>CAOLHI010000917.1:0-476803 GCA_948474755.1 Ctenosaura bakeri | reverse complement strand
ATGTTATTTATCTTACAGAACTTCTGCTTTCTCAGGGTGATTGAATAACCAACACCACAATCCCTCTTGTTTTAGGAAAGGGTTTTGTGTTAAGTGTCAACTAATTGGGAGGATGCAATGTGCAATAAAAGCTGATCTCAGAAACTGCTTTAGCTTAGGAAATGATAATGATTTGGATTATCTTTAGCATTTAAAACTTTTTAAAACTTTCAGACTTTTTTTCCTAGTGGTGAAATATTGCTGTGGCATTCATAAGACCTCCCGTGTTTGTGTCAGGTTTTTTGTCTTCTGATTGCACAAAATGAGGTTGGAGGAGAACAACCTGTGTTTACATATAATGTGTCTGATACCTTAAAAAAAACTCTGTTAGATTCACAGTACACCTGCTGCCAAAAATATATAATGGCAGGAATTTGTTTCTCAGGAAATCAGTATATGCCCTGAAGCAAGGCAGCTGGTATCCTCTGAAACTTTTTGACCTGGTTGTTTTCGACACATATGCACATATTCTGAGGCTTAATCTTGCTAAGCCACTTGACCCAGAAATATCCTGTGGCAATGCATTCCCCAGGCTTGCTGAGGCTTGACTGAATGCAACATCCTTCTGTGTTGATCAGTGTCTTTGCTTTTCCTGCCAGTTTCATTGAATTAGTTCTCTTTCCATAGATGGGGAATGTTTGGATTTCAGCTCCCACAATCCCTCGCCATCAGCCATGCTGGCTGGGGCTCCTGGATGCTGAAGTCCAAAGGTTCGCCAATCTGCTATAGAACAAGGTTCATTAAAACCTTCTCCTCCCTGCCCCATGGTTATACTGGGATGGCCAATTGGTCCATCTAACAGCATGACAGTAACGTTAAGACAGGCACTCATTATTCAACATTAATAATGTCAATTACCTGCAGTTCCTAGTTTCAGCAGGAGAAAGGATGCTCTGTCTATCCTAAAGTGCAACCATTAGCAGGGCTGTCAGTACGGAAGGTGCTGTAACAGCTCTGACCCACTTTAAGAAGACTGACAGCTTATTGTGGGCCAGAATAATTTAGGTTGCCTTTGTATGTTACAAAACAGGTGGGAACAGCAAAGAAAGCACACATTCTTGTGTAGCCTCCAAAGCTGGGAGTCATGCATTTGTTTATCTCTGCCTCTTTCACTTTTAAGCATACCACTCTGGGCAAACTCCCAAATGCAATCCCCATTTTCCTTTACTCTGTTAAGTGGAAATCTTGATGCCCAGGACTATGTATACAATACAAAGTTGCCACCAGGTAGAGCGAACTGATGTTTTGAAAGTTTTATTTTAAAAAGTAGAGAAAGGTCCTAGCCCTCGTAATAAGAAATGTGTCAGGTGCTTCCCCTGAAGTTCCTGGATTTGATTCCCCGGATTTTGCTTCTGAGAGTTTTCTTTGTACAAAACACTCTTGACCTGGGTCAATGAGGCACTCATCCCTCAAAATGAAATTAATTCTTGATTATGGCTTTTATCTGAGCTTGGATTTTATTTTATTTTTTTACTTTTTGGCCTATAGTTTCCATAATCTCCCCATCATGCAGATTGTGGAATTCTGGGAGATGTCATTCCAAAATATCTTTTTCAACCTTGGGTTTTCAGTGGGCTCTTTATATAGCTCCCCGTGCCTCTGCCCTCTCTTGTCACCTTCACTTTGTCCCTATTCTCCAAGTACTGTCCTTTGTTTAGCACAGAGGCAGGCATTTTATTGTCTCTTCAGCTTGAGTATCAAGTTGCTAGCTGGAATTGTACCAGGCACTGCTGAGAGAAGCAGCAGTTTTTAAACTGTGTGCTTAGATGAGAACCTGGCTTTTACCTTTCTCTGGCTGTAGCATAAAATAATTGGTGGGAGACATTATAACTGTAAAGCAGGTGTGGAGAATACCACGGTTGTTGAACTCTAGTTCCCATCAGTTTAAGCAGCTTTGGCTAAGGATCAGGCAGGATGGGAGCTGTAATCCAACAATATGTGGAAGACCACAGGTTCCCCACATCTACCTTAATGCCTCCACACAGGATACCTGCCCCAAAGACATGGCCTACTTTAATCTAGTTATCAGATTTCTTCCCACATGGGACAGGAATGAGGACCACCTGGAGGGCTGACACCTTCTAACCCCAGGAAATCCAGAATTAGAGTACAGTTGTCCCTCCACTTTCACAAGGGTTCAGGGTGCAGAACCCTCACAAAAGTAGAAAAACTGTTATTAACTCCTCCCCATCCCTGTCCCCTTCCCTTCTGGGGCTTCCCCTTCTCATTCCCATGCAAAAGGGAAGGGAACAGGGGAGAGAGGAAGGCTCACATGAGCCTTCCTTTCGCCCTCCGGAGTTCCCCCTGCCATTCCTATGCATTTTGCCCCAGCACTGAGAACTCATGTAAGCCTTCCTCGCCCCCACCCATTCCTTTCCTTTCCGTATTGCCTCGGCATAAATTCTCCGCACAGAGGCAAAATGTAGATAAATGGCCAGGGGAGCACCGGCGGGGGGAATGAAGACTTACATGAGCTTTTGCCTATCCCGTTTCCCTTCCATTTTGCATGGGAAGGGAAAGGAGGGAGCTCCAGAAGGGGAAAAGAAGAACTGTATTCCCAACACAGGTCCACCTAGCCGCATCCTCTGCTTGAGGACCTCTACAGCAATCTGAGTAATTGGCCTGGCACCCCGCTAGGTAATTGGATCTATTGTCAAAAATGTTTTCACAGTCAAGACATTTCTCCTAATGTTCAGCCAAAATTTATCCTCCATAAGTGCCTTACGTAAAGTCCTTGTTGGGAATTAGAGTTTCCCAGGGTTTTAGCCCTATTGGGAAATTCTATGGAAGCTAAAACTGTAAGGAATCAGCCTCCTTTTAGCAGAGTAGCAGAAAAAGCATGCCCACATTTCAGTGTGGCTTTTCTGATCTGAAACTGACTAAGGAAACAAAACAAACACAGGCAGTTTCAGGTTACAAACTTAGAAAAGTTTACTAATGGCTTCTACATTTACGTATGCATTGGGGAACTTACATCCTAACTAGCTAATGAATAGTAGTAGCTTTGTTCTTAACTCACCATCTTCTGATGGAGAGGAAGCATGGTTGGAGAGGAGGAAGAGCTAACAAAAAAGGAGGAGAAGAGAGAGAGAAGGGGGGCTCTTTCTTTTATAAGACTGATGACCCAAGCAACAAACCCAGGTCACATGATCTGATCATCTGATCAGCAAAGGTATTTATGATCATGCAGTTAAATGACACAAAGGCAAATGGTGGTGCTTTGGCATGCAAAAGAGAAAGAAAGCCCTATGCTAGCTATGCCCACTTGCTCTAAGAACAAGATGCAGGGGAGAGAGAATGCTGGAATTTTTCCAACAGTCCTGTCTTCTGGAAGAGCAGAGAGCAAAGTGTCTTTTTCACTACACAGTTATAACACTATGGCCATTTCTGACCTAGCCTGTTATAGCGCGATGATTCCACTTTCAACATCCTATGGAATCCTGGGGTTTGCAGTTTCAGGAGGGGCCATCCAGCCCCTCCCGAAGCTGCAAACCCCAGGATTCCATAGGATGTTGAAAGTGGAATCATAGTGCTATAACAGTCTGGTGCGGAAATTGTATATGACACCACTTGAACTGCCACAGCCACTTGCTATGGAACCCTGGGGTTTGTAGTTTGGGGAGGCACTGGAGCTTTCTGGTTGAGAATTCTAAATGCCCTTCCCTAAACTGCCAATCAAAATTTCTTGGTATGTTGCCATGGAAATTAAAGTGGAAGCATAGTGCAAAAATGGTGCCATAATTGAATAGTATGACAGGAAACTAAATCTTTATCGTCTAAATCTCTAACAGCTTTTCAGGGCTTTGAAAAGTTCAGCTACCTGCCTTTTTGTACAGTCTCCTCTTTTTCAGGTGAAACTTATTTATTTATTTTTGAATTTAATTTATATCCTACCTTTCTCCCAAACAAGATCCACGGTGGCTCACACATAAATCAACACAAGGCACATGAATTGAACAATTTAAAAAAAAGACAAAAAAAAAGTTAAAAAAACATTTAAATAAGCTACCATATTAAGACATCAGTACTTTAATATAAAATCTTTTAAAACAGGTGAGCAACTGTGGGAACTAAAGGGTCTGCATTAAGTCCCCTCGAGACCTTGGGGAGGCTATACCCCTGCACCAAACCTCCCATTACAAAAAAAAAAGTTTTGCTCTCAATGCTACCCAAAACACTCTAGGGGTTGGGGGGCATTTTTATCAGTTTTAGGACTCCTTAGGCCATTTTAGACCCAACAGAGGCCTTTTTTAAAAAAAAACAGGAAGTGAATGGAAGTAACTTTCATTTGAAAAGGTCATTCCAGACCTAAAAATTTAGCAAAATGCTCCCCACAACCCCTAGGGGGCATTTGGGGCATTTATTTTTTGACATCTAAGAGGCTATGGGGGAGCCACAGAAAAGGCTCTGGGGAACTCATAAAGCCCACAGACCAACCTTTTTAAAACAAAAGCAGGAATATAAAGCCATGACATTTCCTTCAACCTTTTCTGATGGGACTCGTTTTCCTCACTCATGACTTTCCTCATTGTCCTCATCTGAACCTATTCCAATCTGCCTTATCTTTCTTAAACTGTAGCACCTAGGACTGGACATAGTATTCCAAGTGAGGTTGATGAAGCTGGAAAAGCACAGAATGAGAAAGAACTGTTACTTCCTGTGTCTTGAAACTAAAGCAGCCAAAAATTAAGTTTGCCTCCCCCCGCCAGAGTAAAGTAGAGGGTGACTAGGGAGGCTCTCTTTGTGGCAGAGCTCCAGCTTTGGAACACCTTTCCAGGAAAACTTGACACCACTCCCATTGTCCCTTGAGTATCAGGCAGAAAGATTTTTTAAATATTCCCCCAAACCTCTTAGATCTGTAGATTTCAACAAGTGGCATCTGGTAGCTTCTATGTCAAGGAGATGAGGAATCTACTGTGGGTTTTAGTTAACACGTTAAAGTAGTTATTCAAAGTGCTGAACCCAGATAGGTCCAGGACCTTGGATAGCTCTTAACTAAAAGCTGGAGCAAATTCACCTCCCCACTGACATGGGAGTCAAGAGCTACCCCGTTTTGACTGAGCCTTTTTTACTGTTGTTGTTGTTACTGTCTTCTGTTTGTTGATTGCTCCTGTGTGTGTGTGTGTGTTTATTTTAAACTAGTCCAGGAGTCCTTGGATTGAAGAGGAGAGTAATAAATATTTGGAATAAAATAAAATAAGTCACCATGATGTGATGTTAACATGGTCATTTGGCATTGGGACTTTTTCAGAGAATCTTACCATCCTGTGATGTGAACAGCCAAGGTTTTATCAATTGCAAAGCAGGGGGTTGGACTGGATGGCCCCTGGGGTCTCTTCCAACTCTATGATTCTATGATCCTGATTTAGTAAGAATCGCAGGCAAATGGCACAATTCTGAAAAACCTTGGATCTCATCCTTTCATCCTTTAGGATCACGGCTACCACCCTAACAGGTTTGCAAAAATGTACCTCACTTTGACATGAGACCCTCCTTCACTGAAGTTAGAAGCTTGCCTTATATTAAAGGCAATTTCATCTCGCAGAAATTAGGGGATAACACAAGTTTATGAACCCAAACCACACTGTCCTCAGTCCCAAAAATCTGTGAGAGCAGCAGGGAGTTCTACCCGTACAACATTAATGACTCTTATCCCTGCAATAGCTGCCTTGAATCCCATGCTGGAAGAAAGGTGGGGCAATAAATAAATAATTAAATAACCTTGTTTTCTCCAGCTAGCAACTGAAGTTGGATACCAGAAGCATTCCCTGTGCTGATCACACTCACTCCACATATTATGGATGGGAACCACTAAGCTGAAGCTTAATAAGACATTGCTCAGTGGCTCTCTCCTTTCAAAACTAGGGCCATTTCCACACTACAGTGTTATAGTACTATCATTCCACTTTCAACATCCTGTGGAATCCTAGGGTTTGCAGTTTAGGGAGGGGCATTTAGAATTCTCAGCCAGAGAGCTCTTTGGCCTTAGAAAGCTACAAATCCCAGAATTCCACAGG
Source organism: Ctenosaura bakeri (assembly GCA_948474755.1). Lineage (NCBI taxonomy): Eukaryota > Metazoa > Chordata > Lepidosauria > Squamata > Iguanidae > Ctenosaura > Ctenosaura bakeri. The sequence goes on along the minus strand of CAOLHI010000917.1, from coordinate 470,747 downwards.
ATGTTGAAAGTGGAGTAATAGCACTGCAACAGTATATCGTGGAAATGGCTTAAGACTCACCAAATTATTGTAGGACTTACAGTGGCCTCTCCACTTTCGCAAGGGTTTAGGGACCAGAACCCTTGTGAAAGTGGGAAAAAAAGGAAATAATCCCCCCCCCGCATGATTCTCCTCCCATTCCTTTGCCTGGGCCCACGAGCCTTCCTTCTTCATGCCTGGCAAAATGTAAGGGAATTGGAGGAAGAGAATGCAGGGGAAGTGAATTTGTGAAGCTCAAACCCGCAATGTGGAGGAAACACTGTACTTCTTAGTTAACTGGGATTCCAGTGTAATCTCTTTCAGTCCCTAAAGAGCTGTATTCCTGATAAGTCACAGTTCTATATAAAGACAAGAAGCTGAGTTTGCAGTTTACTTAACTACTGGCTGGAGAAGAGGTAAGAATGAAATAGAAAGCAGAAAGCTGATTCAGTCCCAGCTGGACAAAATGACTGAACCCTAACCTCTGACACAGTGAATCTCCACCCCTTCCTTCCTTGGTCACTACAGCCATCTTATGTCACTACAGCCATTTTTCTAATAACCCTGATGACTTACTGGCACAACGCCACTTAGTTACTTTCATTCTCCTCTGGGCACATTCCAGCAATATGACATTTACATCACTACATACTTTAGGAATTAATGACTCTATTGGTGACTTCAGTTTTCCAGTTATGAAAGAATTGGCCAATCTCATCTGTTTTTCTGGCATTCCGTGGTAATATTCATCACCTTGCAGGGATGTATGGCTAGATTTTGTAAGTGCCTGTGCACACATTTACACTGATACGTGCACAACTTCTTACACAAAACTGCTTTGGCGCAGCAGAAGCCTCAGGGTTTGGAGTGAAAATATGCTCAGTGAGCAATCTTGGAACCTATGTGTGAAGCTGCTTGGGTTTCAGTGCCTCTTCATGCACTAAAGCAAAGTTAGGCTAATGTGTCCCTGGAGGTGCAAGTGGCCCACTGAGGCTCTTTTGTGGCCCTCAACTCTTCCAGAATCTCTGAAGGAATACCCCTTTTGGACAGCAAGAAAGTGTATTGCCTTTCTTAGAAGCCCTGTAGGAACAACAGTTCATCTTTTAAATAGGTCACTTTAACATCCCAAAATACCTCTTTTTCAGAACCAGAAATGGACTTCTGGCCACTTTGGGGATTTGGTGCAGTTTGGGCTGCTCCCAGAGAATCCCAAAAAATTATCCACCACAATTACCCACTCCAGTGTAAGGGAGGAAGGCTGTGCAGCATTAGCCCTCCCAGATTGCAGTCTGCAGAAAGCTTCATGGATGAGGCCTGCTGGTTTAACTATTAGGAGCCTGGCTCTCTGTCTTTGTTGTGTCAGTGGAGTAATGTCCATTCTGCTTGTTGAAATCCATATGCCAGCTTACCCTAGTCAGGTCAATGCTACCAGGAACACTGAACTAGCAACTGTGTCCTGAGAGTCCAGCTGACTGATTCTGCCTGAGCTTCCCTTACTGACTCATTGATGGTGCTATATAATTAAGATAATGTCTTGACACATAAGTGACATGTGGTATTCAAACACCCAGAACTGACCCATAGCATTTTCAGAGCCTAAAAAATTACTGTTGTAAAAGTAATTCTCATTGTCTTACTAATTATAGTGTTTTAAAAATAACCTGTTGCTATTACTCATTACAGTGACGAAAATACGTAAATTATTACCTTACTTGTTACACTGCTTATTATTTTTCCATTACTTTCTGTGAGGTTTTTGTGTGACAGAAAAAAAAACCTGACAACTGGTATGAGAATAGCATAAAACTTGAAAAAGTCTTGTGCCAATTAGAATTCCCTTTAAAAGAAGTGTTTGAAATCAATTAGGAGCCCTTACTCATTGTACCAGTAAAGAAGCTTTGCTCTTATTCAGGACATTACCTTTGAAATGTGGCTTCATTATACTGTTATTACTCCTCCACTCCACCCCATAACAACTTGCAGCTATCTGTACTATTTGTAAATCATTATGTCCAAGCTCTGGGTGATTTGCTGACTGCAACCAAGGGCTCACTCCCTAGTAGCCCTTTTCTGCTACTATGCAAATCTTCCAATTCAATTTGTCCTCTGCTACTTACATGTTTCCAAGAAGAACTATGGAACCTCCAAAGGGGGGCACAAAGTTGTTTTGAAATTTGCATATGCTCATTAATACATATAGTTGCAAATATAGATGAAAAAATCTTCTGATTCAAATAAATTAATCTTACTACTACAGTAGGAAACACTGTAATAAAATAACATGTAATATGTAACAAAATGACAGGTCTCCAGCTGGTAAATGTTAGATAGACAACTTCATGCCCCCTCTTTAAGGTTCTTTATTTTTAAATCAGACTTGGACCAGGCACTTCTTCAAGTAGAAGATACTTTCAAATGGGGTTAACACCCATGAAGAAGCTGATGTGCTTTGTCAAGAATGGAGACAATTCTCAATTTACACCTACACACCCATCTGTCTGTCTGTCTGTCTGTCTGTCTGTCTGTCTGTCTGTCTGTAAGAAACAAATTTCTCTGCCATTCATACTCCCAACCTTCTTAGGAATTATTGCAGTTGAAATCTAAAATCACCATATCATCCACTACACACCTTTCAACATTTCACAGCAGTGTCAGAGGCTGGATGGCCAGCTGCTGGAAGTGTTTTGATTGTGTATTCCTGTATGGCAGGTGGTTGGACTAGATGACCCTTGTGGTCTCTTCCAACTCTATGATTTTATGAGAGTGCAGCAATACGGTGTCCCCAGACAAAAAGATAGCATAAGTTATTAATGAAGAAGAACAGACAAATCTACTAATTTAAGCAGAGAATCCCTACAATTTATATACTGAATTTAAGAAAGGCTGAGCCTACTGGGAATGGCAAGACCCTATCTCTCCTCTCCCTCTTGCTGAGTTAACTATTTTGCACTTTGAACTCAGTTTGCAGCAACCGAACTAAGATGAGGGCAAAGGGGGAAAGTGGGAGGAGAGAGACAAACAGAGACATCGTAAAAGCAGCTGAGAATGTAGAATAATAGCAGAGGATTGACTGGCTCTCCCTGCCAAATTGGGAAATTTGGAGAGTATGCTGCTAAAGCATCATCTGTATCACTGCAGGCCTCTTTTCCCCCATATGCACATAAGACTGAGACCATGGCCATTTCTACAGTTTAGGGAGGGGCCTTAAACTGGAAACCTCAGAATTCCATAGGATGTTGAAAGTGAAATAATAGTACTATAACAGTCTAGTGTGGAAATGGCCCATGTAGACATCTTCAACATCAAATTACTTTTCCCCTCTGCTCAGCTACTCCCTCCTTTTGTTTTGAAGTCTCTTACCTGTCAAAGAGATCATGAAAGTTTGCACACTTTTTTGTGTGTGTCCTCTTGGTTGCCCTGAGAAAGATATTACCCTCATACAGGCAAGAGAGTAATGAAAATAGTTTGTGAGGCAGGGGAAAGTCCAGTATAAAATCTAGGTAGAGACATAAGGGGGCTAACTATAAGCTACAAATGGTATCATGGGAGTTGAAGGTTGCCCTCTTATCATATCAGAGTATGTATGAAAAGTATGTTCTGTGATCTAGTTCTACAGGGACATAGCGTAAATCTTTATGAACTGGGAAACCTTCAAAGTACAACCACAGACAATGAATTTGATGGCTTTATGGGGTGTATTAATTTCCCATAGATAAGGAAACCTATGAACTGGGAAGTTCAGAATAACTAAACCTTTGAATGGGTAAAGCTGAAACTATATTTGTAACCACTATGCCATGCTTCTTATGGTCAGAGAAAAATACTGTATACCAAAAAAGGGAAGCACATGGGGGCTGGACTTCAACTCTGCTCAGCCTTGACCATTACTTTTTCTAGCCAGGACTGATGGAAGTTGCAATTTTCAACAATATGAGAGTAATGAAAGTTCCTCATCTCTGTTATTTACTGTAGTTGGTACCACTCATCCCAGCCATGATTGTTACTAGGAACTATTTCACATTATAAATTACAATGCTATGAATCCACTTTAACTGTTCTATCTGCATTCTATGGAATCCTAGGCTTTGTATTTTAGTGAGATGCTAAAGCTCTCTGGCATAGAATTCTAAGTACTCCACTCCAAACTTCAGGTCTCAGGATTGCATAGGATGATACAATGGCAGTTAAAGTGGAATCATACTGCTATAGTGTGAAAGGGTCTATGGAACAGAAGCGTTGCTAAAGAACTGACAATAGGCTATTGTAGTCTGTAGGCATCTTTGAGAGGGTCACAGGATTTAGCTCACTAAGGCCCTTTTTGCACCTTACCTTCATCGCGGCGGTGGGGGGGCGGCACTCGCGCGAGCAGCCGTTTGCATGAGCCGCTCACAGCAGCCCTTCTGCCTCTCACAGCTGTTTGCCGGTCGCGCGAGTGTCACGCGAACGCCCCGCTCCTTCCTTCCGCAGCGCATTCTGGAAGCTGTAGGCTACGCTGGGGGAGGAAGCGTGACCAGCTCGCTCGTCCGATGCACCGCATGCAGGTAAGTGCGCAAGGGCCCCGCGAGCATTGTGCAACCGTGCAGTATTTTCGACTTAGAGCCGAAAATAAGAAAATGCACGCACGTCCCGCTTTAGGCTTGTGAGCGTCATGTGAATGGGAGTGCGTCGTATGGACCAACGCTCCTTTTTACGCAACGCTCAAGGGGCCCTTGCGCTACAGAAACTGCATGTGAAAAGGGCCTAACTTCTGATCAGAGAAAGCAGTACTAGTATCATCTTACAGTAACAGCACTTGAACTGAATTCCTGAGCTGAAACTGCTGTGCTAGTACACACTCTTCCTTGGCACCTTTGTCAATGTCATTCACTAGGGAGAAAAACAGCTGCTCCTTAAATTAGCGGTTAGAATGAAATTTGTTGAATTTCATTTCTGGAAGGAAAGACTTATTTCACACCTTCTGCATTTGCTAAATGCTTCTTGCCTTTGAGATCCATACATTTGTGAAGTTTGTTACACATTTTGGAGAAAAATGTGGATGTAGCACAATGTATACAATGAAAAATGTATATGTTGGCGCTTGTGTAAAATAACATTATTTAGAAACAGAATAAAAACTATTTTTAAAGTAATTGTTAAGTTAGATTCATCAGCTGTTTATTTCACAAAAGATGACATCATGGTTAATTAGAAAATACAAGGAATTTTTTAAGTGTTATCTGGATAATTACAAATTATGACCCCTGAAGGTGTCAGAGCCCATCTGATCTTGGAAGCTACGCAGGGTCAGGCCTAGCTAGTACTTAGATGTTTGTTGTTGTGTATCTTCAGATTGTTTCCCAACTTATGGCAACCCTAAAGCTAACCTATCATGGGATTTTCTGGGACTGAGAGTGTGTGGTCATTTCCGCACTAGCTTGTTATAGCACTATGGCTCCACTTTCAACATCCTATGGAATCCTGGGGTTTGCAGTTTCAGGAGGGGCCAATTGGCCCCTCCTGAAACTGCAAACCCCAGGATTCCATAGGATGTTGAAAGTGGAATCATAGCGCTATAACAGGCTAGTGCGGAAATGGCCTGTGACATACCAAGCCCTGGTCTCCAGGGTCGTAGTCTCAACGTTACAATTGAGCTGGCTCTCTGTACTTGGATGGAAGACTGCCAAGTAACACCAAGTGCTGGAGGAATATTCAGAGGAAGGAAATGGGAAATCATTTCTAAGTACTCCAAGTCTAAGAAAACCCTATTGAAATTCATAGGTTGCCATTTCAACAGGCAACGTGAAGATGCATGCGGGCTCACACACACATAATACACATGATCTATAGAGGGCTGCATGATTTCTACCTGTGAGGTATCTCAATTTTCTCCAACCCTGTGCCCTCAACATGTTTTAGACTACAGCTCCCATAATGCCCAGGAACCAATTGATACTCCTCAGGCTTATGCAGATCTCCTCAAACATTCCACCAACCAACATTCACTCCAACATTCCATTCTCTCTCCCCATTCTCGACAACTGCTTACCTTATACTCTACTAAACGGTCAATATAATATTTCCAAATATAAGTCCATAACATCACAATTACCCCTTACAATGAAGGTCATCTGGGGTCTTTTCATAGTACACTATTATAACAGCATGCTTCTAGTTTAACTGGCATGGCTGCATCCTATGGGATCCTGTGATATGCAGTTTGGTAAAGCCCTAGAGCTCTATGGCTGAGAATTTTAAATATCCTTCCTTAAACTACAGATCTCAGAATTCCATAGCATGAAACCAGCCAGGATTAAAGTGGAATCATAGCTCTATAACTGTGTAATGTAAAAGGGCCGCTGGCAAGTCTACTCCTCCACTAAAGCAATCTGGAAGCAGGCCAGTTGGGTTTTCCTTTCCCATATGAGCTCCTTCCTCAACTAGTCTTTCACCTGAAAATTATCCTGCTGCTATTTATGTCACCAGGACTATTTCAGAGGTGAGCGCTGATTCATAAAAAGGTGATCTCCCACTCATGCGTGCACACGCATGCACACTCACACACTGCTTCAAGCATCACACTTCCCTTTCTCTCATAGAAATGTATCTCACAGTGAACATTACGTAATCTTAACTCAGGGCCATCTCATAATCATGAAATGACACATAGTTTTCTGTAGCAATGGCTTCTCAGTTCCTTTAGCAGAGGGGGAACGAAGCACGTGGCTCCCAGACGCTGCTGGACAGCAGTTCTCAGAATTCTTCACCATTGCCCACGCTACCAATGACTGTTGGGTCTTGCAGTCCAACAATATCTGAAGTGTTAGGCAATTCCCACTCCACTTTAACACTAAAATCCTATTAACTTATTTCCCCACATTTCTCCACAGAAAGAATTTCCAGGGGATCTCCCTTTCTCACAAAATAATAATAGAGGGGTATGTTCTGTGGGAGTCTGTCAGGAAACAGAAGAAAACAATCAATTTCGCTTATTTTTAAGCACACCACAAAAGTTGGCTGAGAGAAAGTAAAAGCCTGCATCCGGTGGCAATGAAAACTACTAGAAATGGGATATATAGGTGTGTGTTTATGTATGTATTTATATGTATGTGTGCAGCTATCACCACAATTGCTTGCATTTTTGGGATCTCCTTAGGGGAGTTCCTGTAGGGGCTGCTATGATGAGGGTCTGCACGCCAAAATTTGCCATTGCACCACTATTAATATGTTACAGTAAATCTAAGGGTATGGATCTGGGTGGTGAAAATCAATCCCAAGAGTATTTTCAGCACAAACACAGCTCAGGTCATTTCCGCACTAGACTTTTATAGCACTATGATTCCACTTGAAACATCCTATGGAATCCTGGGGTTTGCAGTTTCAGGAGGGGCTCCTTGCTTGCAGGAAATTATTAGCAAGCCCTCACAACTTTTGTGTCTCCTGCTCCCTAAAACCCTCTGGATGGATCTCTGCCTCCTGAACCTTTGGACTGGACCTTGACCTGACTCGGCTTGTGTTTCCCTGGTGTTTGGTATATTTGGACTCCCCAAGTGTTCCTGGCCCCTCTCCTCCCTTGCTGGCTGCGGCCTGGCAGGGAGAGATTCCTGACAGGCACAAGACAAGAATAAACTGGTAGGGCAGAAATTTATAACTGAAGGAACAGCTTTTGCCACAAGAACTGGGAAGTGAGGGAAGTTATTTATTCAAAACCTTGGAATAGATCATTTTTGAGACAGTAAGTCCCAGAATCCCCCAACTGCACACTCACTGCCCATGCTAGGAGGCAGAATTCAGGGAGCCATAGTCCAAAATGGTGATCTTCCCTTTGTTTATTTATTTAACAGTGAGTTTTCAGCAAAGGATAGATGGAAGTGGTTCCAAATCTGCCTGGAATAGCTGAGAAGAGGAGGCACGTCCATTATGAGGGAGTTAAGAAGTGGAATCCTGGGGGGGAAAGTGTGTATATGGCTGAGCAAAACAAATCCTAAGCAGAAGACTGGCTGAACTGATTTTCATGTGTGACTGCAGGCCAGAGGTTATTTGGGGTAGTCCTAGAAATATTAGGAGTCTTACACCATGATACAGTCCTGGCATTCCTGTGTCACTTGTGTACAAAAAGCAGCATAAATAACTCTGTGCTCAAACAACACAGTCTAGGATGACTGTTATATAATGCCATGAATGTTGTTTGTTTGTGTTGTGACTCTCATATTCCACGAGACATTGTACAGTCAGTTCAAACTATCTGTTTTCAAGTTATGAGTCTGAAATTATGGTGGAGGATAACTGTCCAGGGGAAAAAAAAGACAACAGTCCTGTTTATCCTGTTCTTGTCCTTTAAAAGACTTTAGCAAGTAAATCTTCTTGTGGCATAGCTCTCTAAGGAACACTCTTTACCATATAGCCAAGGCATGATACGTGCAGGTGTCAGCATGCAGTATATTAATGCTACATAATGGTCTGCTCATTGCAGAAGTCAGAGATGGGGCAAGATGGGGCTTGAGAATTCTTTCTTTCTTTCTTTCTTTCTTTCTTTCTTTCTTTCTTTCTTTCTTTCTTTCTTTCTTTCTTTCTTTCTTTCTTTCTCTCTCTCTCTCTCTCTCTCTCTCTCTCTCTCTCTCATCTTGTCTTTTTTCCAATAAGGGGCTCAAGGCTGCTTGAAATATAAGTGAAAAGACAAAAAACAAACAAACACTAAAACCTTATATAATGTAAAAGCTAAAATGGTCAAAATACATTTGAATGATAGTAAAGATAAAAACACAGGCAGTGGTGGAGCTTGGAGTGTGTGATGGGGCAGGGCCACGCTGTGGGGGACTTGACCACAGTGTGGGGACGTGGCCACAGTGCACAGGGCGTGGCTACAGTGCATGGGGTGTGGTCACAGCAGTCAGGGGCATGGTTATGAGCCAGGATGCCCCCAAAACATTGCCGCCTGAGGCCAACCACCCTCATTGCCCCTCATCCCTATGCTACTGAACACAGCCGACCCTATTAAAAAATTATTTCTGCCACTTCCAATCAGAAAGTGAAGGCCTGTTTAAATAAAAGACATTTGCTTCCCCAGCAAAAAGAGACCAGAAAGGGGGCCAACCTTGTCTCTCATTTAAGTGATTTCCACAGCCTCAAAGCAGCCACTGAGAAGGCTCTGTCTTCAGACAGGCCTAGGCAGCACATGACCCGAGAAGGTAAGTTTCCAGATTCATGAGTTCGGTGTACATTTGTCTATGATGCTGCTAACGTCTGCTCAGTGCTGCAGATGAAACATCTGTCAAGGGACAACCTGGCCCAAGATTTTTGCTGACTATTGCAAAGGACAAGATGGACTCCATGACTGGGTGGCAATTCATAGGGTTGCCATGCTCCCTCATAACCCAGGCTGCACACTAATTTATAGGGGCATGAAAAGGTCATATGATATACACAGTTCTGCCTTGTGATCGTGGTTGCTGCTGTTAGTCCCCAACGTCTACCATCTGAGCTAGTTGCCTCTCAATGCCTAATAGTAGGGCAGACCCTGTTAAAGGTGCAGTTACAGGGCCTGATTCAAAAGAAGTTGCTTTTATTGTTTTTGGTTTAGTTCTTGGTTATATTTCTTTGGCTTTATTAATATTCTTATCTACGTTATTGTAAAGCGGCCTCAAGATGGCATTTTATCTATAAAGGTGAGGACATACACATTTTAATATAAACCTATTTTCAAGTTTTAATATAATGGTGGATAGTGTTTAATTGCCAGAGGGAAAAACAGACACAATGATGCTGATATAGGTGAAAGATTCCACAAGCATTATCCCTAACACATTTTTGGCAGGCATGGTGGAAGGTCATCAACCACTTAAAGAGGGTGAGGTTGCTTACTAATGCTAGTACTTTCCTTGCTCAAGCAGAGTGCAAACCTCAAAATGCTTATCTTTGCTTCTTTCAGTACATGAAGCAACGGGAGTAAGGGACTGTTAGCAGTGAACACAAAGACAGTGTGCTTCACTCTTTTTCCTGCTAACAGATTTTAATCAGATGTCTTGCTGAGATTAATGGGCCTTGTCCCAGTTAAACATTACCTGTTACGGCTTCCCTCCTGATCTACTTATGCTAATTTCAGAGCACCACAGAATCACAGGGCTGGAAAGAACCCTAAGAGGCATCTAGTCCAATCCCCTGCCAGAATACAGTTAAAGCAGTCCTGAGAGATGGCCACCAAGCCCCTCTTTAAAGACCTGCAGAAGAGACTCCATCAGATAGCTCTTACTGTGAGGACATTCTTTTCAACATCTAAGTGGAAACTTGTCTTGCAATTTAAATCCATTGGTTGTGTCCTACTCTCTGGAGCAGCAGAAAACAAGCTTGCTCCATCTTCTACATCACAGCCCTTCAAATATTTAAAGATGACTACTATATCACCTCACATTCTTCTTTTGTCCATGCTAAACATCCCTAAACTATTCCTCATAGAGCTTGTTTTCCAGATATTTTACCATTTTGGTTGCCCTTCTTTGAAGACATTCCAGCTTGTGAGTATCCTTCTTGAATGGAAATGTTCAGAACTGGACACAGAATTTCACAGTAGACCTTTTCCATTGGTCTCTCAAGCACCAAAAGTGGAATGGAAAGGGTGAGTTAAGGACAAAGTTCAAATACAAAAGGAGCCAAGAGAGTTGACAGGATATAATGGAACTTTGGAGATCCAGATGTATGACAGCCTGAGATCCTTAGAAAGAGGACAGAGTACAAATATTTTAATAAATAATGAATAAGTCATAACAGCCAGTGTGCTGTAGTGGTTTGAGCATTGGACTATAATCCTGGATAGTCCCTGCTTGGTCATGGAAACCCACTGGGTGACACGTTGGACATGTCACACATTCTCAGCCCACCAAAAAGTCCATGATAGGGTCGCCATAAGTTGGAAATGACTTGAAGGCACACAACAACAAGTAAGTCAACTCCAGTCGTAAAACTCACAAGGTGACCTTGTGGCACTCCCCTTCACTGTCTTTAGCCTGACTTATCTCACAATGTTGTTCTGAAGATAAATGATAATGAGGAACATCATGTGTCATCTTGAACTCGATGGATGCAAGGGGGGATAAAAATGCAACAAACAGATAAGTAATGCTTCTACATGTGAGAAGTAGCCCTCTGCTTGGATGCTGTGAAATGAGTTCCTGTTTCAGTGATAGGACACTGTTTAAGAAATTTGTTGAAGAAAGCTACCAGAAAAACAGTGGGAGGACAAATCAGAGTGCTGAAACTTCAGAATGGCTTTGTGGCCCTTCAGGTATCCATGGGCTGCTGCCCAACCTCATCGGGTGGCAGATAGAGCTTTCCCAAATTGACAATCCCTGAAGCATGGTGGAGGAACTCAGTACCATGAATGAAATGTCCTGCCTGTTCTTCGTGCTCCATTTGCTCAATATAACCATCTAGAAAGAAAGAAAGAAAAGCTCTACTGTGACCACAATGACCTCCAAATAGTCCAAGCTCAACAAAGTACCAAAGAATTCTTTCTCATGTGTGAACTTGTCTCGATATGGAGATCATCCATACACGTCCTTTTCCACATCCACCTGCCCTCACTTTCAAAGGAGAGATGGAAAGTGACTGGGGATAGGACCTTTTATTGTTGTGTGTCATAAACTAGCTTACTTTTCTCACAGGCAGTGGAGGATGCTGTTCTGAAATAATATTCAGCTACCAATCTGGACAGATCTTTTTTGCACGCAGTTGGAAGTAATAGCATTTGAGAATCCTGTCCTTTTCCTCAGGCAGCAAAATCTTTTGGCCTAGGTTTTCTTTTTGATTGTAGGTCATGGATGGAAATCAAGTAGTCCTCCTGATGTTGTTGGACTGCGACTTGTAGTATTTGTTACAATTTTCTATACTGGCTAGGGCTAATAGGAATTGTGGTGAATCAATATCTGGAGGACCACATGACTTCCACCCCAGGTGAACAGCTTTTTCTTTGGCAGTACATACTAAGTTCCTTTATATATTCATTTTTTCCATTTTTTAAACATTTATATTCTGCTTTTCTCCTGGTGCAATATGTGTGTATCTATGGGCATTTTAGGTTTACTAATATCTGAATCCTTTTTGACATCAATTTGCTATTGGTTCTGTTTTTCTGTGGGTTTTTCAAAGATACATTGTGACCAGTTTCTATTGTTAAGCAATGTGAGCCTTTCTGATCACCATGAAGTTAAATAGCATCTGATCTGATTCCATTGATATATAGATGATGGTGGTGGTGGTGGTGATAAACTACTCTTCCATCTTCCCTTTCTGGAGTCTCTTTTTGATAGATTGATTCTTTTTCACTATCAGAGCTGAAGAAAATTTTTCTCATAATTTTGTATGTAGGAGAAAGGTTATTCCCCATCCCACAACTCCTATAGCAGGAGACCACCAACCCCACCAATTTCTTTGGTCAAGGACAGCATGTAATAAGGAGCTGGACTGATGACAACCAGGTTATAGCATTAATAGGAGTGAAAATGGAAGGTTAGACATTGTTGACTTCTCCTTATACATATCAATAGATTTCTTTCTTCCAGAATTGGTAGTATCCTAACCAAATAACGATATCTGACCAGTGAATCAGTGGCTGAAATTCAGCAATCCTATGTGTGAATTCCAGGGAAGGCCAATATACTTGGGATGTCTTAATCACCACATGAAAACATATGTGACATGCTTAAAAGCTGTCTTCAAATATTTCATATAAGGACAGTGCTATGTAATGTTAGGTAGCCACTCAGCTAGTTGTCTGTGGCAAGAACTGCCTTCAGGTGGCTACTCAAAGGAGGCTTTTGAATTGGAAATAAGCTTGGTGTATACTTAATTTGAGAATTAATTATAATGTGCCAGAAATTACTAAACAGCATGTGTCACCAAGCACTAGGATTGACTCAAGACATTTTGCTGCCTGAGGCAAAGGACACAATGATACCTCCCTCATTCTGTGTGGAAAAGCTGACAAGGTTGGCAGTTGAAACTTACTTTCACGTGCTATGGTGCCAGTGCAGGCTCTAATGAAGGATTGCCGAGGTGACACGTAAGCTGGTACAAAGAATTTTTTTATAACACCCTCTCCTCAGAATTTGAACCTTGGCCTCCCGGAATGCTAGCTCAACATTCAAACCACTACACCAGGCCTGCTGTCTCCATTTTGGAGGGGAGGCCAAATGAAGTCATTCAGGTTTATGTAAACATCTCTAACTCAGGTCTACCCCTCCCTTGGTTCTCCTGTGGTTCTTAATCTTTTCTTTACCAGGGACCCCCAAACATATAATTTGTTGCTGGGGACCTCCAATGGGCAAGTTTTATTCTCTCAGCCTTAGAGAAAGGCAAAGCCAAACCCCTCTGAACAAATCTTACCAAAAAAGAGAAAAAAGAAACCTTGTGATAGTTTCACCTCCGGGTTGCCATAACTCAGAAGTGACTTGAAGGCACACAACAACAAAATGTCACTAACAGAGGGAGGTTTTTTCTAGCCCTCCTGGCTCTCCTCTTTGAAAACTTATGGTGACCGTAAGACGAACTTATCATACAGGTGTTCTTGGCAAGAGTTGTTTCCTTTGCCTTTCTCTGAGGCTGAGAGAATGTGACTTGTCCATGGTCACTCAGTGGGTTTCCCTCCCTGAGTTGGGATTCAAACCCTGGTCTCCAGAGTCATAATTGGGGTGTGCGCATATACCTGTTGCCATATTCCTTTCATCAGGGATGCAGCAGTGGGGTGTGTGGGGGTGTGGGTGCTAAATTGCTCCCTTGTTTGCGAAGGAAGGAGCAGTTTCTGCACACACCTCTGCTGCCCTGTCCCCGATGCTGCTGCCCTTTTGCAGATCCCAATTTAGGAAACACTGCTCTAATCTAATACATGTCATATTCTCATGGTTCATTCTGTAGAATCTCTAACCAGATGTGCCAAGATTTTACAAACTGATGCAACCCCAAAGCCATTAGTGTCACTGGGGTCATTTATTAAAAAAAAAAAAAGACCACACCACAATAATCTAGAAATTACCAATCTCATTATGCAATTGGCAATGTTCTCAAGGTAATGCAAGACGAACCCATAATTAATTCTTGGAGGAAAAGTAGCTGAAGTTTTATGAGCAGGATGAGAATTAAGGGTTACAATGCTAAGCCATTGCCAGACTGAGCATATATATGATAGCGTCTGTAAATCAGAGGTGGGGAAAGTGTGGCCTGTAGATCTTATGTGGCCTCAGCCTGCATTTTGTGGCCCCAGAGCCTGCTGGCATTCCAAATGCCTCCTGGCCCCAATTTTTTCAGTGGGGTAAATTTTTCACCTGAAAACCACCCCAAATGCATCCTAATGGCCTGCAAACATAGCAGCTTCTATCCTTTTCCTCCAGCCCCTCAAACATCTTACAACAGCCACAAAACGGCCTAACGCTGACCAAAATTGTGCCTCAAACACACTTCAAATGCATCAGAACTGCCTATAAATCCAGTAGTTTTCACCCCATCAGTGCCCCAGAACTTCCTGGGCAGCTACAAACCAGCCTAGACATGAACCTTGCTAACCAATGTGATCTCACTGCTGGTGTACCACCGGCCTACTGGTATAGCCCCTAGAGAGGATTGGCTTCCATCACCCCTATGCAGTTGCCCACCCCTATTGTCAATCATTCTTCTGTTCTTTGACTCAGTGAATTTCTGTATACCCTACAGAATCAATGATGCACTTCTTCTTCCTCAAACTTTCTGTATAAAGCCATGTTGACTTCAACATTTTTTATCTGAAACACAACCTTGGGTTTCAAACTGGTTGTTCCAAAGCTGTTAATGCTCACTAGAAGAGATTGCTCCTTGTCTGGCAACATCCTAAGAGGAACAGGACATTTCTTACCGAAAACACTAACAAATCCAACGCTCAGGCATCTAGAGGTTTGGATGATATGATTTCGACAGAGTCTAATTCACCTAGTAGCAATTGCTGTGTCAGGTGACTGACATGCTAACAAGAAAATAACAAGTCCTAATACTTTGGCTCATTCAGACAAACAAATACTAAATAACCAAGCTGCAACAGAAAATGCCACACAAACAGTATACTTTGCATTGTTGGTTGTTGTTGTGGTGGTGGTGGTGTTCCTTCAAGTTATTTCTGACTTATGATGACCCTAAGGTGAACCTAGCACAGGGTTTTCTGGGGCTGAGAGTATGTGACACACTCAAAGTCACCCAGTGGGTTTCCATGCCCAAGGGGGGAATTGAACCCGCAGCCATTTCTGCACGAGACTGTTATAGTACTATGATTCCACTTTCAACATCCTATGGAATCCTGGGGTTTGCAGTTTAGGGAGGGGCTGGCTGGCCCCTCCCGAAACTGCAAACCCCAGGATTCCATAGGATGTTGAAAGTGGAATCATAGCGCTATAATAGTCTTGTGCAGAAATAGCCCTGATTTCCAGGGTCATAATCTAATGCTCAAACAGCTACACTACAGTGACTCTCAATGTTTATGGCACCTTGAAAACCTTTCCTTACGGGCCATGAAATATACAATAAATTTCTGTGGTTTTGCTGTATATTCCCACCCAAAAGTCTGCCCAGTCACTCTACAGCGTAAACCAGTTGGGAGATCAATGAGTAGTTAGAAGGGGCTAAGAAGGATTCTATAAAATAGCACCTTATGTTTATTCTGTGTAAAAAGGCAGGTATCCTAATGTGAAGAACATTCCTGTAGTATTTGTTTCAAAGCCAGTTGGTCTTCATACAAAGATCCCATCTTCATGTGGAACACTCTGGCACCACAGAGTTTTATGTGTCACTGAGTTACTCAATGAACTGTACATTGAGCAAACTTGAACTTTAAAAAGGGAAGTGGCTTCCAACCCTGTATTTATCTGGATAGTTCCCTTGAATGAATGAATGTCAGATGGAATGGTGACGTATGACAGATCAAATGGAGCTGAGTTAGCATTGCTTGTGCATTGCAGAACTGGCAGCTGTTATCTTGTTGTCAGTTTTCTCAGTACACTACGGTCCCCTAGTGTCCCTGATTTATTTTTACAGTGCATTGCCCTGGCTCATCACTATCTTGTATCCTCCCGCACAGAAGCAATCTCATCGTACACACACAAGATATCTGAAACCAAGACCACTGTATAGCGTGGGGTTTTATCTTAGTCTGTTTACATCAGCCTGGTTTTGAAACAGGCTTTTTTCCCCCTTTTTTGCTTGGCTGTGATCCACCATGACCTGAAAGAATCTAGCCCTTATCTGTACATATGCACCTCTCACCTGTAACTAACACTCTGAATACTTACCCGGAGTTGTTGTAATAATCTAACTGTGTAGAGGTGTACTGCTTTCCCCTTCCACATAACATTGAAAAAAATACCACCCATACCGTTCCTGGTTGCAGAACTCTAGCTTTTAATTTATTCCTTATACATTCTTTCATTACTTATTTTTTCAGAGCTTGGAAATGTTAGTTTTCTGGCTTATAATTCCCAGCACATCTCAGCCACACATAACTAGAGAATTTTGGGAGTTAGAATGGTAAAGTGGTTTGAGTGTTGGACTACAATTCTGGAGACCAGAGTTCAGTTCTCTGCTCAGCCATGAAAAACCATTGGGTCATACACTTTCAGCCCCAGAAAACCTTGTGATAGGTTTGCCTTATGGTTGCCACAGGTTGGAAACAACTTGAAGGCACACAGCACAACAAGAATGCAAAAAAACAAAACAAAACTAGTTTTTTTTCAAGCTTTGTGTTTTGGTTATTCTACAAATTTATGGGAATAGAATACAATATTACCAAATATGAATAAGAAGAATTTTGACATATACCAACTAATGCTTTTTTTTACATTGATTTTTTTTAAAAAAAAAAGTGTGTCTTTTTATCTAATAGGAATATTTTAGCGCTGTAACTTCTTTTAAACAAGTTTGAGGAATCTGAAAAGCATGTTTTCCAAGCACTGAACTTACCATCGTGGGTAAGAATGTGACCAGGTCACCTCTTTACCTGTTGAGTCTACTGTCTAGCCTCTCTCTACTGATGGGCAATTTCAAAGCTCAATGCCCTCCTTTCTTCTGCTTCTTTATTGTTAACAAGATTTGACCTGAGCAATCTTTTAGGCAGAGGATGCTTTCAAAGAGAGAACATTTCTTTAAGGGCCCTTCTAGAAGAGGTCTGCCCACAATAAAGCAGATCACACAGATGCCTCAACACCAAGGTGTGGACCAACAATTAGTGCACATATTCCAGCAATGGGGAAACTTGGGCCTTCCAGACAGAGGTGTATCTATGGGAGGGGATGAGGGCATTGATCCCCCATAAGAATTATGTCCTTCCTAAATGAATTTTTTTCCTTCAGTTCCCCATTTCTCGCACTGAGAATGAGACATCTTTCATACCTAGAGTCTTATTATTTGCTATGTTCACATTCCCTGAGTAACTTTGCCTGCCTCATTTATTTGGATGCCCAAACTGTATTTCTCAATATTCCACTGAAATTTTAAGTCTTTGCAATACTTGAAATTCAGGGACTGAGAAAAAAAAAATCATTGATAGGGCAGAATTCTTATTTGAGGGCAATGCTCTCATTTTATCCCCCTCTCCATAGCTACGCCCCTGCCCTAGATGCTTTGGCCTAGGACTTTTACCCTTGCTTAACCACTGTGCTGTGCCGGCTGGGGGACACGGGAGTTATAATCCAAAAAAGTAAGGCATTCCCTTATCAGACCTGAGGCTGCCACTTAGAAACACCTCTTGGCAAAAATATCACCACAGCAAATGCAGCTGCCACAACTGCATCTTGTGTTTTCCTTTAGCAGTTTTACAGCAACACAGCCTGCAGGATAGCAGTAGCTGAAACATGGCTCCCCTTTCCTTTATGCTGCTCAGCAAGCACAATGCTTCCTCTCTGCTACCCACAGAAAGAGGATGAATGGAGCAAGTAGCAGGTGATGAGTGACAAGGAGCCAGAGATGAAGAACACAAAAAAAAAGGCGCTTCCTCCCATTCCATGTATAAACTCCAAATGAATTGACAAGCAAATCTTTCTTTGATGTGGTCAGTGGGGACAACATCATTCATGACATGCCAGAAGGCAGCAGGTTACCTTGGGAGGCTCAGGACAAGTGCCTTCTTCCAACAGCTTGTTCCCTTATCCCCTAGTATCTGCTGTTTGAGATGACTGCCTCATTCTCTCTAATAATAAGGCTGATTCAGGAAAGACAAATTGTAATTATTTGTTCCCAGGTTGAAAAATGAGCAGTTGGGAAACCATGTTAAGAATAATAAACCAGTGGAAATTTTTTTCCTCCTGGCATTTGACTCCTGAAGTGTTATTTCATGAATTATTAGAATTATTAATTATTATTAATTATTATTATTATTAAAGAATTATTACATGAAGAAAAGCACCTTGGCTTTTAGCACATAAAAACTATTCCCCCACCCACCCACAAAAAAATGCAGTTTTCTGTGCTGAAAAATATATTCTCTGCATATAAGACAGCTTTTGGGGACACAGTAAAAACACACGTTTTTCTCCACAGAATAATTCTTCTACAACAGGTCAGGACTGTGGGGTTTTCCCAGCTCTTATGCCACCAAATGTGGGGGTTCCCCTCAAGAAATCCTACCATTGTGACCAAATGTGGAGTTTCTACACTTTTAACCCACCAAATTTAAAGACCATGGGGCTTTCTGCAATCACCAAAAGTAAGGGCTTTCCCTGATCCCCAAATCTGCCCCAGTGTAAGGGCTACCTCCTGGGCCCCTCATGTGGCACCAACTGTGGGGACTATCTAAATGTCTTCAAGGTTTGTTTTAAGGATTTATGCAACTTCTCTTCTCAATGGACACCACCCTTCTATATCCAATGTTGCCACCACAGACACCCTGGCCATTTCCACACAAGACTGTTATAGCGCTATGATTCCACTTTCAACATCCTATGGAATCCTGGGGTTTGCAGTTGAGGGAGGGTCACTTGGAATTCCCAGCCAGAGAGCTCTTTGGCCTCAGTAAACTACAACCCCTCACAGGATGTTGAAAGTGTAATAATATCACTATAACAGTGGCATGCGGAAATGGCCTATGATTTCACTTGTAATTGCTATGGCAACATCTTATGGAATCCTGGGATTTGCACTTTTAGGAAGAACATTTTGAATTCTCAGCCAGAGGACTCCTATAGTGTCTCACCAGACCACAAACCCCAGGATTCTACGGGAAGTAGCCATGGTTGTTAAAGTGGAATTACAGTGCCATAATTATGTTGTGTGAAAGGGCCCCATGTTCAATCAAGGAGGAATGTAAAATGGGGGACGAGCAGTTGCATAGGGACACGGAGGGGGCGATTTTCCCCGGGTGGCAATGTTTCAGGGGCATCCTGGCCTGTAGCTATGCCCCCGCACACCCTGGCCACACTCCCACGCACCACACATTCAATGTGTGATTATGGTGCAGAGACCAGGACAAGGAGCAATGGATTCAAGCTGCAGGAAAGGAGATTCCACCTGAACCTCAGCAAGAACTTCCTGACAGTCAGGGTTGTCCGGCAGTGGAATCTGCTGCCTCGGAGTGTAGTGGAGTCTCCTTCCTTGGAGGTTTTTAAGCAGAGGCTAGATGGCCATCTGTCGGGAGTGCTTTGAGGGTGTTCCTGCATGGCAGGGGGTTGGACTGGATGGCCCGTGTGGTCTCTTCCAACTCTGCATTTCTATGATTCTATGATTCTATGATAAAAGGTGCTGGATATTGTTAATTGTGCTGAAGTTGCTGCATTTATGGATGTTTTCATTTTAAGTATGCGTTTTGATGCTATTTTAACTTTTCTTGATTGTTTAATCATGTTTCAACCCTTGTATTCCATTCTTTTTAGCCATGCCTTTTTAATTGCTGTAACCCACTTTTGAGTCCCAACCTGGGGAAAAAGTGGGGAATAAATAAAAATGGTGAGGATGATGATGATGATGATATAAGTCACTCTGGGAGCCTTTCAGGGCATAGAGAGTAGTAATACAGTGGTGAATAAATGCATTTGCATAATGTAGAGCAAACCATCACTTCGGCCATTTCCGCACTGCGCTCTTATAGCGCGATGATTCCACTTTCAACCTCCTCTGGAATCCTGGGGTTTGCAGTTTCGGGAGGGGCTGGCCGGCCCCTCCCGAAACTGCAAACCCCAGGATTCCAGAGGAGGTTGAAAGTGGAATCATCGCGCTATAACAGCCTAGTGCGGAAATGGCCTTCGAAGTGTTCATGTGCAGCCGGAGCGGAGCACGGCCTCTCCCTACGGCAATCCTGAGCGAAGCACGTTTCCAACGGCCCCGATTCCACTCCCCCCATCAGTCTCCACCCGAGGAGCGCAGAGCCTGACGCAACCACCGGCCTCTTTTGCTCGAAAAATTGGAGGCTCGTTGCATCATCCCAGCTCCTTACACATCAAGCAGCAGGGGAACCAATCGGCGGGCGCGTTCTGTTTACGACGGAGAGACCGCTTTCAACCAATCCAGATTCGGAGTATGTCCAGGGAGGCGGGACAAAACGCGGCTGCCTCGCGGCTGGGGACGCTGATTGGAGAACAGGCGGCGCGAGAGGAAGAGCCCAATGACAGAGAGGCGGGGTTTGCCGGCAGGTTGCTATTTAAACAGCCGGAGAGGCTGGACCGGGAGAGTCGATTCTGCTCATCGTGCTGTTTCGGAGATCCCGCCATCACCACGGCAAGCCCCAGCCGAGTCTCGCTTCCCACCCGGGCCGGTCCCGGGGCCGCAGCTCCCCGGGTGTCCCCGCAGCTCCCGTGGCTGCTTCTCCGGCTCCTCCTGCGGCGCGGAGCCATGAAGCGGGACGCCCTCCTCCTCCTCCCGCAGCATCCTCCCGGCGGAGGGGAGCGTCTCCCCGGGCGGCAGACGGAGGGCGAGGGGGGCCTGGCCGCGGAGGACGGGCTGCCGGGGTCGCCGCTCTGGGTCTTCGGGTACGGCTCGCTCGTCTGGCGGCCGGGCTTTGAATTCACCTCCAGCAAAGTGGGCTACATCCGAGGCTACAGCCGCCGCTTCTGGCAGGGAGACACCTTCCACCGGGGCAGCGAGAAGATGGTAAGGGGACCGGCGGGCAGGGCGGGTCTCCTGGGCTTTGTGGGTCGGTTCCCCCGCGCTTGGGATTGGCTTTGTGCTGACGAGGGCCGTTTCCGCACTGCGCTCTTATAGCGCGATGATTCCACTTTCAACCTCCTACGGAATCCTGGGGTTTGCAGTTTCGGGAGGGGCCGGAGGGCCCCTCCCGAAACTGCAAACCCCAGGATTCCATAGGAGGTTGAAAGTGGAATCATCGCGCTATAACAGGCTAGTGCGGAAAAAAACTAGGTTGATTCTCCAAACCTCATATTAATGCTGCTCCCTTTCTTCTCCTTTTGCTTGCACAGCCTGGACGAGTGGTCACCCTCCAAGAAGACTACAATGTAAGTATTTGTTCCCTGTATCCTTATCCTACTATGTACCTCCTTATGGCAGTGCTTATTACGGGTTCTTTTTGAAAAGAGGGTGGTGGTGGTGATAAAGCGGAGCAATTCTTTGAATTCTGCCCTCCCAGTCTCCGCCTGAGCTCCACAAAGGAAGGACAGGAGGCTGATGGGGTCACTGGAAGGTAGTGGGTTCAATTTACCTTTTGATGTTCACCTGGTCTCTGGCAATGCTGAAAAGGTCTGAATAATCAGGACACAGTAAAATGCCAGCAATGCTATTAGCAAGGTCACCCACTCTGACATCATGGGTGCCTGTGACAAAATGGGGTTTTGATAAAATTGGAGGCATCCTGCAACTGGCATGTAATTGCTCAGCAGAAATTTGGTAGGTACTGAGTCAGGACAGTGGCTTTCCAGGAACCTCTGCAAAAGCTCACTGTATTAATCACACAGGACTGGACAGAGGTAAAACTGGATTGGAAAGAATGACTAGCATTTGAAAAATATTGCCAACTCTAAGCTTGGTCTTTAATTTCCCCAACCCGCCATAAAGTCCACTGAAATTAGAAAGGATGGCAGCAACCTGAGCTACATAGAAAGCAGGTCAGAATTTGTAGAGTTGCTTTTTTGCGTCACAACTCCCAGGATCCCCCAATCAGCATGGCCACTGGCCACATCAGCTGGTGGGTTGGTGAGTTACAGTACCAGAAGGTACCTTTTCCAAGCTCTGCAACAGATGAACACATGCAAAGCTGTGTTTTTTATGGGAAATGCCGGTTAAATTACAGAGAAACTGTTCTGAGGCATTACTTTTCTTATTGCTGGTCTCAAGATAAGTAGAAAACATAGGCAAAGCATGGGTCAAAACAGGCATTGTAATATGCAAGTCAGAGTCTGAGGTGCATGGACAGTGAAGAAATGTCACTTCTGTGATGCATTATGGCCACACAAGAAGATGCCCCTTTGCAGCCTTGTTGATGAGGACAGTTTGTCCATCTTTCCTGCTTGATTTTTCAGGATGCAGGTAGAGATGGCAATAGTCAAAGTGATCAGAAAATGTAGTATTTTTTACCATAGAGACATGTCCCCTTGAAGAGGGTGAGGGTGCGCATGGAGAATGTGTTCCAGATGTTGGACTGAACTCCAGCGTTCAAATTGGATGTGGTGGGTAGGGCAAGCGGACCTGGATCTCCAACATCTGGAGGACTACGTTTTGCCCACCCCTGCTATAAACATAGACCTGCTTCCTGCTGGAGGCAATAAAATATCTGCCCACTCCAGTGAGAGTTTTTAGGTCCCTTTCTACCTTTCCTTAAAGGCTTATATATACGTCTTTTTCTAGGATGTAGATATATAAACAAGTCTGAATTTTCCTAGGTGAATAATCTTTGCAATTTACTTTCTAATTCCAGGGGTGCACATGGGGTGTTGCCTATGAGCTTCGTGGAGATCAAGTTGCTGCTTCTCTCAAGTATCTGAATGTGCGGGAAGCAGTGCTTGGAGGCTATGTTACCAAGCTGGTGAAGTTCTACCCCCAGGAGAAAGAACCTGAGGAGCCAATCCTGGCCCTGGTTTATATTGCTACCCCTCAGAATCCTTCCTATCTGGGACCAGCCTCTGAAGAGGACATTGCTGCTCAAATCATTGTCTCCAGTGGCCGGGCTGGCCACAATATTGAGTACCTGCTGCGGCTGGCGGACTTCATGCGCTACTGCTGCCCTCAGGTGGAGGATGAACACTTGTTCTCAATTGAGGAGGCTCTGATCTCTATCCTGCCCTGTCTGTACCATGCTGAGGAGTCTGTATTAGAAGAATGAATGTGACATATGTCAACCCAGAGGGACTGATAGATGACTTCTTAACCAAGGAGGAACATGGACTGAAACACACAGATCTAATGCAACTTCAGATTAATAAAGCCAATCAGTAAAATAGAGAAGGGTGGAGGCACTATTATATACTTGCTACTTTAAAGATTTCTGACTGGCAATAGGTTCATTGTCTTGAGTGGAAAATGGAGAGAGCCACCTTATCAGCCACGTTTGGATTCCAAAACTGGCTAAAAGACACTTTTAACCTTATATCCACTTGCCTAGATGTAAGCCTCACTGAATACATTGGGGCTTATTTCTGAGGAGTCACCAGAGTTGAGTGAAGTTATTTTCATATGACTTCTAAGCTAATTGTTTTTAAAAAGGTCCAGGCTAAGCAGTGTTCTTTGTAAAGGGGCTGAAACTACAGTGTACTTTCTTTCTAGTATGTCAAGCCCACCCCACTTAAGACAGAGCTGTGACTGTAATAGCAAAAGCTTTGCTCTACCTCAGAAGCTGCAAGCATGGGGTTGAGAGTGTTTGCAGGTCAAAGTCAGCCTCTTTCTCCAGCCTCCATTGCAGTGACTCAACCTTCATGTGTATGCCGGGGTTTCCAGTGCAATATGAATTTGCCTTGCCTTCTGTAGGCTCTCTGATGGGGCCAAATTTCCTAAGACTTGTCTTAAGTGAACATTTAATGCACTACCTTTTATAAATATATGTATAAATCTTGATAATGTATTTATTGAACTGAACATATATTTCATGAAGAGAAAGTGTCCAAGTTGTTTGTGTCCTGGTAGAGTCCCTGCAGAGCAGGGAGTGTTACAAGACTGTGTGATAAGGTTGTGCTTTCTGGTTTTAGAATGGCTTCTTTCTCTTAGAGAAAAGCATCCACTCATAGCAGCTTCTCCAGCTTGGTCTCCTACGGCAGCTTTCCTGCAAATACTGTCTCTGTGTCCTGTGTGTTGTATAATACAGTTGTTTCCAGTACACTACTGGTATGTGTCTCCTTTCTGCTATATGACTGCAAAGTATAAACACCAAGACCTGTCTGCCTACTACCCCACAGTCCAATTCAGCTATATTCTTCATTCATTCTTTTGCTCAATATCTAGTGTTTAAAAAGGACACTACTGCCCCTATACACAACCTGCTGGAGAGCTTGGGTTTGGTACGTGGAAGAAATCCATGCTCCATATTGCCACCCCTACAGCCCTGGGAAGAGTTCAGTTAACTCCCTTCTCAGTATCGTGAAAGAATACTGCTATTTTTGTTAACAAAACTCAGCTTCATGTGGAAAAAGCTCTCCCTACTTGACATTTTACAGATGTTTCGAAATGTAAGGACGAACTCTTGTCTCTTGTGCCTAGATGTGAATAAACTGACATGCTTTCATTGATCAGGGAATTATTTATTTTTACACTGAAAGAGCATAAGTGGTGTTTGCCAAGAGACTTCATGTATATGGAAAAGGAAAACAAACCAGTATGTCACAGAGTTTGCAATACGGTCACAGTGAGCAAGTGCCAAGGTTGATGTGATTGCTTTCAAAGTTTTGCCATCGAAGGGCATGAGCTGTGAAGCTGTTTATAGCTGGTTCATGCAGGTCAGCTGAAGCTACTTGCTTTGCAAGCACACTTTTGGCAATGCACCTGTTCCCACACGCTGAGCTGGATTGTGTAAGCATGCCCGATGGGCCAGCATGACAAAAGCCCTCCAAGTGCTAATTCAAAACCATGCTGTGGGCAGGATGTACATGTTGCTACCAGCTCCCATACCTGGAGATCCATAATAAATGATTCATGATATCTGCAGGATCTTCCATATCCCCCCTGAGAGATGCTTAGTGCATCCCACTTTAAGACATATAGAGTCTATCTTTTCGATACCTATTTACTTTTTGTCCTTTAGGGCAGTGCAGCCACTGCAATAATATGATGGTGTTTAAGTAAACTTCTGTTCCCATTCAGTTCAGACTATAGTTTGTGCTCCACATCTTTGCATTTGTTGTAAATCAGATAAACGAAAGCAATGCCTGGCACAAATGTTGGCTTTCCATTTGGTGCAGAGGAGCCATGTACATAATGGTCTTTAGGCAGAGTGTTCTGGCACTAGGAGTGAAGAGGAGCTAGACGAGGCTTAATTGGGAGATGGTTCCCAGTAGGCCAGGCCCTCTGTAAACCAAACATCTCTGTATTTGATGGTTTTGGTGTTTTATAATCATGAATGTTCAACAGTGGGCAGGCAGCTTTCTCCAACATGGCTTGGACTGATGTCTTGGCCTACATCTCTGATCACTGATTCATGCTGGCTGTAATCCAAAATAGTGCTACTCACTATTTTGGGGGCCTGTGGACTGGTGCCAGTTCCTGAGCCATCTACTGCCAGTTCTTGGAAAGCTTGCAGGAAAGAAACTGCTGCAGACAATGTGCAGATATGGTGCTGGTCCCTGGCACAAGAGTGGAAAAAAAACCCTGTCTCCCACCTACCAGTTTAAGCACTGGTCTAAAACTCACCTGAAGCACCAGATTGGGGGAGACTATTGGAGGGAATATGAAAACCCTCCCTGAAGGGTGCAGTTCTCTCCACTGATTGCTATGGAGAAATCTAATTGCCCGAGCAATCTTATGCTTCCTTTTTACCCTGTTAATAAGCCTGTGATAACAGTTTGCAATGCAGTTAAACAAGCAGCATGAATACCTATTTCCTAGGCCAAAGCTGGGGATTAGAACATACCACAAGCTGTTGTGGCCTTTTGCAATGGAAAAACAACCCCATATATCTACAGATAAACAAATACACTGTGTTCATAAGCTTATACTGATAGCAGCAATCATGGCACTCTGTAAAGGCCAACCCCTAACCACAGAGATCCAGCATTTTGTTTTGCTCTGGAAAGAAGCCTGTCCCAGGAGAAAGGCTGAGGCTCCCCTCCCACTGGATAAAAGGGGCCTTTAGCAGAAGCTACCAAAATCGCTAAAGCAGTGTTTGTTTATTAAATTTATATCCCACCTTTCTCCCAAATGGGAGTCTTTGTGTGGGGTGGGTGCATATAGCCTTCAGGCTGCACTTTGCTCAGCTCAATTTACTTGATCAATATCCAGATCAGGATGGTGATGTGGCTCTCTCGCCATCAAAGCTATTCACACTGCTTCTCAGAGGTGATCCCCATGTCCACTAACAGGCCTAACTGGGGAGGGACACTCTCAATTAAATCTCTGTCATCTCACTTTATCATCTGCTTTTCAAATGCCTCAGGTTCTCTCTCCACTTCCTACTTTCCTTTTTGTCCTCAGCCAACTTATATTGCTGCAAACTGAGTTTAAGAGCAAAAGTAATTTTCACTCGAGTCAGCAAGGGGGGCAGGAGAGGAGGGGCTGAAATCTTGCCCTTCCCAGTAGACTCATGCAAAAGCAAACTGCTATAGCCTCTTCTAGTTTGCGTGGTCTTTCTCATTCCTAATTTTTGCCATATTGACCACACTCTAATGTTGCTTGGCCACATGTGTCCCAGTTTTCATCTGTGAAATACTGAAAGGTGTGGCTCTCAGATCTTCCAAGGCTGAACTTGACAAGGGGGAAAAATACCTTTTTGGACTACAACTCCCAGGATCTTCCAACCAACATGGTCTCTGGCCATGCTGGCTAGGAGAATTCTGGGAGTTACATTCCAAAAAAGTTTCCAAACTCTGCTTGACAATGCACATCATGATGAGACAGACAGGATTTGTGGTCTTGCAAGGGAAAGAATGGTGTCCAAAAGCTGTGCCTACCTGATCTCCAGTGCACATGAGCACATCTTCTCTTCTTACGTATCCTGTCAAGATCGTCACAAAAAGTGCCCACCACTCCTGGCTGTGCTCTCCTTCCAGGTCAGGCCACCAAGGGCAAGGGTTGCTTCTGAAGCAGGTCTTCTGAGGACAGAGGTCAAGTACTGAATCAGTTCTCTCTCTCCTTGTGAGGCTGCCAAAGAAGGCTTGAGAGAGGGAGAGAGACAGACAGCAGGTGGCCTTTTCCCCTTCCAAGAAAAAGGTTGTGAAAGAAGGAAGCATCTTACAGTGCAGCTCCTGTTTGGGCCATGGGGGAAAGTACATCTTACCAAAAGCTGCAGAGTCACAGAAAGAGCAACTAAAGTTATGCTTGGACAATTGGCTATAAATTGTCCATTTATTTTAAAATGTATAGCTCCCTGTCCCTCTGCCAAATTCTTCCTTGAAGCCCAGTTAGCCTAAGACACATGTGTCAAACACAAGGCCCGCGGACCAAATCAGGCTCTCCAGGCCATTTTATGTGGCCTTCACACCTCTCCTGCAGCTGTGGCACTCTCCCTGCCTGGGGGGCAGAAAGAGGTACAGAGGGGGTCTCTACTGGGACCAAAAAGTTAAAAAAAGTTAATGCAATAAACAGTGCTTGGCAATAACTGCCTGATGATTTTTAAAAAAACTTGTTTTCAAAACTCATTTTTCAATAAATTGTACAATAGTTGTACACTTGAATATCTGCTTGCTATTATTTTTCCTAGACTTCTAGTTTCAGAGCTAGTTATTACTAAAACCAGTAACAATTGAATGCAGAGGCAATTATTTAATACAATAAAAGAGAAGATACATCTATATAGTCTTGCAGGTACAACTGGCCCTTTGAGGGCAACCATAATGCTGATGTAGCCCAAGATGAAATTGAATTTGATACCCCTGGCCAAAGACATTGTAACTGCAACAAAGAACAAAAGGGTACCTTTGCCCACTCTGTGTACAGAAGCCGTTAAGACTGGCTGTTGAATCTTTTTTCAACACTGGAGAAAGGATATCTTCCACAATACCTATGGGAAACAGGCTAGTTATGGAGGCACCGGGCACACCCTGCTCTGCCTTCCAATCTTTTGCTGCCACTCTTGGTCTCTCAGCATTTTTTTTTTTTTTGCCTCTGACATCTGCCTCGCTCTGCTCGAAGGCACACATTCTACAGGTTATTTGTCCTCTCGCAGTCTCTTATATCAATTCATAAAAGAATACTCAGCAAGATCATCCAAGAGATCTAAATGCCTGCCAAAATAGAAAATCTTTGTATGAATGTATGCACGTATGTATCGCTAGGTTCTAGGACTGCCTAACATGATGGCTTCTGTCTCTTACACAATACTTCTTGTTGGCAAATGCTATGTACCTTGATAATGAACTTGTTGTGGACTTCCGGTGGCGGCGACACAGCGAGAAGTCGGAGTCCACGAGGCTGAGGAACTCCAATCTTCAAACGATCGGTATTTCCCTCGGAAAGTGAATATCTTTAGAGGGAATCTGATCTCCCGAAGAAGGGAGATCGCGGAGGAGGCTCGACGGGGGTCCGGATCACCCCGAAGTGCGAGGAAGAAAAGGAGAAGGTGAGGACAAGCACTCGGGCTGTGGGACTGCAGAGCCGCCATTATCGCTTGAAGAGCCCAGTGAGGGCAAGCTGTGTTCCCACCGATACAATTTAACACATATCAGATAAGCGATTAAATTTGAGCCTTGGGTAAGTCGCCCAGACAGACTTTTGCTGATATAACTGGACTTTTTTTTTCTTCTTCTCTAATAAGCAAGCAGCGGGTCCCTGGAACGATATTTCCAGGGCTGAGAAGGTAATTGTGAAAAGGACATAAGGATTGGGATAAAGAACGGAATTTTTTTTTCTTTCCTTTTTCTTTTTTTTTCTTTTTCCCTTCATCTCCCTATAAACTTGGGGGGTGACGAAATAGTGTAATTCTGGGACCTACCTGAAGGAGATTTTTTGGAGAGTTATTGGAGACGGATAGGATTGTTGAAAAATCGGGTGTTCCTTCTCGGACTTGGTAGTGTTATTATAGAACAACCGACGCCATCTTTTCTCTCCCTATGGAACCACCCCGGACTGTTTGATTGGATGGGAGGTGTGTGTCACTCATCTGTGGTTGCCCGGCTGATTGGTTGGAGGAGCGGACGGAAAGAACTTTAAGATCTACATGTGAGGCTGGTTACAATTAAGCTTTCCTCGTCTTCTATAAGAACAGGACTGGGACGTGGGAGATTTTGTTGAAGGAGAGATTGTGGTACTCGGAGCCCTGAGTCCGGAATTGGAATCGAGCGGCCGGAGAGGCGGAGCGCTGGTGATCGCGGTTACGGGGGGGAAAAGGAAGACTCTGGGAAGTGACGTGCCGAGTAGAGCCTTGGAAAGCATCTAGGACTTAGTTAAAGGCAGAAGAGCTATTTGCAGAAGAGTGCGGTATAACCTATACAGTCCAAACAAGAAGAGAATGGGAGGATTTGATAAGACTTGTGGGGAGGGGGGTTTCATTAGAATAATGGGCTATCTTTAAAGAGATATTGTGAAACCTCTCAAAAGTGAGGAAGTTAAAAATTTTGCTACATTTCATCGTAAGTATCTCATTGTAATATTTTATTGTTCTTACTAACTCCCCCACTTGGCTAATCAACTTTCAATAATTTAATTAATTCATTGAAGCTTATAATATTTATTTTAATTTCATTATATTTTGGTGACCTATCAGAATTTGTTGATTTCTCTTTATTCTCCTTTTTCCTTTTCGTTAGCTAAACTACTTAACTTAAAGTGCTGGTAAGTTTCAAACGGAAATTGATGTCAAAATTGGATTGATCTTTATATGAAGTGCTAATATAGTTTGTGGAAATACTGTAATTAAGTAATACTTAAGTGATATTGAATAGTCCCTGAAAATAATCCATTCCACAATGCATTCAAAAACAATTCATTTAAGTGCCAGTTGGTAAGGTCTGTTTGTGGTTTAAAGTCTGTATTGAGGTGGGTTGCATAAGTGTTTTGGAATTAAATTGGTGGAAAAAGAGTTGAGGAATAGGTACAGTTAATTAGCGGAAGGATTTGAATTTGAAGAAGAATTAAGAAAAAAGAAAGAAGGTGAGTGTAAGGTGAGTGAGTGGGAATTAGAAGAAGGCTTAGAAGTAGGAAGAGGAAGTTGGTTTAGCAGGTAGTAGAAGGTAGAGAGTAGGTGGAGAAGGTAAGAAGAAAATAGTTAAATAATTAAACAATTCAATCTAAATAGGTTTGTCCAACCGATCTAAATAAAGTTAAGTGAAATATACTAATTGAGCACGGAAATACTGGTGTTCTGGTGCTTAAGTTAGATTCAGTTAATATAACTTAAAATAAATTCAATTTAAATTAAAATCTAAATTTAATCTACTAAGTAGTGGTAAATTTAATCAAAAGTATTCAAAATGATGGCTGCAGGAAAGAGGAAGGCAGGAGCAGGAGCCCAAACACAGACACAGATTCAATCCCTCTTGCAGAGGAGAGCATTGATAGAAACAAAAACCACAACTTTAGAGATGAAGATGGATTCATCAGAAAACCAGGGCACAAGCCAGAATATGGGACTTGGTATAATGGAAGAAATAAGGAAATTGACCACAACATTTAAAAATGAAATGAAAGAAGTTAGGTCTGAAATGAAACTTATGAGATTGGAAATAAAGACAGACATGAAAGAAGAATTGGCAACTTTTAACACAAAATTGGATAACATCTCAAAAGAATTAAAACAACTGAATGAAAGGGTGAAAGGAGTGGAAGAGAAAACAGAGAAATTGGAAACCCAGGTGGGGAGAACCGAAGAGAGGACAGAATCATTAGAACGTTCGACACTATTAATGGACATAAAAAGTAGAAGCAAATCATTAAAGATAAGAGGATTGCCGGAGACTACTCAAGAGGATCTATATAGAAGACTTATTTCGCCACTAGCACGTTTTATAGGATGGATTCCGGATCAACTTGATCTGGAGATTGATAAAGCTTTCCGGATAAATTCCACGATTGCGAAGCGCAAAGGTATACCACGAGATATTGTGGTGTACTTTTTGCGAGAAAGAGTTAAGGACTTGGTCCTACAATGTAGTTACGAGAAGAAATTCATAGTGGAGGAGGTTGAGGTTAAAATTTTCAAGGACGTACATCCAGCTCTGCTGAAGAGAAGGAGAGATTATCACTTCCTCACGCAATTGTTGAGAGAACATAACATCAGATACACGTGGGAGAAAACAGAAGGCATTTCCTTCTTATGGAATCAGAAGAGAATTGTCCTAAACACTGTTATGAAAGCACGTGACTTTTGGAGAAGACATAAAGAAGAAATAACTGGAAGAGAACGTATAACACGAGAACCAGAGGAAGAGAAAAGAGAAGAAGAAGTTCGAAATACACAAAATGTGAGGAGAAAGTGTAGGAAGGAACAAATGAAGCAGGAGATGGCTAAAATACGAAGAAAAAGAACTGGAAGGAAGACAGGAGGTAGAAGAAAAAAGTGTGGAGGAGGAAGATCAAGACGAGGAAGAGGTGGAGGGAGAAGAGGAGGAGGAAACAAACTCCTCACAGGATTTAGAGACAGAAGAACAAAGAAGAAAAGGATTAGAAGAAACAAGGTAGTATACAAAAGAGGTTAATTGAGTGAATCAGACAAAAAAAAAATGACTTTGAAGCTGTTATCTTGGAACGTACATGGAATGAATGCTCCCCATAAAAGAAGACAAATATTTCATTATTTAGAGAAGCTAAAGCTGGACGTTATTGCTATTCAAGAAACACATATTAGGACTAAAGAATTGAAATATATTAAGAATCCAAAATTGGGTCAGAGCTTCTCTTCATCAATCGATAAAAAGAAGAGAGGAGTAACAATATATATAAATAACAAATTTGAAGCAGAACAACTATATTGTGATAAATCAGGACGCTGTGTGATAGTTGAAGCAAGCTTGCCGGACATGAAATTGATTGTAGGGGCAGTATATGGCCCATTAGGGAATAAAAGTAAATTCTATCAAAATTTAGCAGAGAAATTATTAGTTCTTCTTCGTGGTCTCTGTGCCTTCATACACTAGGAGCTTTAGCGCCTGCGCGGTAGCGTTCGGAAACTTCTAGAGCTTGTTCGCTTGGCGGGAACCCCTCCCCCACGCCGGTACTGCGCATGCTCCTCCCGCCGAGCAACGGTCTCTCCTCAGTTCTTTCTCGTCCGCCGCCGCGTACGGAAGGTTCTTTAGTTTGTTCCTCTCACGTCGTGCTTGGCTTGCTGTTTTTCACGGTTTTACGGACTTTCGGACTGTCTTTGACCTCTCTTTTGGACTCCCCCTTCGGCTTTCGTCTTTTTTGGATTTCGGAGTTTGGCGTTTCTTCGTCTTATGTCCGCGCTCTTTAAGAAGTGCGTGTCCTGCGGCCGCAAGGTTGCCCTCAACGACGGCCATAAGGAGTGTCTCTTCTGTTTGGGCGAGTCCCACAATATCCGGACTTGCCAAATTTGTAGGGATTTTACTCCCCAAACTCTTCGCAACCGCTCCGCGAGACTCAAATCTTTTTGTTGGGAGCAGTCTCTGCGGGCGATAGACGAGACCTCCACTTCCAAGATGGCCGACAAGAAGACGACCACGCCATCGACGGTATCGGCGGCTGCCGTTCCGTCCACCTCGTCGGTATCGGGATCGGTACCGGCGAAAACGCCGATCTCGGCGTTACCGAGGATCCCGAAGCTGTCGGCGGCTGCCAAGTCAGCGAAAGGATCCTCGACGGCGAGGAAGGCTGAGGCTCCCCTTACGGGGACGCCTGCAAAAAAGCGCCCTGCTCCGGACGGAGGCAAGGGCAAGGAGAAGGAGAAGAAGAAGAAGAAGAAGGAAAAGAAGCGCTCCCCGGCTGGGGACGCTCAACCTCCTACTCCTCCTCCTACTCAGCAGCCTTCCAAAGGGCGAGGCGAGTCCGTCGACCTCTCGGAGGATGAGATCGAGGACGTTCCCCAACAGCGCCCGGACTCGCCTGTGGCAGATCCTCCAACCCTGGTGGAGGAGCGCCACCGCCCTCTTAGCCGTCGCAGGTCGGCCGACCTGCAGCAGAGAGAGCCCTCTGCTTCTCCGGAGCGGCGTTCGACCTCCTTCAGGTCCCGGTCCCGCTCTTCCGAGCGTCCGGTGGCCTCGCCGCCTCCGAGGGAGACAAGAGAGGAACAACCTCGCTCGTCTGCCTCCAGATACACCTCGGCGTCCTACGTGGCCAGGTACGCGAGGGAATCTGAGTGGAGAGAGCGCCCGGCCTCCTATCGGTCGCATTCGCCATCGTACCGGGATCGGTACCATCGTGGCCCGAGTCGCTGGGAGACCTTCCGGAGGTCCCGGTCACCTCGTCGACAGCGCGAATCGCGCTCGCCTAGAGGGGACGAGGCTCGGTACCGTCGACGCCGAAGCCGATCTCCGTCGGACCGCCGCTCCTTCAGCCGCTCTCCCTCCCCTCGATATCATAGGGCGAGGGAGCCTTCACCACGGTATCGGGCGATATCGCCACCTCCTAGGGTCACGGCAACGGCGACGCGCCCTACGGAGTCGATGGTGACTGAGCGGGCTACGACGACGTCAGCCTGCCAGACTACCCCGGTCACCACCAAGAGGGTGAAATCCGTGGTCAGCCATCCCAAGCGGGACGCTGCTGCTACCACCGCCCCGGCTGCGGAGAAGCCTAGGAAGGCAACACCTGCGGCGACTACGAAGGAGCCGGAGAGCGAGCGGCGAGAGGACTCACCTAGCTCGGAGTCGTACGACTCGAGTGCGGAGTCTGAGGTGTCTGAGGCGGCCTCCCAGGAGTCTCCTCCGTTGGGATTCGGGGACCCGATCCCAGATTCTGCTCCAGAGGACGTCCACCAGTTCTCTGCGATGCTGCTCCGCATGGCCACTACCCTCGGCCTTAAGATCGCCGATGCGGAGCCGGAGGACGACGATCCAGCCTTCTCCGTTTTCGAGGAGAAGCGACCTTCCACGGCCCCGCTGCCTCTCCTGCCCCGGGTATCCAGACTGGTGAAGGCCGCCTGGGATAGACCGGCCTCGGCTCAGCCGATACCGCAGCGGTTAGAACACCTCTACAGGGTGCAGAAGGATAACGCCGGTTATCTATTTAATCACCCTGCACCGAACTCTGTGGTCGTCGAGTCCGCGCAGACGAAAGGCTCCGGCAGGCAACACACCACCCCGCCGGACAAAGAGGGCAGGAAGTTGGACGCCTACGCAAGGAGGTTCTATTCGGCTGCCTCCTTGCAGATCAGGCTGTCCAACACTCAGGCTTGCCTCGCGGCATACCTGAAGAAGGTGCTCGATCGCCTGCAACCAGCGATGGAAGCGGTACCGGAGGACATCCGCCAAGCCTCCTCCGTGATCTTCAATGAGGCTATCTCCATCGCTCGGCACCAGATGGCCTCCTCCCGGCACGCTGTGGAGATCGCCTCCCGGGTCATGGCGGGATCCGTCGGCCTCCGTCGCCATGCTTGGCTTCGACCGGCCGACATCCAGGAGGACACCAGAAGGAGGATTGAAGATCTCCCCTTCGACGGTGAAGGCCTATTCAATTCGTCCACAGACGAAGCTTTGGACAATCTCGTCAAGGCGAGACTGACCGCAAAAAAGATTGGGCTGCAGCCGGCCACGCAGACCCGCAGGGCCTCCACCTTCCGACCATCCTGGCGACGATCTTCCACCTCGTCGTTCCAGCGTTCGGCCCAGTCTGGACAGTCGAGACCGTCCTCCGGCTCATCGGCCAGGCGCACGATTAGGCGGCGCCCGCCTTCGTCGAAGAAGTCCTCCTCCGAGACAAAGTCTCGGTTTTGACGTGCCTGGCAGGACCCACCAATACCCACTCTTCAGCCTACCATCAGCGCTCGGAGACCGACCGACTCTCGCTCGACACCTAGCGGAGTGGCAGTATGTCACTACGGACTCTTGGGTGCTTTCCATCGTCCGTCTTGGCTACGCCATCGAGTTTCTCGATATTCCTCCTCGCGGCGTTTATTACTCCACGCCGTCGAGTCCGGCCCTCCTGGAAGAGATCCAATCCCTCCTCCAGAAAGGGGCTATCGAGCGGCTCCCGCAAGAGGCCAAGACCACCGGCTTCTTCTCCAGGTACTTCACGGTACCGAAAGCCGACGGTACCCTCCGGCCGATCCTAGACCTCAGAGGGGTGAACTACTACATCCGCCCCAAAAGGTTCAAGATGGTCACGATACCGTCGATCCTACCCTTCCTACATCGAGGGGACTGGTTCGCCTCCATCGATCTCCGAGACGCATACTTCCATATCGCCATTCGCCCGCAGCACAGACGGTACCTCCGCTTCGCAGTCGACGACACCTGTTACCAGTACAAGGTGCTGCCGTTCGGACTCTCGACTGCCCCAAGGGTCTTCACCAAGTGCATGGCCCCGGTGGTATCCTACCTGCGGACGAAGGGCGCTTCCGTCTTCCCCTACCTCGACGATTGGCTGTTGGTGGCGTCCTGCAAACAGAGACTTTACCACGACGTCCACATGACGTTGTCACTCCTGACCCGCCTTGGTCTACGAGTGAATCCGAAGAAGTCCCACCTCGAGCCGGCGAGGATCTTGGACTTCATCGGGGCGACGCTCGACTCGACCTCCGCCAGGGCGTACCTACCAGAGTCTCGAGCACAAACTTTGATCCGGGCCGCCGCTCACGCTCGTACGGCCCCGACGTTATCTGCGAGAAGCGTCCAGCAGCTCTTGGGCTACATGGCTGCGACGACCGCTGTGACATATCTCGCCAGGCTGAGAGCAAGACCTCTTCAACACTGGTTCGTCCGCATATTCGACCCCCTGCGAGACGAACAGACACTCCGACTGCAGCTGCCGGGAGACGTCCGCTCATCCCTCCGATGGTGGCAGTCGCGACGCAATCTCATGTCGGGGATGCCTTTCCAACAGCCGACACCGAAGGTGACGGTAACGACCGACGCCTCCCTGTATGGATGGGGTGCCCACTGCGGCGATCTCAGAGTCCGCGACAGATGGACCGACGACGAGACCGCTCTCCATATCAACGCGCTGGAGCTGCTCGCCGTCTGGAAAGCCCTACGGGCGTTCCGCCATGCCGTGGCGGGGCGCACGGTCCTGATTCTGACGGACAACACCACCGCCGTCTGCTACATCAACAGACAAGGTGGGACTCATTCCACGACCCTGCTCGACATCGCGCTCGGCCTGTCGGAATGGTGCATTCGCCTGCACACGCATCCCGTGGCGGTTCACCTGGCCGGGCAGGAGAACACCACGGCAGACGCCCTCAGCAGGGACACCTCATCCCATCACGAATGGTCTCTCTCCGGAGAGGCGTTCAGACTGATTCGGGACCGCTGGGGCGAACCATCGATCGACCTCTTCGCGACCAGGGAAAACGCGAAGTGTCGCCGATTCTGTTCCAGAGCGGGCCACGATCGTGCCTCCATCGGGGACGCTTTCCAGTTTCCGTGGACCGGGGAACTCCTCTACGCGTTCCCGCCGTTCCCGCTGCTCGGCCGGACGATATCGAAGATCCTCGCCGACCGAGCCGACGCGATCCTGGTAGCCCCGTACTGGCCGAGGCAACATTGGTTCGCACCCCTGCTACAAGCCGCGCGAGACGACCTGCTCCGGTTGCCACCGACACCGGACCTGCTCTCCCACTCCGGCGGCCGAGTCCTCCATCCGGACCTGCCACGCCTGGCCCTCCATGCCTGGAGGATATCGCACTAGACGATCCCGTGCTCGGTACCGTCCTCGTCGCGGCCAGGAAGGAATCCACCCGTCGCAACTATCAATACAAGTGGCGACGCTTCCTGACCTTCGCTAACGAGAGGAGTGAGCCGGTATCGCCCGCGGGGCTCTCGACCGTCCTGCACTTCCTCCTGCACCTCCGGCAACAGGGCCTGGCGTTTCCATCCCTGAAGGTGTATCTCTCCGCGATCGTGGCATACCAACCGCCACGATCTGCTGCCTCGGCCTTCTTCAGGAACGATACCGTTAAGCGGTTCCTGAAAGGACTTCATCATCTCTACCCGCCGGTATCGCCGCCGCTACCGCCGTGGTCCCTCTCGCTGGTGCTCTCGCAGCTGACGAAGCCGCCCTTCGAGCCGATGGCGACCTCGGATGACAGGCTCCTGACAATGAAAACTGCCTTCCTGGTAGCGGTGACCTCAGCGAGGCGAGCTGGTGAGATCACAGCTCTTCGTTCCGATGAGCCCTTCACGGTCTTCCACAGGGACAAGGTGGTCCTGAGACCTGACATCTCGTTCCTGCCAAAGGTGGTGTCCAGTTTCCATCTCAACCAGGACATCATCCTGCCTGCCTTCTTCCCGAACCCGACGACACCGTTGGAGCGGTCCCTACACTCCCTGGACGTGCGTCGGGCATTGGCTTTCTACAAGGACAGGACTGCTTCCTTCCGACAGACGCCGCATCTCTTTGTTTGCTATGGGCGACGTCGGAGGGGCCTAAAAGTGTCCACCCAGCGCTTCTCCAAGTGGGTGGTGAGGACTATTGAACTGGCGTATGAGCTCGCGAGGAAGCCTCCGCCAGTCCTGCTTCGAGCCCACTCCACCAGAGCGGTGGCTACTTCTGCGGCCCTCCTGCGAGGAGTTGACCTGCATGAACTCTGCCGTGTGGCGACCTGGTCCCAACCATCGACCTTCGTGCGCCACTACAGGCTCGACTGCCGGTCGCGCAGAGATGCCCGGTTTGGACGTGAGGTGTTGGCTTCCGTGCTGTAGGACCTGACCCGCCGTCCGACCGGTAAGCTACACAGTCTCCTAGTGTATGAAGGCACAGAGACCACAGAAGAAGAACAGGTTGCTTACCTGTAACTGTGGTTCTTCGAGTGGTCATCTGTGCCATCATACACACCCGCCCTTCCTCCCCTCTTTCTCAGGTCCCTGTAGGTTCTACGGCGGACGACAGAACTGAGGAGAGACCGTTGCTCGGCGGGAGGAGCATGCGCAGTACCGGCGTGGGGGAGGGGTTCCCGCCAAGCGAACAAGCTCTAGAAGTTTCCGAACGCTACCGCGCAGGCGCTAAAGCTCCTAGTGTATGATGGCACAGATGACCACTCGAAGAACCACAGTTACAGGTAAGCAACCTGTTCATTTGGAGAATCACAAGGTAATTTTAATGGGAGATTGGAATGGGATAATAGACCCACAAAAGGATAGATCGGGAGGAAATAAAAAGAACCAAAGGAAACTTCCAAAAAGCTTTTTTGATATGTTAGATAAAATGTCCCTTGTAGATACGGGAAGCAAAATAAAAGAAAAAGGGGAGGAATTTACCTTTTACTCAGAACGCCATGGTTCCTGGTCAAGGATAGATAGATTCTGGATAGCGACAGATTTAATCAGAAATATGGTTAATATGGAAACCCTCCCTAGAGTAATCTCGGATCACTGCCCAATTATATTGACTTTAAAAATTGGTAGAAATTATGGGCGTTGGAGACTAAATGATAGTTTATTAAGGGAAGAATGGGTAGTCACTAAAGCAAGGGAAGAACTGAAGAGATTTTGGGAAATTAATATAGGGAAAGGCCAGTCAGTACAATTGGTATGGGACACTAGTAAGGCGGTAATGAGAGGGTTCTTTATAAATCAGCAATCTTGGTTAAATAAGCGTAGGAAAGAGAAGGAATTATACATTTTAAATAAACTTGAAGAGAAAGAGACTCAATTAAAGAAAAGCCCGAAGGATATGGAAATTAATAAGGAGATTAAATTATGGAGAAAACAATTATCATCGTTAATGACAGAAGAAATAGAAAGGAAGTTAAAATATTTTAAGCAAAAACAGTTCGCATTTGCAAATAAACCCGGTAGATGGCTAACGTATAGATTAAAGAAAGAAAGAGAGAAAAAGATTATTTCAGAGTTGAAGGAGGGAAGGGATATTCATTACCGGCAAGAGAAGATAAAAAATATTTTAACAAACTATTTTGAAGAACTTTTCAAGGAAAGAGATCAACCCCCTAATGGGAGTTTTAAATTGAAGAAATACTTACATCAGATTAACATAAATAAATTGACAGAGATGCAAAGGGAAGAATTGGACAAACCAATAAATTCTCAAGAAATTAGAGATGCGATTGGAAATTTAAAGGAAGGTAAAGCACCTGGCCCAGATGGATTCACTGGAAAATATTATAAAGTCTTTCAAGAATCACTAACCCCCATCTTAGTTCAAGTAATGAATTCTATCAAAGATCAAAAAATCCCAAATTCCTGGAAAGAATCGGATATAACACTAATCCTGAAAGAAGGGAAAGATAAACTTGATAAAAAAAGCTATAGGCCAATTTCATTGCTAAATATAGATTATAAAATATTTACATCAATTTTAGCCAGTAGATTAAAAAAAATATTGGGAAATTGGATTCACGAAGACCAAAACGGTTTTCTCCCAGGTAGACACCTAAAAAATAACATAAGAGTAATTATAGATATCATTGAATATTATCAAAAGAATCAGAAAGAACTGGCCCTAATATTTTTAGATGCCGAAAAAGCATTCGACAATGTTAAATGGAAGTTTATGTTTGAAGTGATGAAGGAGATGGAATTTGGGGAAAGATTTCAAGGATGGATTCAAACAATCTATGACGATCAAAAAGCTTGCTTATTGGTTAATGGGGAAAAAACTAGATCGTTTAAGATTACTAAAGGAACAAGACAGGGATGCCCTCTTTCTCCTCTACTCTTTATAATGTGTCTCAAAATTTTGAATATAAAAATCAGGAACAATAATGAAATTCAGGGTACAAAAATAAAGGGATATGAATTCAAACTGCAAGCTTTTGCAGATGATTTAGCTCTAATAGTGGAGGATCCACTGAACAGTATCAAACCCCTACTAGAAATTTTAAAAGAATATGGTACGATGGCTGGATTTAAAATCAATAAAGATAAATCTTCAGTGATCATAAAAAACATGACCCAATCAAAAGAAATAGAATTAGTGAAATACTCTGGTTTTAAAATAGCAAAAAAAGTCAGATATTTAGGAATAATATTAACAAAGAATAACTCAGATTTGTTTGAGAATAATTATAATAAAATTTGGAAGGAAATACGGGAGGATTTGCAAAAATGGAAAAATTTACACTTATCATTGCTTGGAAGAATATCCACCGTAAAAATGAGTATATTGCCAAAACTAATGTTTTATTTCCAAAATTTACCCATTATTACCAGTGAGAAACCATTTCATAGTTGGGAGCGAGAACTGAGTAATTTCATATGGAATGGGAGGAAACCAAGGATTAAACGAAAATATTTGACTGAAAGGAAAGAGAATGGTGGATTGAGTATGCCTGATCTAAAATTATATTTTGAAGCCTCAGCACTTTTATGGATGAAAGACTGGATACTTCTGAAAAATGATAAGTTATTAAAATTGGAGGGGTTTGACTTATATTTTGGATGGCACGCTTATATTTGTTATGACAAATATAAAATAGACAAAACATTCACGAACCATCTTGTAAGAAAGGCGATTTTAGGAAATTGGCTAAAATTTAGGAAAAAAATGTACTTAAAATTACCCTGTTGGACATCTCCCCATGAAGCCTTTCATAAATTAGAAAAAGTTAAGATCAAAGAATGGATAACATATAGAGATATTCTTAAGAAAGAAGGAAAGGATATCAGACCCAAAACAAGAGAGGAGATGATGGGGGAGGGGTATCGGACACATTGGTTTTTACACAGGCAGTTAATAGAAAAATATAAAAAGGATACTAAAGATAAAGGGATAGAATGGGAAGACAATGAGTTTGACAAGATAATCAATTCCGAGACAAAACGTCCCTTAAGTAATATTTATAGATTGTTATTGAATCGGGATCTAGAAACAGAACTAGTTAAAACTAATATGATAAAGTGGGCTCAAGAAATAGGTCACCCAATACCTTTAGAACACTGGCAAAAAGCGTGGAAATTGAATCAAAAATTCACTTGCAGTTATAATTTAAAAGAAAATTTTTTTAAATTATATTACAGATGGTATCTGACCCCGGTCCAAATAGCCAAAATTTATAAAAGTAAGGGTATCTCTAAATGTTGGAAGTGTCAAGAGGAAGGTTCCTTCTTCCATATGTGGTGGAGTTGTAAAAAAGCTAAGATATACTGGAAGCAAATTCACAATTCTATAGAAAAATTGTTTAAGATTAAATTTAAATTAGCCCCAGAAATTTATTTGTTAAATATCTTTGAAGGGTTAGAAACTAAAATGAAAAAAGAAACTTTGAGAATTTTTTGCTACTTGATTTACGCAGCAAGGATCATGTATGCAAAGAATTGGAAAGGGAAGGACATCCCCACATTGGAGGAATGGAAATTAAAAGTTTATGAACTCGCTGAGATGGACAAATTAACTTTATATTTGCGAGATAAATCAAAGGAGGCTTTTCTTCAAGATTGGAAAATATTGAAGCCATTATGGGAAGAAGATTGGGGAGATCCGGCTATAGTTGGTATGTTTGATTAGATTAAAAAATTAGTGACAGAAAGAGGGGATGGTGGAGCTTAGATGAAAGGAGTATAATCTGAGAAATAGTGAGTAGTTGTAGAGTAGAATGGATAAGCCAGCAAAAGTAACATTAACGTTTAGAGTAAAAGGGAGTGTATTAGAAGTCATAAGCATACCCAAGGTTGCGATGGAAGAAGTCAAGGCATGCTGTATGAATGGAAGATGAATATAAGAAGTTAATGTGAGGTTGTGTATCTGTTATGTCTTTTTCTTTTTTCTATTGGATTTTTTTACATTGTAATGTATTGATTTTTTTTCTGTTCTTTTTTTTCTTTGCTTTGTTTAATTTTCATTGTTAATTTCTTTTTTATTTATTATTTTGAATGTAATTTGTTTGTAGAGTTGGTAGTATGTATGTATATTTGTATGATGTTGATATATTAATAAAATCTATTTTAAATATTAAAAAAAAAAAGATAATGAACTTGTTGTGAAGGGCCTTACAGTTTACTCCAGCTCATGGCAGCCTGTCCTAGTTTTTCTTGGCAAGATTTATTTGGCCACTGCCTTCCTCTGACA
Organism: Ctenosaura bakeri; assembly: GCA_948474755.1. Lineage (NCBI taxonomy): Eukaryota > Metazoa > Chordata > Lepidosauria > Squamata > Iguanidae > Ctenosaura > Ctenosaura bakeri. Next base: position 428,603 of record CAOLHI010000917.1, on the reverse strand, counting down.
TTGAGAGAGATCACCCAGTGGGTTTCCAGGGCTGAGCAGGGACCTAAACTATGGTCTCCCAGAGTGCCAGACCAACACTCAAGTCACAGACTCTATAATGTAGATATTTAGTGGTGTAACTTCTTAGACAAGTCACATATAAAAGTAATTTGCATTCAGTTAGCAGGAAAAGAGGATGGGAGGGGAAAAAATCTTGCCATTCCTGGTAGCTCAGGCAAAAGCAAATTGCTGTAGCTTCTTCTAGATGCACTGTTTTGTTTTGTTTTCTCATTAATAACCTTTGCCATCTTGACCACACTCATGTTGCTTGGTCACATATATCCCAATTTTCATTTGTGAAATGTTGGAGTATATTTTCCCCTAGACATTGGTGGGTCAGCCCCAATACTCCTAAAGCCAATTTTGCCTCCTCCATGGCATATCATGTGACTATAAGCCATTGGGGATGCATTCCTCCATTTTAATACATCACACACACACACACACACACTGTCAGGAACAGATTCACTCTTACACGGATCAACAAACTTAATAGAAGATTTATTGTAACATAGTAAGGGATGCTGTCTTCAGACGTTAAAGCTCGAGAATGGAACGTTTTCCCCCACCTTACACTTTAACAGACAGTTTCTCCTAAGATAGTTGTAAAAGAACGAACGTCATCATGCCAAACGGTTCCTTTGAAATTCCAGCCAGAAGGAATGGTTGGCGCCTGGGAATAGCTAACAGCCTACTATCACTATTTCCTCAGTCTACTGCTATCCTAAAACAATAAAACATGGAGGACTCCCGACATCCTGCCCCACTTTTTTAAAAAAATATATACATAAAGATACACAAAATATAGAAAATATCACGGAACAGTAGAAAGACAAGAAAACTAAATAGTAATATGAATGCAGTAGCAAGTCAGTCGGGGCGTTGAGGAACATCAGCCGGCGAAGAAGTCAGCGAAGGTGCCCTCTTCAGCAAACTGGAATGAAAAACAGGATGAATAGCCTTGAGGGAAGAAGGGAGATCTAGTTCAAAAGAGACATCATTAATAGCCCTTTTCACAGGAAAAGGTCCGAGAAAACGAGGGGAAAGTTTTTTAGACGGAGAAGGAGAGGAAATGTTCTTAGAAGAAAGGAAAACCAAATCCCCGGGCTGGTAAAGGGGATTAGGCTGCCGTTTACGGTCAGCGAAACGTTTGTGGGAAGCTTTAGCGGATGCTATAGCATCTGAGACGGATTGCCAAATGCCAGAAAATTTAGAGACCCAAGCAGAAACAGAAGGAGGAGCGGAGGAAGAGAGGGAGAGGGGGGGGAAAGGAGAAGGAAGGAAGCCGTAAACTATTTCAAAGGGGGGTTTCCCAGTAGAGGTATGAACCGCAGAATTGATGGCAAACTCAGCGAACGGAAGGAGCGGAGCCCAATCATTCTGGTTCTCAGAAACAAAACACCTAAGAAATTGTTCAAGAGATTTGTTAACACGCTCAGATTGGCCATCTGTTTGAGGGTGATAAGCACTGCTGAGTTTCTGAGTGACTCCCAGGGTTTTCAGTAGACAAGTCCAAAACTTGGAAGTGAAAATTGGATCCCTGTCCGAAATGATCACCGAAGGTAGTCCGTGAAGTTTCCATACATGATTAACGAACAGGTCAGCCAGCTGGTCAGCACGGGGTAGTTTCTTTAGAGGCACAAAATGACATTGCTTGGAAAAGTGATCAGTAACAACCCAAATAACATGAAAGCCGTGTGAAGAGGGAAGAGACACGATAAAATCCCATGCGATGACCGACCAGGGGCTAGCAGGCGCAGGCAGAGGTTGCAGGAGCCCTTGAGGTTTAGATGTGGGCGACTTAGAAACGTTGCAAGTGGCACACTGCTTAATGTAAGTTTGCACGGAGGGGTTTAATCCAGGCCACCAAAAAAGGCGGCGAATCGCATGCAATGTCTTCAAAAACCCAAAATGTCCAGCGGGTTTGGAATCATGATAACGATGAAGTACCTGCTCGCGGGCAGCAGGGGGAACGTAGACCTTGGTGCCATAAAAGGGGAGATTGTCAACCCATTCTATTTTATCCTTGTTTGCCGGTAGCCAGGAGTCTGCATGCGCTGCATGAATGATAGCATCGCGGAGAGCGGAGTCACAAAGAGAGGAGGCAGAAAGCCTTGTCTTTGCTAATGCACGAGTAGTCACTTGAGAAGCCAGAGAGGAGGCAGGAAACAAGGTATTGGAGTGGGAGGACGTAGCAGGGGATTCCGCAAAACAGGGAAGTCGAGAGAGAGGGTCCGCCAGTTGGTTAGTTCGGCCAGGTTTGAAAACAATTTTAAATCGGAATCTCTGGAAAAATTCAGCCCATCTCGCCTGCTTAGGGGAGAGTTTCTTAGCAGACTGTAAGGCTTGCAAATTCCTATGATCAGTCCAAACTTCAAAGGGGAGTCGAGCCCCTTCAAGCAAATGACGCCAAGAGGACAGCGCAAAATGGATAGCCTTGGCTTCTTTCTCCCAAATAGGCCAATTAGCTTGTTGAGGGGAAAATTTCTTTGAAATGAAAGCACAAGGCCTGAGTGCTCCTGTGGTGTCATGTTGTAAAAGAACGGCTGCCATGGCAAAGTCCGAAGCATCCGTTTGCACAATGAATTGCTTCGTACTGTCGGGAAAAAGGAGTAAGGGCTCAGACGTAAATTTAGATTTCAAATGGTCAAACGCCGATTGACACTCAGGCGACCAACAAAGTCTATGCGCCTTGCCCGCAGTGGATCCTTTAGGTTTCCGTAGAAGGTTGGTGAGTGGAAGCGTTATGGCAGCAAAATCCTCAATAAAGTTCCGGTAGAAGTTCGCAAAACCAAGAAATTGCTGCAGTTGCTTCACAGTTTTAGGGACGGGCCATTGCAAAATGGAGTTAATCTTCGAAGGGTCCATTTTAAGTGAACAATCTTGAATCCTATATCCCAAGTAATCAAAAGTTTGGGTGTCAAATTGGCATTTAGATAGATTAACCACGAGGTTGTTATCTATAAGCCTTCGTAACACTTCACGAACCAATGACACATGAGATTCCATGGAATCTGCGTAAATTAAAATGTCATCCAGATAAATCAGAACCCCCTGATACAACAAGTCATGGAAAATGGTGTTCAAAAACATTTGGAACACAGATGGCCCCGATTGTAAGCCAAAGGGAAGAACCGTCCATTTAAAGTTACCTAGAGGAGTTGCAAAGGTGGTGAGCCACTCAGAGTCCGGGTCCATTCTAATCCTATGAAAAGCCTCTTTAAGATCAAGTTTGGTGAAATATTTTCCTTGAACAAGATGGTCCAAAACAGTCCGTATCAGAGGTATGGGATAACAATTGGAGGAAATAACCTGGTTAATAGCAGAGTAGTTAACTATCAGTCTCGGATCCGCGCTGGGATCTTTTCTCTTCGGAAGAAGACAGGACTCGCCGTGGGGGCTGTAGAGGGCTTGATAAAGCCGCGAGCCAAGTTTTTATTTAGGAACTTCTTGAGAGCAAGGAGTTCTTTTTGGCTCATGGGATAAATTTTCGGTTTAGGCAGGGTGGCCCCGTCAACTAATTCCAGTTTACAGTCAAAGTCCGTGTGGGGAGGCAATTTGTCAGCCTCCCTTTCGTGGAAAGCCTTTTGGAAGTCTCGGTAGTGTGAAGGAATTTGTTGCAATTCTTCATGGGGAATAGAAAAGTTTTCATCTGAAGAGGACATAGTGCCAGCAGTCCAGTTTATCTGGGGGTTATATTCACGAAGCCAATCGATTCCCAAGACCAATTTGAACTGCATCGCCTTGGGAACTAGAAATCGCATGCTGTAATTGTTTTTGTCCATTTGAAATGAGATGGGCTTAGTGATTTTACTAATTACTCCCCCAGTCATTGAGGTCCCATCCATTTGCGTTAATTTGATGGGGCATTCCAAGGGCTCATAAAGAGTTTTCAATTGTTTGGCCAATTTGGGGTGTAACAAACTTCTGGAGCAGCCAGAGTCAATTAATGCCCTATGTACATGCAAAGTCCCATCGCTGCCACTAATCGCAACCGTGGCGTAGAAATGGGGAATTTTAGGAGTACTTACAGATGTTCCCGCCGCTTGCCAGTCATCGCAGTCAGGTTTAGAATCTCCATCTATGTCAGATGAGGACGAAGAGGTGGTTTCATCATCGGGATCGGAGTCTCCTGTCGCCGCTGCAGGGTCCTTAGAAGTGCGTCTAAGTGGTTGTTTGGCGGCCGCTGTCTGATGTGTGAATTCTATATTCTTTGGGTCTGCTCGTGCTCCCTTAGTCCCAGTCGGAGCTTGGTTTCCGCGGCAGGTGTTGGCGAGGTGGCCCGGTTTTCCACAGTTAAAGCACATGCCCAAACGGAGACGTTTGTTCCGTTCCTCAGCATTGAGGACGGTGGGACCGCGAGGTTGTCGTTTTGGCACGTCTTGTCTTTGTCGGTTCAGCTGAACAGTCTGGGTTATGCCTTCCATTTCAGTAGCTAGTCTGACCCAACCTAGCAGGGTCTGTGGATTGGCCTGCATTAAGCACCCGTGTAGAATATCAGGATTTAGTCCATCTTTGTATAACTCAATTAGAATTTCATCACTCCACGGGACTTTGGTGGCCAGGTTTCTAAATTCACGGGAATACGTCCCCACATCGTTCCTGCCTTGTTTCATTCGTTTCAGTTGATATTTGGTGTTTTCCAATAAATGGGGGTCTTCAAAGCGTTCCCGCAGATGGTTCATGAAGAGCTGCAGATTTTCAGTTTCGGGGGCGCGGGAGTCATATAGGTTCGCTACCCAGTCTGCTGCCAGTCCTTTCATCCTCTGGCTTAGGTATCGAATTCGGGCCGCATCATCCCGAAATAGATGGCCGTGATCAATCATGAAATTGTTTGCCATAGTCAAAAAAAAGGAGAGTTTCTCCCCCTTCCCGTTGAAGGTCGCTTTCAGGTCTCCCACATTTCTGAGTAACAGTGGCGCTGGCGTGTGCCCTGTTGGTTGCTGGGGCGGACCAGGGGTGCCTGCCGCCGAGACAGCCGCTCGTGGTTCTCCTCCTGGTGATCTCCCTGTCTGCGAGGGACGGATGCGCATCTCGCGTAGCATGGTCTTGAGTTCGAGTATCTCCTCATCTTTTCTTTCCAGTTCGGTTTCCATTTGCTTTATCTCCTCCAAAAGGGATAGGTCTTTTGCTGATGTATCCCATCTAGCAGCCCTTCTGCGTTGTCTCAACGACGTATGTGGCTTTTCTCCCCAGACCCAGGTTTGGCCGCTTGTGGGGGTTTCCATAGCCTCGGTCAGGCGCAATTTTGTCTTGGTATCCAGGGGCACTTCAGTTTCTGTAGCTCCATCAGATTCTGCAGATCCTTGCTCTTCTTCAGTAATCGACTGGTCCATCAATTGGTGCATTTTTTGAAAGGATTCTCGAGCTTTCTGTCAGGAACAGATTCACTCTTACACGGATCAACAAACTTAATAGAAGATTTATTGTAACATAGTAAGGGATGCTGTCTTCAGACGTTAAAGCTCGAGAATGGAACGTTTTCCCCCCACCTTACACTTTAACAGACAGTTTCTCCTAAGATAGTTGTAAAAGAACGAACGTCATCATGCCAAACGGTTCCTTTGAAATTCCAGCCAGAAGGAATGGTTGGCGCCTGGGAATAGCTAACAGCCTACTATCACTATTTCCTCAGTCTACTGCTATCCTAAAACAATAAAACATGGAGGACTCCCGACACACACACACACACACACACACACACACACGCTATTTGCAGAGCTTTCCATGCTGGTGACACATTTTTTCAACATGCATCATTTCACTACACAGTAATTCAACTTTACTAGTAAACCAGAGGTACCCAGAGGCATATCTAGGGTGGGGAATGGCAGCCCCCTGATCCTGGCCTGCTGCCATCACCCTCACCAGGAAAGGTCCCAGCAAGAACAACGGCAAGGGGAAAGGCAGGCCCCTCCCACCCGGTCCTTGCCCACTGCCATCACTCACCAGGGAAAGACCCAGCAAGAGTGATTGCAGTGGGCCAGGCTCAGGTGGGGGGGGGCTTTCTTGGCTGGGGAGGTGACATACCAACACACTACAGGCAACACACTAATGTGTCATGATACACTGTTTGGAAAGCCTTGGGTTAGTGGAACCAACAGCCTGAAGATAAAATAGCTTCCTATTTGACTGTGAGATAACAGAACAGACTCAGGTCAGTAGCAGGGGCATAAACTGCTCAGGAGGGGAGGCAAGAAATGACCACAGAAAATGCAAGGTTGAGCAGCATATTAACCAATACAGCTGCTACTGAGCAAATACGTCCTGGTGGTGCAGTGGTTAAATGCCAGTACTGCAAGCCAGAAGGTTGTAAGTTCGATCCTACCCGGCTCCAAGGTTGACTCAGCCTTCCATCCTTTCGCAGGTCGGTAAAATGAGTACCCAGTTTGTTGGGGGCATGTATAGAAATGTTTTGAAATACATGCTTATTTGTAAGTTGTTCGCCGCCTCGATCCATATGGAGAGGCGGGATACAAATAAATAATAATAATAATAATAATAATAATAATAATAATAATAATAATAATAATAATAATAATAATTGGTGGTGGGGCTACAGCAGAGCAAAATGTATGTGCTTGAGGATAAACATTGGAGTGTATCCAGTTTCCATTGGTTTCTCAAATAGGACTTATTCATATTCAAGGATTTTAACAAGTCTTCCATGTGCTTTCTTCTTTAATGTTGATTTTCATACACTGGACTTCATTGACCACCTGATGCTATTGCAGGAGCCAAAAATGGGGGGGGGCATTCTAGCTGTACCTCCTGATGTCTCTGCTGTTCCCCTCTAATGGGGGACAGAATTCTGCCACCTAAACTCTCTGCCCTCCTGCAAGCTAGCCTCTTACTTCATGTGCGATGGTAAGGGAACTATCCCTTTGCCAGTCTTGAAGTGGAATTCAACTGCTGCTCCAATCAGCTTTTGAACATTAATTAGGCAGCCACAAACTAAAAAGAATAACAATCTACCACAATGACCTGGAAACCATGAATCCAATACTGCAGATGTAGTTAGGTTAACGGAAATGCTTTTTGAACCATAATTAATTTGGCAAAATAATAGCTCAGGGAAGTGACGGAAAGGCGAGGCCTATTTAGTGGGATCACTTAAAATCTACCGCTCTCGCTGTAACAGGATTCTTTCCAGGTCCAATTATTCCAGGTCCATCACACATGACTAATAACCACCAATGTACCATGACAGAAGGTGCAGCCATCTCTGACATACTTCACATTAAAAAAAAGTTTTCTCACATACTTGAGAAGTGGAAAGACTTACAAAGTGAAGGCAGATTATTCACATTTAAATCAGCCCCCCTAGGGCTATTAAATAACTGCCAATCTCCACTGCTGGTCTTCCATTTAAAAGATATAAAATTTCAGTCACTGTTGCCATCTACTGATTGAGTTTTATTGCCCCCCCACCTGGTAGAACACTTCCACAAACCAGTTCTGTCTCACCATCCTCACAAGTACTGTACATCTGGGGGGAATATAGGAAAGGGCCTTCTCATTGATGACTCCCTTCCTAGAAAGGCTAGACAGGCTCCTTCTTGTTGTTCTCCTAACAATGACTGTTCATGAGGAAAGGGCTTTTAACAATTGGTTGTATTTTTCACAGTTTTTTTTTAATATATATGTTTTTAAACTGCTTTCTGTTCTACTGATAAGTTAATCACTTTTAACTTTTATATGTTTCTAATGATGTAAGTTTTTATCTGAATCTATTTTAGTTTTGTACGTCTCCATACAGAAGAGGAAAAGGTAGGATATTCAATAAGTAAACAAGTGAGTAATAGTAAAATTACAGAGTCCATTCCCCATACTGTCTGTTAGGAAACACACAGGAGCTGCCGTACCATGTTAACAACCTACATGTAATCCTGTACACATATGTGCCTTCAAGTTGCCTGTTGACTTATGGCAACCCATGGATTTCACAGGGTTTTCTTAGGCAACAAATGCTCAGAGGTGGCTTTGCCAGTTTCTTCCTCTGAAATACAGCATACCACACCTGGTATTCATTGGTGATCTCCCAGCCAAGTTTTAACCAGGACTGATTTTCCTGTTTAGCTTCCAAGATCAGACAGGATCTGGTGCCTTTTTTGTGGTATTTAGATCCTAGTTCTTTCATAAAGCTTCTCCTAGCCTATCACCTGAGGAAGCCACATGGCTCTGGCCTGTTGTTTTGCAGCTGGGTTTATGTCTGGCAATGCACTCTAATAACTTCATTCGTACTTCTAATCCTGCCAGCTGGAAGGCAGATACTGTCTTTGGCTTAACCACCCACACATGTGTAAGGGATGTGGGAGGAAAGAGAAAATACCTCAGTCTGTTACCTTGCCAGTCCAACTCAACCTGAAGAGTCATGCTGACAACCTTTGCTCTACACTGCACCTGCTTCTTCCAGATTGAACAGTGAAGAGCTTATAGACCCAATAATGATTTTAGGCATAGCTTCCCCATTCCACATTGCATTGACAGTTCCTTTTACATCTCCCACTACAGAAGGAGGGGGGAAAGCTTTAGTCCTCCAATAAACCCCAGGCGGTGGTCAGGTAAGAGTAGTAGTCCAAAACATCCAGAGAGTGAAAGTTCTCCAGACCTGGGAGCCTTTCACATTACATAGTTACAGTACTATGATCCCACTTTAATTGCTATGTCTGCATCCTATGGAATCCTGGGGTTTGCAGTTTGGTGAGGCACTAGAACTCTCTGGCTGAGAATGCTAAATACCATTCCCTGAACTGCAGATGCCAGTATTTTATAGGATGGAACTGTAGCACTTAAAATGGAAGCATAGTGCCTATAATTGCGAAAGGAATCCAGTACCACAGCAGGATGGATAGACTGAGAGTCAGCCTTAGCTTCAATGAGATACTATATCCAAAACATCTAGGAGGCCAGAGGTTGGGAACTATCAAAAGAGGGAATCCCAGACTTTTGTGTGTTAGCCAAGAGGTCACTTGTCCTGCCTCAAGAAAACCACTGTGTTAATGTGATTTTTACTATATCTTTGTTTGAGTGTAAACTCAACCTGCTCTTAGGCCACCCTCTCTCTATAACTAGCACCAATTTAAGAAATGTTCAGCCAGTGAGTGTGCAACACTTGCTCCTTTGGGACATGGCATATCAGCAGTGTAGGGAGGCAGGCACTGGGTGACGATAACCTTGGAGGCCCATATTTTAGAAAGCTGTGCAAGTGTGGCAGGAAGGGAAGGGTAAGAAGAGAATAAGGAAGGAAGGGCCATTTCTGCACTAGCCTGTTAAAGTGCTATGATTCCACTTTCAACATCCCCTCCTTAAACTGCAAACCCCAGAGTTCCATAGGATGTTGAAAGAAGAATCATAGCACTTTAACAGGCTAGTGCGGAAATGGCCAAGAAAACAAGAAAAGGGAAAGCAAAAGAAAGTGGAGGAAGAGAGATTGAGGGACAAGATCCAATCTGGTGCTGAAAAATAAGCTTATCACTAACCAGCTTCAAGTATGTCCATAGAACAGGGAAAAGAAAATGAAACCTTTTAATTCAAGCATTTCTGCTTTGCATCCATCCATCCCTTTTATAAGTCTTTTATGTGAAATATGAACAGCAGCAGTATTTTATTTTTAAATCAAAAATAGCCAAAAGTATTAAGGGTTTGAGCCCTACTTTTCTATCACATTTTTAAACTTCTGAGCTCTTAAATCCATCTGCTTGTCCACATTTAATATTGGTGCAAATGCTCCTGGAAGAAAGGTGCATGCAGCCTAAGCTATTTAATACTGTTTCTGATTGTATTAAATACTGATCTAAGAATTAACAGTGAGGTATCCTGATCAAGAAACCAACATTAATGAGCATTAGTAAATGCTCTGCCTGAATGTGCATCCAGTTTTCTACTGCAGAGCATTCTAAAGACTGAACTGTTAAACTCAAAAAGATTTGAAGAAATAATTGTATGATTCACACAAGACAATTCTGAATGCCTATCCTCTTCCTTCCCCAGCAACAGCAGCACTAAAGAGTATGTGTGGTGTGTGTGTGTGTGTGTGTGTGTGTGACAGAGAGAGAGAGAGGATGGAACTGTAGAGGTTACACCACTGCTACTGAGGTCTCCTCTGCTCCGGATACTGGTTTCACATCAATGTTGCTGTGTCACTGCTCCATTACCAAAAAGACAACAACATGAACATAACTGGCTGCCAAATCAAAGCTCTCAGGCCTAAATCCAATTCTCCCAGCTACGTAGTCTAGGACAGACTACTTCTGAATGATAAACAAGCACTTATGTAAATCTCTCTGATTCAATAGTTCTGCTCCATCCAGCTCAGGCTAAGAATTCAATTTTGGGTTCTGTTTGGAAATGGATATGAACTGTACCCCTGTCACATGCAGACTACAAATTCCTTGTAGCTGCCATATGATATGCCTCACCTGGGGCCTTTTCATACCACAGAATTATAGCACTTAAACTCCATCCTCCAGAATCTTGGGACTTGTAGTCTGGAGAAGCTTTAGAGCTCTCTAGCTGAGAATTCTAAACACCTCATGAATTCTAGAATTCCATGGCATGTTACCATGGCAGTGAAAATGGAAGGATAATGCTGTAATTGTACGATGTGAAATGGCCCTTTTAGAAGCCGGGTGACACACCCACTCACCTATGTTGATATACTCCCAGAAGTATTTTGATTTCCAGAGCCAGCCTAAGATGTTTTGCTGCTGATACAGGACCCTTTGCATCTCTTCCACATCCCAAAGTCAAAGTGAACAATTCCCTTGGCCAGTCAAGTTAATTGTGAGAAAATCTCACACGTTTCTCTCCTGATAATAAAAATACAATATGAACAAATCACATGATTAACCACTTCCTGTGTGAGATAGGCCAATCTGCTTGATGTTAGGCCCCACTGAGCTCCATTCATAAATTGCACATTTTGTGTAATGGAGCACACAATTAACTACACATTAACATTAGAGATGGTATCATCTGTTTCAGTGTTGATGGCATCACTTTGTTACAGCCCAGCTTCAACAAGCTCAGATCCAAGGCTAAATTGTCCTTTGGCCAAGTCTCAAAGCGAAATCTCCATCATCACATGGAAGAAAGCATCCCACCATTAAATATCCCTAGGGAATGGGGAGAAGGACCCAATGCATTTACATTTGATGCCATGAATCAGAGCAGGTTCTGTAAAATGCTGGTTTATTTTTTCTGTCAAAAAGCTTCTGTAAATTTGGGGATACACAAAGCCACCTGGAATCCAGGTAAAATCTATTTACAGTTGTCATACATACACATTTTAGCTCCAGGATGAGTCTTGTATTGTTTGAAAGCTCCCAATCTAGAGATCTAACTAACTAACTAACTAACTAACTAACTAACTAACTAACTAACTAAAATGCTGACCCCCCCCTCCCAATTGGTATACACATTAAATAAAAAATCTCTTTCATATTTTCTTCTTCCAACTTTAGAATTACAGAAAATATGACATCTACAGAAATATGCACAACTTGGAAAAGAAACTTTCTCAGACTACTTTTCTCAAAATCCCTCAAGCTAGCATGGCTAATTCAGTAATATAGCAAGAAGACCATTCCCCATTGGTCAGGATCAGCTTTTGCTGAGATTAATCTCTCAAGAAGTGTTTTCTCTTGTAACATTTTTCTCACTTAAAAAGGAGGAAAAGAGGGGTAGAGGAAAATATAATGTAACAGCACCTTTAAGATTAACTGGTTTTTATTTTAGCATGAGCTTTTGTGGATATAAACGCACTTCTTCAGATGCAGTACGAAGTGATATTAAAGCCTCAGGTTTACATCCATTATACTCATGCTAAAATTAAAAGCAGTTAGTCTTGAAGGTCGTGCCACTTTCAGTTTTTTTCTACCTGAGGCAAAAGAGTAAATGGCAACACTCACCTATCCACTTCTAAGTAAATCATGATAAAACCCAACAAACCTAAATAAAATAAAATAAAATACAAAATATAAAATATAAAATAAAATAAAATAGAACAACTACAGAATAACTAACAACAATCAGCTCAATACATGTTCAAATCTAACAGTTTTGCAATTTGTTTCTTTTACTTTCACAGAGCAGAAAAAGCAATTAGAACTTCTGAGAGCTTGTTGTTGAAAAGCCTCCAAATGTTTCTTTCCTTAGATTTCTAAAGATTTTTTAGCTAGTCAGTCCCCATATAACGATCATCAGTTAAGTGCTTCCTCTTTAAGAGGATAACATTGGGGATAATTGTAAAGGAAATTAATTTTAAATCTAAATAGTATTAAGGCCATAAATTTCACTTTAAAACATACAACTTCAAATACAAATCTTAGTGAATAAAGGTTTTTTTGGTTTTGTTTTGTCTTTTTTTTTTTTTAACAAGTAGCCATATGAAATAGCTTCTTTTTCTTCTTGATATTTTGGCATACACTTATGTAGGATATTCTACATCAGTGGTTCTCAACCTGGGGGTCGGGACCCCTTTGGGGGTCGAATGACCATTTCACGGGGGTTGCCGCTCCTCAATCCTGCCCCCCTTTTAAAAGACGGTGGCCTCACAGCCAATGGGAGCAGTGCTTCTGAGACCCCTGCGCTGGGGTTCAAACTGCAAACCCCGGGATTCCATAGGATGGTGAAAGTGGAATCATAGCGCTATAGTGCAGAAATAGCCAGGATGACTTTCTCCTCTCGCTTTTGTTGTGCGTGGACCCTTGGCGCTTGCCACACGCACGTGTTGTGTTCTTCGCCCTGACTGTCTTGCATTCCTCGCTTTTTGTATGTTCAGCGTCCGCACTCCCTTTAAGGGAGGAGGGAGTGAAACAAAGCGCGTCTGCTTACGCCGCCGCCATCTTTCCTCTCTCCCTGTCCTTTCCTCCCTGCGCCTCGTGTAAAATGTGGGCTGTTTTGGCCTTGCCTTTGGGAGTGACTGGCTTTTTGAACTGTGGAAACCCAACATTCAGAACTAGAACTACTGCCTTAATTCTGGCACTGTTGGACGCTTTCTGTGCTTAAAAAAAGGGGGGAGGGTTACCAGTTTTTAGGCATTAGAAGTCTATCCAGAGCAGTGATTTAGGGCAGTGTTTCCAATCTATTTGATGTTGGAAATAACTAACTGACTAAATAATAAATAAGTAATAGCGAAAATGATTTTATGGTTGGGGGTCACCACAACATGAGGAACTGTATTAAGGGGTCGCAGCATTAGGAAGGTTGAGAACCACTGTTCTACATTCTACACTTCCCAAAGGATTATTATCAAGAAAGAGATTTCACATCAATCCAGCATAGATCTGTGCATCTCAAGCTTCAAAAAGGTATCATGAGTAGAATTGCCAGGGTGTGTAGAAGAGGGAATTTCAGCAGGTGTTGCTGGTTACTGTTTGCATGCAGAGCAACACCTGCTGAAATTTCCTCTTCAACACAACTGTTAAAGGTACAGGAGCCCCCTCCAGTTTCCTGTCTGGCTACCCGAACTATGAGTTTCTTGTCTGAAGTGATTTGAGGATAATGGCACAGTGCATCCCGGTGCAAACAGATGCACAGCCAAATATTTTGTATCTCCTGCACCCAGGCAATGCGATGCCTGTTTTCTGCAGCAGCAGAGCCCTGAGAGAAAGCTGGGCCCTCCCCTCACCCCTCCGGGTGTGCTTTCTCCAGCCCCCTTTTCCTCTTCCCTTTGCTGGTCCACTCTGCTAAATGAATGGCTGTGCATTTGTTTATACCCTTTAGTTCCTAAAAAGTACTGCCAGTACCTTGAACTCAGGAGAACTGAAATAAAGGTCAGGAACTCCATAAGAGGGAGATGTTTACTGCAAGTCCGAGACCTTTTTTTTTTTTTAGCCCTGTCCTGGGGATACCAAAACAAGATTATCTCTCCTGTGTGCTTCTGTTTATTCAGCTTTCCTTGTCTGGAGGGATTCAGTGCTGCCCATGAAGACAGTGGAATTCACTCCTTTGTCAGTCCATAATGTAATTATTATGTTACAAAACAAAGAGGCATTAGAAACTCTCCTTAAAACAAGCAAGCAAGCAAACAAACAAACACACACACAGCTGACACATTTTATGCAGTCTCTCAATAAGACACAGGCAGAGGCTGTAAATTTATTCCAAAGGCTACATCTCTTAGTAGAATTCTGGCTCATGGTTTTTGGAAACTGTACTTTAAAAAAAACATTCTCCAAGTTCTGGGCATGGAGGGGAAGGTACGTATGTGGAGAGGGGGAGTTTTCAGTGAAGACAGATCAGCACTTAATAGAAAAGGTGTTTAAAAGACAATGTTTAAAAAGAGGGTTTTAACAGGTTTTCTAAATAATGGTGTATCTTAAGCATGTCCCTCATAAGTTCTAGTGAGACCGGTCAGACTTACTCCCTTATAAGTGTGCTTAGGAGTACAGTCTAACATTAAATTAAATCAAACTCCCTTTACAGCAGTGGTTCTCAACCTGCAGGTCGTGACCCCTTTGGGGGTCGAACAACCCTTTCACAGGGGTCGCCTAAGACCATAGGAAAATACGTATTTCCGATGGTCTTAGGCTCCATTCCCTCCTCGGTGGTGGTGCGCAAGCGCGAGCCATGCACTCACGTCCTCCTGCCCCCTTTGGCAGGAGCGCGTGCGGTCACAGTGTCGCCACAGCAGGAGTGGTGGTGTGCAAGCGCGAGCCACACGCTCGCATCCTCCTGCCCCCTGTTCAGAAGGGACTAAAATCGCTCCCCTTCTCCGCTACCGGGAGAACCTCCCGTCTGACGGGCCAGCTTGGGGGTGGTGGCGGCAGCACGGGGGGCAGGCCCCCTCCTCGCCACGGTCCCTGCCCCACTCGCCACAGAGAGGGGCACTGTGGAAGGGCTGGGGGGGCTGCAAGGCAGCGCTTTTCTGGGGGGACAAGCTGCGCCCAGTGCAAAAGACAAAGGCGCTGGGATTCCTCCCCCTCAGGCAGGGTCGAGACTGGAAACTTTTCCCATACTCCCCCCCCAGCGGAAATGAGAGCAAAGCAGAAACAGAGCCCGGGGGGTGTCTCAGAGTTTTTTCCCGGGGGACATGCGCAGCTCCTCTTCCCTCCCTGCCTGCCCCCCCTTCCTGGCTGGTGAGGCGGCCTTTGCCGGGGGGGGGGGAGGCATTGTAAATAATAAATAAATAATTTTATGGTTGGGGATCACCATAACATAAGGAACTGTATTAAAGGGTCACGGCATTAGGAAGGTTGAGAACCACTGCTTTAGAATGTTAAATTAGTTCACTTCTTAAAGTGCTCCCAACCTTTGTTTTAAGACAGTGTAGTGGTGGCAAAGGAAGAGAGACAACATCTATCAAGTATTCTTTCACATTACACAATTATAGCATTATGATTACACATTAAATGCAATAGTTGCCTCCTATGGTATCCTGGAATTTGCAGTTTGGTAAAGCACTAAAACTGTTTGGATGAGCATTCTAAATACTCCTCCCTAAATTGCAAATTCCACGCTGCTAAATCTCTCCCCCTCCCGCTTTTCTATCTAAAGCAGAGAAAAGGAAAATATGGGCCCCTGACTATATCCCCGGAGCAGTTTTTGTGGCTGCTCCAGGATCCAAATTTTTAAAAAAATTAGAAATCTCTTAAAATACAGCCAGCCTTCCACATTTGTGGGTTTCACTTTTGCAGATTTATCACAGTTTATTTGCTGTCACCTCTACTGCCTCTTTATGCCATTTTTAATAGAAACTGCATACCTCATGAGACTGAGAAACTGCAAACAAGGCTTATAAATCCCTCTTAAAAATGGTGTGGGGCAGCAGTGGAGGCGGCAGTAAGCCCCACCAGCCAGCCACTTCTGCCTTGTGAAGGAACCCTGATGCCTCAAAGGAATCCATGATGGGTTGAATATGGTGATCATACTTTTTTGTGTGTGTTAAATATGGTTTGGGAGGGCCTAGAATTATTTATGGTTTTTTCACTTTCACAGGAGTCCTGTGCCCCTAACCTCAGCAAATGTGGAAGGATGACTGTACTTCCAAACACCCCCAAGGAGATGTAAAGGGAAACTGCCATATTTTGGGCAGTGGGATTGAAAGAGAGGGAGAGAGAAAGAGGGAGGGAGGGAGAGGGAGGGAGGGAGAGGGAGAGAGAGAGTATTTCTGTATTGCCTTCCAGCCCAAAAGGGCCACCAAGGTGTTGAAAAAATAAAAACTAATTATAACAATATAGAGATAAACACATTTTAAAAAACGCATTAAAATGCTCTTTAAAAACCACTTAAAGTAGTCTAAAAACATCCCCAGAATCCAGATTTAAAACAGATAAAACTGCCATTTCAAACACTGCCATGCAGTACAGCATTGTTTTGACTGTCCATTGGAAGCTTAAGAGAGATGGGGCCAGCCTAACTTCCATGGGTAGGGAAGGAAGGAGACCGTCAAGGAAGGAGAGAGGCCTTTTTTCTAACAAGAAGTTACCTGGAAGCTGACTGATTCTGTGGGCACAGGGAGCCTGACTTGCCTGTTTTCCGCACTAGACTGTTATAGCGCTCTGATTCCACTTTCAACATCCTATGGAATCCTGGAATTTGCAGTTTCAGGAGGGGCCGTCTAGTGCGGAAATGGCCTTGGATTGGAAACATCACATAAGCAAACAAACATTTGATAGCCCCCAATCCCCATCTGCACCCCATTTGAATCTGAACTCTGGACAATGTTTAGCCCTCCAGATATTATCAGATTGCAGTTCCCAACTCTCCTTACCATTGACCATGCTGGCTAATGCTGATAGTCTAACCACATCTAGAGGGCCACAATTTTTCCACCTCTACTCTAGAGCAGGAAAAACAACCACCACCACCACAACAAAATAAAGCATTGGCCAATTTGGTGCTCAGTGAAACCTATCAGCTTGACCAAGCCATCTTGAAAACAAATACTGTCCACTTTACAGGAGAACTGCTTTCCCCCCTCACTTGGGTTTTGTTTTAAAACTTGGGCTTTAAATTGCCTTTAGATCTGTTCATATTGCCTCTCCTCATTCCCAAATCATTCCTTGCCAGTGTTTGTATTTACGTCTGGAGATTTCTAAGTACTAAGTACTAGAAACAGGCATTGTAAGCATCTTGGGAACTAAAAATTAAATAATGCCAAAAGGTAGTGAAGGCTTAAGTAGGAAGTGTGTTCACTAGAAACCAAGGATGGACTTTTTTTTCCCAGGCCACTGAGGCAGAAACTTTGTTCCTTGAAACCCAGACAGTGAGATGAAACTTCTGCTTATTAATACCATCCTTTGCTTGCTGACATAATTGATTCAAAAAGCTATGCTTTTGATACTGGTTCCTGAGATATTTTATGTATATGTTGGGATTAGTCACCCTCTTAGATGCCTTTTCTGCACTTAAAAAAAAAAAGATTTTAAAGGAACCAACAAATGCACCAGCATCAGGTTACCACAAATAATAAAAGTTTAACAATCAGATGTAAGAAAGAAATCTCTATGCCAGTGTATGTCAACAACAGCAATCCAACCAGTAGGCATGTATGTATGTGTATGTATATATACATACATACATACATATACATATATATATATAGCAGATATATATATATATATAAGAGAGAGAGAGAGGTAGCAGATATATCTTCTACCTCTCTCTCTCTCTCTATATATATATATATATATAGTGCTTCAGAGTAGCTTTAAGCTAGGGATGGGCAACTCCCTCTGATCTCCCACAGTCTTCATCTTCTCCAACAGGCAGCAAACTTATATACCTGTTTTCCTTTCCAATCTCTCTTAAAATGGCAACGGGAAGACATGACTTCCTCTCATTATTTTGAGAAATTGCAGAGGAAAATGGAAGTTTTTATGGGTTTTGGGGTGCCTGAGCATGTTTTCATCTGTTTAGGGGGGTTCTTTGTGGTTTGGGGGCAAAATTATTGTTGTTTGCCTTCAAGTAATTTCCGACTAAAGCCCGCCTTAAGGCAAACTTATCACAGGGTCTTCTTGGCATGATTTGTCCAGAGGGGGCATGCCTATGCCTTTGCCTTCCTCTGAGGCTGAAAGAACATGACTTGCCCAAGTTCACCCAGTTGTTTCCATGGCCAAATGAGGATTTGAACCCTAGTCTCCATAGTCTAATGCTTAGACCACTACGCCATGCTGGCTCTCAACTACTTTACTGTGCATCAATGTGATGCTGAAGAGCATCCCACAGCTCAGAATTTCTTTCACATAACCTACGTGGCTATCTTCAGTGTTTCTATTTCATCAGTCTGTTTCTTTGACACATTTCTGGATCTCTGTTGCACCTTCTCCACTCTGTTGCCCATCTGTTTTTCTCTGTCATTTTGTCTCTAAGGAAACTCTCTGCATGTAAATGAAGATAAGATGGTGTCAAACATGTTAGTGTGAACCCAGGCCTGCTATAATCATCATAAAGTAGGGCTGGGCAAGGATGGGAAAACTAAGATGCAGAGGTTGTATATGGCCCTCACTCTCCCTTTCCCCTTATTTTGAAAAAAGAGAAGTAAACTTTTGGCCACCTCCTTCATTTCCCCCATTTAACTGGCTGCTAGACCTAGGCCATTTCTGCACTAGACTGTTATAGTGCTATTATTCTACTTTCAACATTCTATGGAATCCTGTGGTTTGCAGTTTAGGGAGGGGCTTCAGGACCACCAAGCCCAGAAGTGAGAAACCTCTGGCCTTTCAGAGCTACTGGATTTCATACTCCAGAGGTCCAAACAACATTGCCAGTGGAATAGGAATGTGGGATTTTCAGTCCAAAACATTTAGAGGGCCAAAGGTCCCCCATCTCTGCTCTGGCTTTTCCCTTCACTTCTAGCAAAAGAACTTGTCTGAAGAACAAAAAACATGTCTGGGGAATAAAGATATGCCACATTCAGGAAAAAAATGACTTGCACCCTGCTTCCTGATTTTTGGGGTGTTGAGGTAGATCTAAACTTAAAAAATCAAATGGACCTCATGCATTGAAGCACAACATAACACAAGATGTTCTCCATTTGTTTTTATTTTGGGGCACTTCTATGTGTCTGACACAATGGCCTGTGATTTGGGATGTACTCAGTAGGTACAGAACAACTGATCTAAATTAACACCAAAATAATTCTAACATTCTGGACCTTGCCATGGCAGGATGATGTCGTGCAAACTAGAGACTGCAAAATTAGAGGATGAAAAAAACCAATGACACTGCTAAGGGGATTAAAAGAATTAAAATATTTATAGCAGGTAACAATGACTAAATATAGCTACAGTAATTGCTGCAAACTGTAAACACCAGAAGCAGCATGGATTTAAGAGCAGTTCAAGAAGTCAATATATTTATTTATAAACTGACTATCTATAATTATCTATTATACAGCACATTATGTTGGGAGACTGAATTATTGTTGGCAAAACAGTTTTAGAAGCTATGCCACTGCAAGTGCAAATTAGAAAAAGAGATCATGGCTTCACAGAATATAGTGAGTTAGAGAAGAAATGTGCACTTCTTTAGCAGCCATATCTCTAAAAACTGTACAGCGCTCATTTAATGGAAGGAATGAAAGGAATGAAAATAACCTTAACCCAGCAGAACAAACGAAATGAGTCTTCTCAAACTAAAATGTGGATAAGGATTTAAAGAAAGTAAGGAGGAAGGAAAGAAGGAAGGAAAGCAAAACACAGGAATTGTGCCCACTGTTGCACGATTGCTCAGTGGAAAACCAAGGTTTCTATCTGTATGATCAGTGAAAATACTGACAGACTTTATTAAGCTACAGGTCTTTTCTAGCCTGAATTCCAAGGCCCATCAGCTTTGCAAGGGAAAGGTACGTATACATCCAAGCAGTACAAACTGGGTAAACTATCACTGTAGAACCTACATTGGAGGTTGTGTAAATGTCTATCTTTCATTGATGGTCCAGTGCAATCCACACCAACAGTGTTGCTACCCACAGGCTAGACAAAAAGACTCTGCTTCCACCCCCAAAGATCTTGCTGGACTTCAGTTCCTCAAAACCTCCATCATAAGGGACAGTGCCGAGGGCGTCTAGGAACTGTAGTTCACTGGGGAAAGCAACAGGCTCCCACTCCCACCTTAGGCAACAGTGCAGCTCAAGAAAAGAGCATGGCAGCAGAGGGGGCATCAATTTCTGTTCTTGTGTGGTTGTGAGGAAATTTTGGTCCCAAGTTTTAGAGGCTTCAACAAATGGTCAAGAATAAACAGGAAGTAAGAATGGGTTGACTGATAAGAGAAATAGGAAAGGTGGGACCTGTTACTGTTTGGCGCAAACAATCCCTGCTAATACTGATATGGCAAAATGGGAGGAGTGGAGTACTTTGATCAAGTACCGTGGAACCTTGGGGTTCCTCTGCAAAAGAGCTCTTGCGAGAACTGGCAAGCATAAGCTACTGTGCACAAAGTACTGGACTGATTTATCTTTCCTAACTAGGGTTCTGTCACAAGTGGCAGCATGAGGAATGGAGGGTGTGCATCTACAGGCATTCCATTTAATATATTAGTCCGCACAAGTCATCAACTAGTAAGAAGATAATTGCAATCACGTGTGAGTTCTGGCATCATTTGAAAGCAATTACAAATTGAGACATCTAAACGTCAGAGCCCTAAAACTCAATGGTCCCATGTAAACGCATAATTTAAAGGTATTCTGAGACAAACTGAAGGGATAGCTGCTAATTTTGAGTGATAATTGAACACAGCTTATCCATTTTAAGTACAAATGGGGTAAAGTAGTTTTTACAAGGGTATCTACACCTGCTTTCTGCTGAAGTTTAGCGAGAAAATGTTGAGAACACCCTGCTGAGAAAGGATACACTGGCTCATTTGCTATCTTGCTGGCAGACATTTGGTTTAACTCAGATAGGCCTCAAACATTTAAGAGGAGTTGCTAGTGAAGGGTATATAACCTGGGTGCTGTTTTTTCTTATAAATGTGGTTCAACTACATATTTAATTTTATTAGTTTATATTTCTGTTCTGATGTATTTGACTATGGTTATCTGACACAAGTGTCATTTTTGGCAGAAAGCTGGGATAAATTACAAAGCAATCAAACAAAAGTCGGCATCTATTTTATGGCTTTTCCAGAAGATAAAAGATCAGATCAAATGAAAAAAAATCAGTGAGGACTCAACTTCTGGGCAGGCAGTCCTCAAGGCAGCTCTGCAGCAAGGAGAGCTTTCACAGTAGAAATGCTGGCCAGATGGATCTCTGCCTGGAGCACATGCCCTGTACTGTCCTCAAACGGGGAGCAGGGGTTTACTCATTCAGGTCTGAGATTCCCATTACTTGTGTTTACTCATGAGTAAAGTCACAATGAATGGGAAAGACCCAAAGGAGTTATGTCTTTCATTCTTGCCATGAATGACAGCCTCATGCTTGCAACCTCCTTTTTTAAAAAAGTTCCTAAACACAACTGTGGAGTTATCAAAGTGAAAAATTACTTGATTAAAATGGAAAAAGGGAAGCCTTGCCAGTTACCTTCTTTCCGCAACCAAGAATTGAGTAAGTGTCTTTACCCCGTAAGATCAGGACAAATAAGAAGATTGGGGGTTGACCTGTTTAAAAGAGGACAAATAAGGATTTAAATGTGTATATTTTCATGGACAGACTGAATTTCATCTTATTTACAAGGCTGAACTGGACTTTAGTAAGGAGAAACTATAGTGGGAGAAAGTGCAGGCGTTACCTCTTTGATGCTGATAAGACTGACTTGCTGGGTTTTCTGCTGTAACTCCTGGGTTTGAATGAAAGACAGAATCTTCCCAGGAACTTTCTCAGAACTTGTCACAGGAAATCTTGGGGGAACTTACATTCTTTGGGAGGAGAGGGACTTATAAACTTGAAGAGAGATTTTGATATTTTCAATTCTTCCACTTTTGTAAGGATCCTGTGTTCCTAACTCCAGCGAATGTGGAAGCTCAAGTGTACTGGTTGTTTTTCAGAGAGGGGAGAGAAGCACTAAAAGTAAACAAAGCTCAAAGTTTTGCTTTTCATGGCATTTAAGACTAGCTCCAACATGTGCATTTCATACACTCCATCCAACATTTTAGATGAAGACTGGGACACACGTGACCAAGGAGTGTGGTCAAGATAGCAAAAGTTATTAATAAGGAAGAATCCACATGCTAGGAGAGGCTGCAGGAGTTTGCCTTTGCCTGAGTCCTCCTGAGAAGAGCAAGACTGTACCTCTCCTCTCCTCCTTCTCCCTGCCGAGTTAACTGAGTGCAAAGTATTTCCATATTCGAACACAGTATGCTGCAACTGAAGTAAACTGAAGACACAGAGGGGAAGTGGGAGGAGGTAAGAGAGAAACCTGTACTGTTTGAGGAGCTGAAAAAGTGGGACAATAGAGGATTGATTAAATATGGACAGCTGGAGAGTGTCCCACTTTTCCCACTATGCCTCTTAAAAGTACCCATTTTCCAATGCATTTTCCATATTTGTCTTCTCAAAAAACCCTAGCCAGTGCTACTATTGGACTGACACCCCTCCCCACACATAAGAGCACAGGATTACTAAAGTTATTAATACATCTTGCCTCCTTCCCTTTCTCCCACCCCCTGGAAGCACTCTTCTTTCTCAGGAAGCACAAAGGATGATCACTGTTTTTCTTTGCTTCACCCAAAGAGAAGAGAGCCCAGCCACAAGCAAGCCCTCCCATTGCTGTTGGTGGCTATACATTCAGAGAGCTGCATTCCCTTTATTCTTATTGGTCAGAGAATATAGGAAAACCCTTACTATTGGATCATGATATAAGATGGCACAATCCAATGGAAAGCCTGCTCTGACAAGACTTCTGACCAGCAGAATGGATGGTTGAATGTAGTTGGCTGGAAGGAAATGGTGAAATGTGGCTGTGCTGGTGTTGTGAGGCAGCTGTGGACCCTGGAAATCAAAGCTGGAGAAAGGCTTGCCTATAACTGATTTAAAATAAAGAGAATAAAAAGATACAGTGAAAAAATAATAGTTGCAGCAGCACAAAAGCAAAGGTACTTCTAAGACTTAAATCCAATTGTTAGTCTTCCTGAATCAATGAGAACTTGGCAAGTCAATACTTAAATAATTTTAATTAACTCTGTTGGTCTACCAGCTAGAATTAACAATTGGATTTAGGCCTTAATACATCCGAGGAAAATTATGCTGAAGACTATTTGTACAGAAGATTGGAAACAACAGAAGCATAGAAGACTGGGAACAACAGGGTTGCCAGGTTAAAAAAACTAAGACAGGACTTAACGCACTGTTATGCATATGCCCCAACCAACAATACAACCCTGGGGGATATCCCATTTAACAATAGGCCATCACACAGGCCAACTGTAACATATGCAAATTGCTTCCTCCCACCTGGGGACTACACAAGTATATATACTTTGTCTCACTTCCATGCCACCAGATCTTCTGAAGATGCCAGCCACAGATGCAGGCAAAATGTCAGGAGAAAATACTAATAGAACACAGCCTCAAAACCCACAACAACCTATGGATTTTGGCCGTGAAAGCCTTTGACTTTACATAAAACAGGACTCCTCTACCTTAAATAGGTGTCTAGAGGAAACTTCAGCAGGTGTTATTTGTCACATAAGCTCCATCTCCTGAAATTCTCTCTTCCACTGTCTCAGGGAAGAGGCAGAATATAAATAAAGTGATTGACTGAACAATTAAAAGTACAGGAGCACTGTCCTGTTTTTCACCTGGCGACCTTAATTACAATCAGAGGGGAAAGTCCATCAAAAATAGTATAGAGATCAGAGAGTGTTAAACATAACCTAGGAGGCATAGGAGGTGCTTACTAAATTAAAGCTGTGAGATTAACAGATTTGCAAGTTAAATCTGTTAAAAATCTTCAGTGCTTAGGAGAATGGGAGATAATGAGCTTCAAACCCTTGAATAGGTTATAGGGAAGGACAACAGCTGAAAAGGATCTAGGATTTTTAAGTAGTTGAAGAGTAAGTTGAAGTCTATTGCAATGACTGGAGGGGCTCTAAGTCAAATACATAGGCAAACAGTTTCTCAGGCTCCTCAGATTTCAATAGAACTGTCCTCCTTACAGTGTAGGCCATTCCTGAGCAAACTGGATCCCTAGGAGCTGGGGAAGGGCATGCATGATTGTAGATGGTATCCAGAAATTTGGATTTAACAACCTAATCAAATCAATCTAGCTGTTCATGTTGAAGCAACGACTACACTGAAGCTCGTCCATGGAATTTAGTGGAACCAAAACAAAAAACACACACACATTCTGCTAAAAAACAGAAATGGAAAAACATTTTTTCCATTTCTGATGCTGACAAAAAGCTTAAGAGATCATCTTATAAGCCCTGTCTGGCACATCACTGATGCCCATGTACTGTTCAAAAATTACTGAAGTTCACCTTACCATGTGGGCATCTTTCACTTCACTTCATTTTTTTTCATGCTTCAATGATAAAGAGATACAGATGCGTCCTGCCTTTTTGTTTTTAACAGGACTTTTCCATCAGATATTTAAGAACTTTTAAACATTACTTTTTATTTAAAAATCCCAAAGCAATGTATAATATAGCTCTGGTATATATGCGCTGTTTTGCAATATCTAATCTCACAAATTGATCAGGACATCATAATCACTCTTTCAGCATGCTTTCCTATGGTATTAAAAGGTATCCAAACTCAACCTAACTACCCTCATCAGATTTCACATGGGTATCACTGTCAGAATCGTAAGAGGCCGAGGACTGAGATGAGGACCGACGTAACCGGGGCGGATCCGGTACCAGAACGGAGGGAACAGCTGGTGGGGCATTAGCGGAGACTGGAAAAGCCGCTCAGGCCGGTATCATAGCTAGTACTGGTGGCAGTATCAATGTCGTTACTGATATAGATGCCAAGGACACCGGAATAACTGTCAAGATTGGGGCAATGACAGATTGCATCGGTACTGAAGCTGTTAGAGATGTCACTAATGTAGATGCAAGGTGGGTATCCAGCAGAGGCCAAGAGACCGTTGCCGTCACCCGAGGAGGTGGTGATATGGGCCTTCGATGAGACAACTGGTCGTGGGACTGGCGGTGAGCTGGAGAGCACCAGTAATATGGAGAACAGGACCGAGAACTGGTCCTTGAACATCGGTATCAAGAGGGGTGTCGGTAGTGAGACGTGGAAGAGCGCGACGGAGAGTGGGAATACCCCGGGCAATAGGGAGACCAATGACGAATGTCCGGATGGTAGCGATCACGATAGGCCAGTGAATAAGAATAATATGAGCCGGGCTGTTCTCTCCACAGATGCTTGTGGCCATATCGAGCAATGTAAGAGGCTGAAGAGAAGGGTGAATCGAGTCTCGCCTGTAAAGGGTTACATTCTGCACAGTAATCCTAACAACATGGGGATCTACCTCTATCGCCATGTCCCGGAGAGTGCGCCACGCTAGATTGAGGGTGATCAAGGCAAGGAGACCGAGGAACATCCAAATGGGACAGACAGTCCAACTTGGGGCCAGCAGGAGTGAGAATCAGAGGAAGCAGGGTTTGTACAGCCACTACTCCTGTCGGGGTCGATGTGAGCAGTGGAGACACTGGCGGCGAGGGTCAACGTTTGGAATCTGAAGTTAAATCTACAGGCACCAGGACCAAGAGCACTGGGAGCTGGATATCATCACGCTTCGGCGAAGGGTCGGGAGCGTCCTCTTCCTCCACAGTAGCCATTGAAAGCTGCGTCGGAGGGGGTATGAGCAAGGGGGCTGACTGGCGGCCTGGAGGAGAAGGAGAGTGGCGTTTCTCCTTCTTCTTTTTCTCCTTAACGGAGGAGTCAGCAATGTGGGAGGAAGCTCACTTACGCTGAGCAACTGTAGGAACCTTGCAAGGCTGAGTAGAAGCCGGTTGAGAGCGAGAAGAAGCTTCCTCAGAGGAGGAGGTGATAATCGGCATCCTGGAGAGCTTCAGAATCCTCGGTAACGAGGAAATTAGAGGCAAAGCCATTGAAGACGATACCGGTATCGGTACCGATGCGATCAGTACCAATGAGGTCGATGCCGGAGGCAAGATCAGTGTCGTGGAAGAGGGGGTCTCGAAGAAGGTCTCGAAGTCGAGAGGGCCCGAGGAGAAGGGTGAGCCATGGAGGAGGCGAAAAGGGCGGTATTCGAAGCTACCTGCTCCTTTATCCGAAGGGCCTGCTCCTTTATCCGAAGGGCTTGCTCCCAACAATATGACTTCAAACGGGAGGTTCTGTTTTTCAGGGTTTCAGAGGTGAAGTCTTTACAGATAGAACGTGCTCAAATGTTATGGGCCTCTCCGAGGCAGAACAGGCACTCGGAGTGGCCATCGGACAAGAAGACCTTGTGACTGCAAGATACACACAATTTAAACAACGAGAACATAGAAAGGGGGAAGAGTGCTTACAGACTTTTTTGTTGGAAACAGCAGAAGGAGTGGTAGAAGAATGAAGAACAGCGAAGCGAAGCAAACTGCTCAGTAAGGAAGGCTTTCCGAGCCACTAACAGGTCTCCGGATGAAAAGAAACTGAGGAGAGACCATTAGCTTGGCGGGACTGAGCATGGGCAGGGGGAGGGGTTCCTGCCAAGCTGCTCAGCTCTGGAACTTTCTGAAAAGCTACTGCGCATGTGGGAAGATTCCCATTGTGTGAGGCACAGAGACCACGAAGAAGAACTTGTGCCTCCTGTTAAAACAGCTGCATTGACTACTGCTCTGTTTCTAGGCAGAATTCAAAGTGCTGGTTTAGACCTTTGAAGATCTAAATGGCCTGCGTCGGGACTACCCAAAAGACTGTATCTCCTAATATAAGCCAACATAATTGTTAAGACCTGCAGGGGAGGGCTTTCCTTCAGTTCTGCCACCTTTGCAGGAGAGAGCCTACTCCGACTTCCAGACTGTGGAACTCCCTCCCATGGAAGGTTTACTTGCCCCCTCCCAGCTCTCTTTCTGCCAACAGGTGAAGATGTTTTCACTGAGGCAGGCTTTTGAATTGTGAGTTTTAATTATGAAGTGGTAGTGTGTGTGTAAGTGGTGTACTGTTTTAATCTCTTTATCTGTTATTGAAATTATGTTTTAAATGTTTTAACTTTTCACTGTTCTTAAGCGTGTTTTAATAATCATGCCTTTTTTTCTTTTTGTAAATAAAGTGCCCAGCTTGTTAGGGACAATTAGCTAACACACTGTAAATTTTAGGTTGTTGTAGGTTTTCTGGGCTTTGAGGTCATGTTCTATTAGTATTTTCTCCTGGTTTCGCCTGCATTTGTGGCTGACATCTTCAGAGGATCTGGTGGCATGGAAGTAGGACAGAGTACATATACTTGTGTAGTCCCCAGGTGGGAGAACACAATTTGCATGTGTTAAGTTGGCCTATGTGATGGCCTATTGCTAAATGGGATATCCCTATTGTTAAATGGGATATCCCCACGCACTGTTATGCATATTCCCTAACAATACAACCCTGGGGGATATCCCGTTTAACAATCGGCCATCACACAGGCCAACTGTTACATATGCAAATTGCTTCCTCTGGCTCACTTCCATGCCACCAGATCCTCTGAAGATGCCAGCCACAGATGCAGGCGAAACATCAAGAGAAAATACTAATAGAACACGGCCTCAAAGCTCAGAAAACCCACAACAACCTATGGATTCCAGCCGTGAAAGCCTTCGACTTTACATCGCACTGTAAACTGCTTAGAGAGTACTAGGCACTATAAAGCAGTTTAGAAATGTAAATGCTACTGCTATGGTAAATACTATTGCTAAGTGTTTTAGTAGTATCTTTTTAGATTATTGTAAACTGCTTTAGATCCCATTTGAAAGATGGGGTATAAATACAATACAATACATTTTCAATGATAATAAACTGAACAAAAAAGGGATGGACAATCTCTTTGTAGAGAGCACCTTGCCCTTTTTCCAGGCTCTCTCCCTTTTTGTTGGTTATGAATATCCTACTCTGTGGAGCTCCACAATGATCCATATGCCCACCCCAGCCTTGTATCTAACACAGGCATTTACAGATAGGACATCAGCCCAAACCTTTACTTCCAGCATAAGACTAGGCTGTAGGAAACAGTAAATGGATAGTTAATCTGAGTCAGGTCCAGGTTATGTGAAAGACTATTTTCCTTTATGAGGCTGACCTTGTTTTGAGATCTTCTGTGGTGGCCCTTCTTTCCGTCTCATCACCCTCAGAGGTAAAAGTAGTGGGATGGAGGTCATTCTCAGCGGATGCTCTCAGGTTCTGGAACTCCCTTCCTACCTAGGCAAGAGCAGCACTTACCTTCCTGGCCTTTTTAGGAAAGTGAAAATCTTGTTTCGTAAGGCCTTTGAAGGCTGACTGCTCAGAGGAAAAGGCCTGTCAGAATGTGCCATGCTGTGTATTTGTTGTTTTCTTTCTAGCCATCATGCTTCAACTCGTTTTTAATTCTACTGTTAGCTTAATTATATTTTTAGCTGTTACCTGTTTCATCCTTTATAAGCTGCAGAGAAAGATACAACTAAGAAATAATGCTGGAGCATGAGATCATGGCTTATTTCACTAAAAAAAAAAGTCAACCAACCAATGTCTCTCCCAAAAACTGCATAAAAGTTACATTTAGTAATAATCAAGACATAAGTCTTGTGCATTGTAATTTCTCTTACTTCACAAATTTAAGTACAGATGTTATATATACTCTGTTTCTAAAATGGATCATGTTAACCTTTTCACAAAATACTGCCAGGATTGCACAGATGGGCATATATGGTTACTAAACTATATGAGGTAAAAAAACAACTGCAATGATATCCTTTGCCCAGATATTTAAGGAAGAAGAGGATACAAGAGGAAGTACGGGAATCTGTGCTCTGCCTCCCACCTCCAGTGTACAGCACTAATCATGGAACAAGAATTTATAACAGTACAAAGACTGGTCTGACAGCATTTCTTAGCATTTACACTGTAGCTGATTTCTGCCTCCTTCCCCTCACTTTCACTTGTTAATACGCTTCATTGCTGCTAGAATGGGGAAAAAAACTCATTCTGGACCATCAACACAAAGACAGGGAAAAACAGGTTGCTTACCTGTAACTGTAGTTCTTCGAGTGGTCATCTGTGCCCTCACACACTAGGAGTTTTTGCGCGTGCGCGGTAGCGTTTGGAAGATTATAGAGCTTAGTAGCTTGGCGGGAACCCCTCCCCCATGCCGATACTGTGCATGCTCCTCCCGCCGAGCAACGGTCACTCCTCAGTTCTGTAGTCCGCCGTAGAAACACAGAGACCTGAAAAAGAGGGGAAAGCAGGGCGGGTGTGTGTGAGGGCACAGATGACCACTCGAAGAACTACAGTTACAGGTAAGCAACCTCTTCTTCTTCTTCATGGTCTCTGTGCCTCACACACTAGGAGACTGTGTAGCTTACTGGTTGGATGGCGGGTCAGGTCCTAGAGAACGGAAGTCAACCCCTCATGTCCAAACCGAGCATCCCTGTGGGACCGGCAGTCGAGCCTGTAGTGGCGCACGAAGGTTGATTGTTGAGACCAGGTCACCACATGGCAGAGTTCATGCAAGTCAACTCCTCGTAGGAGGGCTGCAGGTGTCGCCACGGCTCTGGTGGAATGAGCCCGAAAGAAGGCTGGCGGAGGCTTCTTGGCGAGTTCATACGCCAGCTGTATAGTCTGTACCACCCATTTAGAGAAGCGCTGGGTGGACACCTTGTGGCCCCTTCGACGCCTGCCACAGCACACAAGAAGGTGCAAAGTCTGTCTGAAGGAGGCAGTCCTGTCCTTGTAAAAGGCCAAAGCCCGACGTACATCCAAGGAACGTAGGGACCGTTCCAGCGGTGTCGTCGGGACTGGAAAGAAGGTCAGCAGGATGATGTCCTGGCTGAGATGGAAGTCGGACACCACTGTCGGTAGAAAGGAAATGTCTGGCTGAAGGACCACCTTGTCTCTGTGAAAGACGAGGTAGGGCTCATCTGATTGTAAAGCTGTCAGCTCCCCTGCTCACCTGGCCGAGGTGACAGCCACCAGGAAGGCAGTCATTATCGTAAGCAGCCTGTCGTCAGCAGTCGCCATGGGTTTGAAGGGCGGCTTTGTCAGCTGCGATAGCACCAGGGATAATGACCACGGTGGTAGCAGCGGCGATACCAGTGGGTATAGGTGCTGTAGGCCCTTCAAGAACTGCTTGACGGTACCGTCTCGAAAGAGAGCTGCCGACAGGGTTCGTGGAGGTTGGTACGCCACGATAGCAGCAAGATACACCTTCAAAGATGGGAAGGTCAAGCCCTGCTGTCGAAGGTGTAATAAGAAGTGGAGCACGGTAGGTAGGCTGACAGGTGATACCGGCTCCCTTCTTTCTTGAGCAAAGGTCACGAAGCACACCACTTGTAGTGGTAGTTGCGGTGTGTCAACTCCTTCCTGGACGCTGTCAAGACATTGCCGATGATGGGATCGGCTATGGCGATATCCCCCAAGCATGGAGGGCCAAGAGCGGCAGGTCTGGGTGGAGTACGAGGCTGTCAGAGTCGGACAGCAGGTCCAGCATCAACAGGAGCCTGAGAAGTCAGTTGCGCACGGCCTGGAGCAGAGGCACAAACCAGTGCTGCCTCGGCCAGTATGGGGCTATGAGGACGGTGTCTGCTCGGTCGACTAGGATCTTCGATATCACTCGGCTGAGGAGGGGGAACGGAGGGAACACGCATAGGAGACCCTTGTTCCATCGGAACTGGAAGGTGTCGCCAATGGAATCCCGATCGTGACCGGTCCTCGAACAGAACCAACAGCACTTCGCGTTCTTGCTGGTGGTGAAGAGGTCGATCGTTGGCTCGCCCCAGCGGTCACGGATCATCTGGAACGCCCTGTTGGAGAGGGACCACTCGTGGTGGGAAGAGGTGTCCCTGCTGAGCACGTCCGCTGTGGTGTTTTCCTGCCCGGCCAGGTGAACAGCCACTGGATGGATCTGTAGCAGAACGCACCAGTTCCAGAGATCGAGGGCTATGTTGAGGAGGGTGGTCGAGTGCGTCCCTCCTTGCCTGTTTACATAGCAGACCACCATTGTATTGTTCGTCAGGATCAGAACCGTGCGGCCCGTCACAAGATGGCGAAACGCCCTCAGAGCTTTCCAGATGGCGAGCAGCTCAAGAGCGTTGATGTGGAGGACGGTCTCGTCGTCGATCCACCGGCCTCGGACTCTGAGCTCGTCGCAGTGAGCTCCCCAACCATAGAGGGAAGCGTCCGTCGTCACCGTAACCTATGGGGCCACCTCCCGGAAGGGCATCCCCGACAGGAGGTGGTCGTAAGACTGACACCATAGCAGGGAAGGACGAACCTGTAGAGGCAGTTGGAGTTGCAGCATCTGGTTGTCCCGCAGCGGGATGAAGGCTCTGACGAACCAGTGCTGGAGAGGCCTTGCATGGAGCCTGGAGAGGTAGGTCACGGCGGTGGTGGAAACCATGTAGCCGAGGAGCTGCTGGATCCTCCTGGCCGACATTGTCGGGGCGTTGTAGGCTGCTAATGCAGCCCGACGAAGCATCCGTGCCCGGTCCATCGGCAGGTAAGCCCTGGCCAATATCGAGTCCAATGTGGCCCCGATGAAGTCCAGCACCCTCGTCGGCTCGAGGTGGAACTTCTTCGGGTTGATCTGGAGACCCAGACGGGTCAGAAGTGTCAAAGTCCGGTGGATGTCGTCATAGAGTTTCTGTCTGCAGGGTGCCACCAGCTGCCAATCATCCAGGTAGGGGTAGATGGAGATGACCTTCGTCCGCAGGTATGATACCACTGGGGCCATGCATTTGGTAAAGACCCTTGGCGCGGTTGAAAGTCTGAAGGGTAGCACCCTGAACTGGTAACAGGTGCCGTCAACCACGAACCGGAGGTACCGTCTGTGCTGCGGGTGAATGGCGATGTGGAAATAAGCATCCGGAAAATCGATGGAGGCGAACCAGTCCCCTCGACGAAGGAAAGGCAGGATCGAGGATAGCGTAACCATCTTGAACCTTTTGGGGCGGATGTAGTCGTTCACCCCTCTGAGGTCTAGGATGGGCCGCAGGGTTCCGTCTGTCTTCAGTACCGTGAAGTACTGGGAGAAGAAGCCGGTGTTTTTGGCTGAAGACGGAAGTCGCCCAATCGCCCCTTTCTGAAGCAAGGACTGGATCTTTTCCAGCAGGACCGAGCTGGCCGGGGTGGAATAGTAGACGCCTCGCAGTGGAATATCTTGAAATTCTATGGCGTAGCCAAGACGGATGATGGGAAGCACCCAAGAATCCGTCGTGACTCGACGCCACTCGGTGAGGTGTCTGGGCAGGCTCGGTTGATATTGAAAGGTTGCTGGCAGGCTGAAGGTTGGGTGCGGCAGCGACCTGTGTAGGCAGTCAAAACCTGGACTTCACCTCAGATGAAGATTTCTTTGATGACGAGGCCGGGCGCCGCCTGAACGATCTCCGTGGCAGAGAGGCAGCTGACGGTCGGGACTGGCTGGATTATGTGGACCGCTGTTGGAAGGAGGAGACAGAGGATCTGCGCCACGACTGGCGCGAGCCAGAGGACCAACAGACCTGGGACGGTTGATTTATCCCCATCTTCTTGGCGGTTAGACAAGCCTTGACAATGGAGTCCATGGTCTCGTCGGTCGCGGAGTTGAAGAGCCCCTGGCTGTCGAAAGGAAGCTCTTCGATCTGCCTTCGGCTGTCCTCCTGTAGTCCTGACGACCGCAGCCAGGCATGTCGGCATAGTGCGACAGATCCCACCATCACCCTCGAAGCAACCTCCACGGTGTGCTTCGAGGAGATGATTTGCTGGTTGGTGATCGCCACAGCTTCACTGTAGAGCTGACTGGTGGTCGGGCGATTTTCCTCCGGGAGACTGGCTAGGAAAGGGGCGAAACGGTCTAAGATGTTCCGCAGGTAAGCTGCGAGGCAAGCCTGCATGTTGGGACACCCTGGTGATGAGCGAAGAGGCAGTGTAAAACCTCCTGCCAAAGGTGTCCAACTTCCGACCCTCCCAGTCCGGTGGTGTGGTGTGCGCCCTGTTACCTCCCTTGGTCTGGGCAGACTCGACCACGATGGAATTCGGTACCGGATAACTGAAGAGGAAGTCCGCCTTCTCCTTCTGCATCTGGTACAGATGTTCCAGCCGGTGGGGTATAGGCTGGGCAGACGCCGGTTTGGCCCACGGCTGTTTAAGGGCCTTCATGAGTTTCAGCAGTACAGGAAGCGGAGTGGTGCACGGCTGCCGAGCTTCCACGTACTGGAAGACTGGATCTTCCTCTTCTGGCTCTGGTTCCACAACCTTCAGCCCGAGGGTCACCGCCATACGGAGGAGGATGGCGGAGAACTGCTGGACATCCTCCGGCGCAGACTCCGGTACCGGGTCACCGAATCCCAGAGGAGGCGATTCATGGGACGCTGGGGTCGAGTCCTCCAACTCTGTCTCCAAGTCGTAGCTCCAGGAAGACGGCGTCAGAGACCTTTCAGCAGACCTTTCAGCAGACCTGTCCCTGGATGTACACCGTGGAGACTGGTGTACTGGCACCATTGGAGTCGCCACCGTCATCGCCACCGCCGCAGACGTGGTTGCCGCCATCATCGAGGTCCGGGGTGCCACAGAGGAGGTCACTGGGATGACAGTGGACCGCACCCTCTTGGTCGCCTCAGTCACAGTCGTAGCCGGCTGCGTCGCCCATGTCGAGGTGGTTTCGACAGGGCACGTAGCCGTAGATGTGACTCTCGGGGGAGGTGACACGGGCCGATAACGTGGCGAAGGCTCCCGAGATCTCCAGTAGTGAGGAGAAGGCGAGCGGCTGCGGGATCGCTGATACCGACGGTCCTCCCTGGTCGGCGAGCGGGATCACCTATAAGGCACCCAGTGCCTGGTGTCAGGGTGGTACCGGTCCCGATATGATGGTGAATGGGAGTGGTAAGGCGCCGGATACACTCTCCACTCGGACTCTTGCGTGTACCTGGAAATATGTGAGGCCGAGGTGTAGTGTGAGTCGGAAGAGCGGCGGGAGTGTGGTGGGTCATCAGACACCTCTCGGCGCCACAGTGATGGCGGCCTGACTCTCTGCTCCAGGGAGTGGGATTCGCTTCTGCCCGAGGCCGAGTGTTGCCTGGGCGAGGGCCGGTGGTGTGCCATCATGTCCTCCCGTCGGTCCACCGATGTACGGTGACTTGGCGGGGGCTCCACCGCCATCAAGACGGGCGGCTCCTCTGAGGGCAGAACCTCCACGGCTTGCTCCTCATCAGATAACTTGAGAACCTCATCAGGTTCCGACAGCTCCCCTAGGTCTTCCGGAAGCTGGGTCGGCGGTGGTGTTGGAGGACGAGTCTCCTGAAGTGGGGAGCGCCGCTTCTCCTTTCTCCTCTTCTTCTTTTCCTTCTCCTTTCCGCTATCAGAAGCAGGGCGCTTCTTCTGCACCGCGGTCAGTGGCCTGGCTGACTCAGAGGCCTTCGTAGCCGCGAGGATCCCTCTCGATGTCTTGGCCGCCGCTGACAGCTTGGGGATCTTCGGAAGCGAGGAGATGGGCGTTCTCGACACTGGCACCGAGCCCGGTACCGACGAGGTGGACGGCATGGCAGCCGCCGATGCCATCAATGGTAAAGCCGCTCTCGGAGTCTCGGACATGGTAGCATGTGGAGGCTCCTCCCTTGCCCTCAACGACTGCTCCCAACAATATGACTTCAGTCGTGAAGAATGATTGAGGGTTTGGGAAGTCAACTCCCAGCAAATTGGGCAAGACCTGGTGTTGTGAGTCTTGCCCAAGCAAAACAGACATTCTGAGTGTTATCGGAAAGAGCGACTTTCCGCCCACACGACACGCACTTTTTAAAGAGTGCAGATGTAGAATGAAGAGGAGAAAAAGTCGAGGAGAGCTCTGAAGAAAGACTAAAACGACAAAGAAAGAGAGAAGGGAGATCCAAAATTACCAAAGTCCAGTCCAAAATCCAAAGATGAAGTCAAAAACCAAGCCAAAGTCCGTTAAATGCCAAGCTGAAAGCAGGAAAGATGAAGCAACTAGCCAAGAACCTTCCGTTCACAACAGCAGATGAGAAAGAACTGAGGAGTGACTGTTGCTCGGCGGGAGGAACATGCGCAGTACCAGCATGGGGGAGGGGTTCCCACCAAGCTACTAAGCTCTAGAATCTTCTGAATGCTACTGCACACGCGCGAAAGCTCCTAGTGTGTGAGGCACAGAGACCACGAAGAAGAAAAAGAAAATAGTAAATCAGTTATCAAAAATTTTTAATAACCAATTTGTCAACCAGATGGCTCCATGAATGTAGTAATAAGAAGTCTTCTCTTTTCTCCAGCGCACAATCATTCTACTGCATGCAGTCATTACTTCCAACATATGAAAAGCAGGTATCAAGCAATTATAAAAACAGGAAAATATTCACAAGATGTATTACTGATGAGTTAGCAAATGTGCAAACTTCTTGATACTTTCCCCATGTCTAGAAACATTTACAACAGAAGCACTTCAGAACACACTTTGTTTTAAGATATCATCACGCTCCCTACGGAAACAACAAACCAGAGTCTGAATTTACATAAAATTATCTCACTCCATTTTATTTAAGATTCATTTCTCCAGTTAGTAAAAGAAAGATGTGTCTCTTTTATACATATGTACAAGTTCAGTTATAAAAATAGACAGCACATTCAAAGAGGAAAAAAAGGCTTGGCATTTTTTTCTGATTCCCTCTAAACACTGTATATACACATCTGAATCTGAGGGAGATGGGGTAAAATCTTCATGATTTAAATTAAATATCCCCTTCTCCACCCAATTATTCCCTCCAAATCTGTTTTTCTTTTTTTTTAAAAAATCAATCTAACTGAACTCATTTCTGCTATTTTTAGGTGTGCAAATTAGAGGCAGAGTCAACAGGAAGCACTTGCTCTACACTGTGGGATGCCAGGAAAGGTGCATGAGACTGAAAAATCCTTTGCTGCTTAGCTAAGATCTTCACCTCGACACCTGGTTCTCCCTTGAAAGATGAGAATGCCCAGAAAGAATATCCACTTAATGTCAACATGAAAGCAGGAGAACTGCCTTACTCCTTCATCTCAGTGCAATGCAGACAGTATTGATATATATCATGCCAAAGCAGAGGTCTCTTGTGCCTTCAGTATGGAGTATCAGAATAAAGAGCTGCACTAATGGTGTTCCTGCTCTCAGACAACTAGATCACTAGATTCACAGAGTGGTGCTGCTGCAATGCTAGATTATCACAGTGCAGCAAGCCTAACCTGCTGGGTATGGACCCAGCTGACAAATGGACTTGATAAGAGCAGAATATAGCGAATGGGTGGCTTGGAATGAAAGACACTGCTTTACCTAGGGAATCCATGGAAGCAGGGTTAGTACATTTCCCATCGCTCATCTTCTGCAACACTGCAAGCTGTGATACCTAAAACATTACCAGAAAGTTCTTCTATGGCACAATGAGAAGAAAAGTGATGACATTCTCCCCTTTCCAGAACTCTTTCTTGAGGAAAGATCAAACATAAAATGGATTTATTTTAAAAGACTTAACATTTCAATATAAGACAAATCAAAAAAGTGTACTTAAAACCCTGTGCTATGATATTAAATGCAGCAGAACCTTGTACTGCAATGTTAAACCCTTCTCCACTCTATGGACAGAAAGTAACACCATTCTGAAAGCCCAAATCTGTCCTACTTTTGTTTAACCAACAAGACAGTACTTTAATAGTTTAGAAGCATGATACTGACAAGACTTTTCCTAGGACACAGTGCAAAACTCCTTTCTCCTTTCCCCTCAGATCTATTCTTCATGGTATCCCACCATTCATACATATTAGAACCAAAAAGTTATTTTTCCACAGCTCTCTCAAAAAAGGCGCACAGACCAAAAGGCTCCTCCATATCTGCTGGGGACCCCCAAAGTTAAGATTATAAGAATGGAACTTAATTCCACATGAAACCTGAAAAGACAATGGGAGAGGGTGCTGGTGCAAGTATGAACAAAGGGGAGATCTTGTAGCCACTCTCACATGGAAGCCGGATCCTCTTCCCGCATGATTTGTAGGATGCCAGGGGAAAAAAACTCAATGCAAAAGTTAAGCTCAAGCATCCCAAGTCTCTGTTGCTTCTTCTCACAAATCTGCAAAGGTAGTAAATCTGGGCTACACATGAAAGTGCACACAAAACACCTCTTGCCCCAGTAGTGCAGGAAAGCTTCTCTTCACAACCACATAAGGGATGGAAACAAGGCATCATCTGTATACCCTTTTGCTGGTAAGTGTGGGCTGCTCAGGAAGCCGATATGAACACATACAGGTTCCAGGGATTCAGAATTACTATCGCCCACCTGAGGTGTGGGCTCCTTTATATTGTTTTCGGATTGGGGCTTCTGGTGCCAAGGAACTTGTCAGGTTTAAGGTTTTGGAGGATCCACAAACACTGTTTCCTTTGCTCAAGGGAGAAGACGTGCTTGATGGTCCAAAGTCTGCAAGTCCAGCAGGTCGGATAACTGGAGTCTGGAGAGGGCTGCCCGAAGACATACCTAATGACAACAAAAGCAAATGTTTCTTCAATAGGCAGAATACGTTTTTTAAACTACACAGAAAATGAAAGTTTTGGGACTGATATTAATTAACATCTTGGGAGACAACTTCAGCTTTTCTTTTTCTTTTTGAGGAAATATCTATTCTGCCATTTAACCACAAGGAGATTCAAGAAAGAATAAACAAAGTCTGAGCTCATCCTTTTTGGTGGAAAGGAAGAGTTTTTTTACACCAACAAAGGCTCCATTTTTTTAATATGCTGTACCCACAATGAGGGTGAATTACAAACATATTTCTAAATACAGCTGTATTTAAAAGATTGAAGACTGGAGACCAGTGCAGTTCTATCTAATGGCTTATCTCTCTGGAACTAGATGAAATTTTTTAAACATAATGCATCCTGTAATTCATTTTATTTGCAATTAAACTACACTACAGAATTTTCTGAGGGTGCCTGAGAACCTGTAATCCAAACATACAGTGCACTCCACACTACCTACATACCTTTGGACACGTTGTACCCATATGCTGCATATGCTGCTGCAGAGGCGGCGGCTGCTCCTGCTTTAGCACCTGCCATGGCAGCTGCACTGCCTGCTGTAGATTTTCGGCTCCGACCCTTCCCTGTGCTTTTTGATGCACTGTTTGAACCTTTGGGGCGACCTCGGCTTCTACCTGAATGACCTCTCCCTGTGACAGGCATATCTTGTATTGAAATTCCTTAATGAAATGAATAAAGAAAGCAAATATGGAAACACTTGGTGGTACATCACAATGAGGTTTTTAGAATTAAATATCTTTAGTAAATAACACAATTTGTCTCCTCTTTATAATCCCATATGTCATCACACTGCAGGTAGCTCATTCTTTAGAATGCATGGAGAGACAGAAATTTTTTGATAGAAAAAATGTTCCTTTGTGCTGTATATAAGCATCCCCTCACTATTCCTGCTCGATACTTGTCCTAAAAATAAATTTGCTCTACACTTTTAATGGATATGCTTGAATATTAAAGTAGCAGGTGCTGAATTGGCAGGTATAGGCTAATTGCCTGCCAAAAAAGTTTTGATTTTCTGAATTACCATTGTAATCTGTATTCCCTTTCTAAATATTTTACATCAATATTTTTATGATCTTCCCAATGACAAAATTGTGTGCCTTATAAGATAAACTTGATCTGTACATATGGAGTTGACACATACTGCTTGCTGAAGAGTTCAGTGTAACTCAGAAAGCACAATTTCATATTATAAATAGTCCAGTAAAGGTACCTATTAATTTTATCCTATTCTACCAGTTTTGCACATAGATGGCTTGGCTTTTAGTAAGACAAAAAGGGCATTAGAAAGAAATTAATCAAGAAGTGCAATTCTTTTTATTTTGGGTTGTCTGTTCATAAAACTCTGGTAACTAAGAACAGAGGTACACCCTATTTTTAATTATTACCTCTATTCATTCATTCATTCATTCATTCATTCATTCATTCTTTCTTTCCTTCTTTCTGATATTTGTATGCCGCCTTTCTCCCAGACTGGGACCCAAGGTGGCTTCCAAAAAACAATTAAAAACATTAAAAACATATACAATTATAAAAGCCTAAAACA
Organism: Ctenosaura bakeri; assembly: GCA_948474755.1. Lineage (NCBI taxonomy): Eukaryota > Metazoa > Chordata > Lepidosauria > Squamata > Iguanidae > Ctenosaura > Ctenosaura bakeri. The sequence continues at coordinate 389,488 of CAOLHI010000917.1, read as the reverse complement.
ATACTCAGTTTCTAAAACAAGTCAATAAACAAACAAAGCTAACCAGCTTATATAAAAGCCTGCTTAAAAAGAAATATTTTAGTCTGCTGGTGAAAGGAGAGCAGGGAGGGGGCCAGCGTAGCCTTCCATGGAGGAGTGTTTCACGGGGTGGGTGCAGCCACTGAGAAGGCTTTCTCCCATATCTTTACCAGATGAGTCTGGAATGGTGGTGGAAATGCAAGACAGCCTTCCCCAGCAGACCTTAGGGCTCTAGCTGGTTTGTACAGGGAGATATGATCTTTCAAATAGCCTGGACCTAAGCCATATAGGGCTTTATAACCACCACTTTGAATTGTGCCCAGAAACAAACAGGTAGTCAGTGGAGCTGTTTTAATAAGGAGGTTATGTGCTCCCTTTAACTGGCCCTGGCCAACATTCTGGCTGCTGTGTTTTGAATTTTCTGAAGTTTCCAAACAGTTTCCAAAGGCAGCTCCACGCAGAGTACGTTACACTAGTCCAAGCAAGATGTAACCAAGGTGTGTGTCACTGAACCCAGATCTCACATCTCAAGGAATGGGTGCAGCTGGTACACAAGTTATAACTGTGCAAATGTGCTTCTGGCCACTTCTGATAGCCAGGCATCCAGGCTCAGGGTTGAATCCAGGAATATACCAAGGCTGCCAGCCTGAGATTTCAGGGAGAGTGTAACCCCATCCAGCATAGGCAAAATCCCTATTCCCTGATCTGCCTTTTGACTGACCATGAGCACCTCTCTGTCTTGTCTGGATTAAGCTTCAATCTGTCTGCCCTCATCCAGTCCGTTACTGTCAACAGACATTCTTTCAGCACAGAAACAGCTTCCTTGGAATCAGATGGAAAGGAGAGGTATCGAGTTGGATGCCATCAGCTTATTGGTGATACTGAACCCCAAAACTCTGGATGACCTCTCCCAGTGGTTTAATGTAGATATTAAACAGCATGGGGGATGAATGGATGAACTGAGATTTGAACCAGAGATCATCTATATGAAAGCTCATGTTTTCAAATCACATGCTGCCCCAAACACCAAGTCCTATTTAAAAGCAAAGGCATTTAGGCACTCAAGTGAATGATTAAACCCTTCAGAGTGCAATACCCTAACAGACATGAAGGTAATTTTTCTTTTTCTAGACTTCCTCTTCCCTGGCCCTTAGGTAAAGCCCACATTCATAAGAAATGCAGAAGTATAGGAATCATGCCCTGTAATCTTAGGACAAATTTATAGACAAATACTAACCATTCATGTTGTCAGAGACTGAGCCGGTGATAGAAGCAGGGGAATTTGTCGCTCTTGACTGAGGTGCTGAAGATGCTGGATCATCTACAATCACCAGCATGTCATTGCTGCTCTCATCAGGTGGGATAGATCCCATGTGCAACTCACTGTTGATGGAAATCTAGACCATGTAAAAACACATTAAGTTTAAATTACACTAATAAGGGTACTGTACTGGAAGTAACTACACTTTATTGCAACTTTATTGACTTTATTGTAAAAGTCATCCTCTTTCAAATTTGACTCTGAAAGGGCAACAGAAATGCCCTGGCCCAATGTTCTATCCTATGCAGAAAGGGTTGCTATCTTGCTCTGTGCTGAAATACTGGCTTCTATTATGTGGTATAATTCATACAAATTACCGGTTTCTTTCCAACTACCCAGACTTTGAGCTCCCGGCAGCAGCTGTCTGCTGCACTGTAGGTAATAATGTTCCCTAACAGAATGAGGGGAGCACGAATAGTATTTGAAGGAACAACAGTAGGAGGAATAATAACCAAAAAAAAAGAGTAATATATCTTTCTTCCAATAAGCTCAAAGTGATGTTCTTTGCCTCCACCTCCTTCTTATTCTTACAATCACCCTCTGAAGTACATTAGGCTGAGAGGTAGCAACTGGCCTCATGGAGTCTTCCTAGTCCAATGATCTAACTACTATACCATGTTATACTTAACTTTTGGCCTGCATCACTTTGTGATCTATGTGTGGGGCATTTCTAAACAACTGGTGTCTTTCACGAAGCAAGCAGATGAATATTTCTCAAACATTTTTTAAAAATATTGTTTGGGCTGCTGTTCTACCAAAAAGTTGAACGTTAGATAAAACTTTTAAAAAATCAGCAGTGTTAATACAGCAGCAGTAGTAGTAGTAGCAGTAGTAAGAACTACTAAAAGGCTTGGGGAAGGAAAGGGACCTAATTTATCTTTGAAAATAAATGTATTGCCACCCACTTCACCTGTCATGAATAAAACCAACCACTGTGAAGCTCTTCTTTAAAGTTTCGAGACACTTAACTCAGATAGTGAAGTCATCCAGAGACAGACCTATGATACAGATCTTATTCACACAGGAAAAATATTCTTTATTGCAACCTGGCCCTGAGTCATTTAAAGGTTGAAACTGGAAACCTGAATTGAACCTGAGTACATTAAACGCCAGTGTAAACTTTTAAAACTAGTGGGCTATGCTATGAAATCTGGCTGCCATTTTGCTACACACCTGAAGTTACCAAATGATCTTCAAAGGGCAGCCCCCAGTAGCAATGATCTATCTGAAAATTATCACGGGAGGCTATTTATCTAGAAGGGGACACACTGTACTATGATACACTGATTCTTTGTGCTGTCAATACTATTTGAGTACCCAATGAAAGAGCCAGATCTAACAGCATTCTCTAGTTATGAACTCTTTGGGGGTGGGTGTAACTCTGTCCAAAGGGAGCTAAACACCACCTCCCAAGTAAACGGAGTAGTTCTGCATTCAGTATCTGTTTGTTAGTCTTGATCTAACTCATTACCAATCCCAGGTGCTAGTAAACCAGATACATCTTTCTTTTGCCCAACTGATGAAAAATAAGGTATTACACTTGAAAAAAGCTTTATGAGTAAGAGGAGAGATATTAAAAAAATTAAGAACAGCAAATGTATGGCAAATGGAAGAATTTAGCAAGTGATCTACCCCAACTTTTACTCCTACCTCCAAGAGACAGGGGTTGCATTCCTTGATCATTCCTTTTATCATTAGTTAATCTAAATTAGAGAAGACAGATGGACTCCTTAAGCCTTTTCAAATGTCAGAGCAGATCCTTCCCATGAGTGGAGTATGCCCTTGATTTCTTTTCCTCACTGAACAGGTAGTGAAAAAAATTCACTCTGACAATCACGGGTTACACTTCAGAGACAACAAGAAGACTGGCAGTTTAGTCCTGCACCTGTTTACTCAAAAGTTAAGACTCCCTGTGTTCAATTCCCCAGTAGGAGTTCATTCCCCAGTAGGAGTTCATATGTGCAGCCTGAGCCACTCTTATCTGCTCAAATGCTGCCTTTATTTCAGAGATAGGAATGTGAAGTTTTTCCAGGAGAGACATACTTAGTCTTGCTTAGCTTGAATCAAGATCACGAAAGAACTGAGATTGGTTGGTGAGAAATGTACACTTTCCTTTAACTGGGTGAAGATTCACACCTTTAGAAACACAAGCAATTTCCCTCTTTTATAACCATTCTTTATGCATCAATTGTCACTGCATTTCATTTTAATAAATTGTGTAGATTAAGAAGATAACAAGGCTCCATAATGGGCAAAACTCATTTAGCAACCGAATGTATTATGTAATGCAATCACAAAATGTGTGTCAGTGTTATCAATGCAATATTATTTTTTATATCTATCTCCTGGAGGCTTTGGGATGAAGGCAAAAGCGAGATCTCAGGGGAATATTAATTAGTAAAACTATTATTACTTATTCACCGATATCCGTTTTCCCGAATAAATGGGATACAAGATGGCTTCCAAATTACTGAAAGCAGTACAGATTAAAAACATGGATGATCATTACAAAAATCAGGTGCCTTCACTCTTCAGGTTTCTTACTTTACTGCTAGTTCTGCTGACCTTAAAGAAAGGTAACAGGACAAACCAACCTGGGAATTTGTGGAGTCTAGCTCAGAAACAGGCAGCTACACAGAGAAAGACAGTTCTGACGAAGTATCAAAGAGAAGAGGGTACACAGAGAAGTATACTCTCAGTTCTGGAACAGGATATCATGGTGAAAACCACCAGTAAAAGGATAAAAATTAAATTTTATATAAAATTTTGGGGGAAGGTGAGTGCAATTTCACTTATCAATAGTGAATTATACTCTGCTTTGTTTATATAATGTATGGTGTAGAACACAACTGAAATAAGGTGTTCATGAAAACAGAGAATCAGTGCTATTTTCCTACAGATATCATTTCTAGGAAAAAAGGTACATTATCCAGCATGAAGTGCTATTGCAAGATTTTATTTCATTACTTGTCAGAAGTCAAGTCTTTCCTGTCATAAACAAATGAATTCCATGCCCTCACTGCATTCATCTTATATATCATATATGAAACAGCCCTGCGATGCTGTAAAGAGAGCCTTACCTCACTGAAAGGGCTAGGCATGGCAGACTCTACACTGACAAATGACTCATCCCCATCTGCAGAGAGGTTGGAGTTATCTGCAGATGGAACGAAAGGGATTACCAGATTCATGCCTTCTTTCCTTTTCCTCCCATCTAATTCATCTTCCTTCTTCTTCTGTAATCAGATAAAAGAAACAATTACCCTAAGGCCTAAAAACATGAAAGATAGGATCAAAGTTTGTCCGGTAATATCACCAGCAACCACACAGTACAATATACTAGATGAAACCTATCTGTAATCATCCTGCAGAAAGAAAGAGTTGCCTAGCTTCTGACTTTTACCTTAGTTTGAAGAAAATGTGAAAATGTAATAGGAATTGGATTCAGAGCTTGGAAAAAATACTGTTTAGAATCCCCCAGATAGAATGGCCAATGACCATATAGTCCAGCACTCTGGTGACTATTCAGTGTAGTGAGAAGTCCCCAGAAATTATATTAGCAGGATATGAAGGCACCACATATTCCTTTTGTTTCCAGCAAGTGCCTCTAAATAAGGAAGCTCTTAACATACTCACCCTTTACTGCATTAATCTAATAATTTTTAAAAGCTACTAAAGCAGTAGCTGGTACACAGGTTGTGTTAAGACATTCTACAACAATGCCACTTATTGTAATTGCAGTAATTATTTAACTCAATTAGAAAAAAATGTCTGCAGGAGGACATCTGTACTATGATTACTATATTAGATAGCTGGATATTACTCTTTCCAAGATAGAAACACTGGGTCATCCAAAAGGCAGCGGTAAGAACAGGTTGCTTACCTGTAACTGTGGTTCTTCGAGTGGTCATCTGTGCCTCATACAATAGGAGCTTTTGCGCCTGCGCGGTAGCGTACGGAAAATTCCAGAGCTTAGTAGCTTGGAGGGAACCCCTCCCCCACGTCGATACTGTGCATGCTCCTCCCGCCGAGCAACGGTCACTCCTCAGTTCTGTGGTCTGCTGTAAGAAGTACAGGGACCTGAAAAAGAGGGGAAGGATGGGCGGGTGTGTATGAGGCACAGATGACCACTCGAAGAACCACAGTTACAGGTAAGCAACCTGTTCTTCTTCTTCGTGGTCTCTGTGCCTCATACAATAGGAGACTGCATAGCTTACCAGTAGGACGGTGGGTCAGGTCCTAGAGTACAGAAGCCAGCACAGCACGTCCAAATTGAGCATCTCTACGGGACCGGCAATCAAGCCTGTAGTGGCGCACGAAGGTCGATGGCTGGGACCAGGTCGCCACACGGCATAACTCAGGCAGGTCTACGCCTCTGAGGAGAGCTGCTAATGTCGCCACGGCTCTTGTAGAGTGGGCCTGAAGGAAGGCTGGTGGAGGTTGCTTTGCGAGCTCGTAGGCCAGGTGTATGGTGTTGACAACCCACTTGGAGAAACGTTGGGTCGACACCTTATGTCCTTTCCGACTGCCTCCGTAACAGACGAAGAGATGTGGAGTCTGTCGAAAAACAGAGGTCCTGTCGGTGTAGAAGGCCAGGGCTCTGCGGACATCGAGGGAATGCAGGGATCTCTCCAATGCAGTGGTCGGTCCCAGATAGAAAGTTGGTAGGATAATGTCTTGAGACAGGTGGAAAGTGGACACTACTTTCGGCAGGAACGAGATGTCAGGCCGGAGAACCACTTTATCTTTGTGGAAGACTAGATAGGGTTCATCACTGTGAAGCGCTGTCAACTCTCCGGCTCTCCTGGCAGAGGTAATCGCCACCAAGAAGGCTGTCTTCATAGAGAGGAGCCTGTCATCTGCGGTTGCTAAGGGTTCGAAGGGCGGTCTCGAAAGCTGTGACAGTACTAGGGATAGAGACCATGGCGGTATCGGCGGCGATACCGGCGGGTAGAGATGTTGAAGGCCCTTTAGGAACCGCCTCACGGTATCATCGCGGAAGAAGGCCGCCAATGGGGATCGCGGAGGCTGGTAAGCGACGATCGCGGCCAGATATACCTTAAGCGAGGAGAAGGCCAAACCTTGCCTGCGAAGACTTAGAAGGAAGTGGAGAACTGTCAGCAAGCTGGCCGGTATTGAAGGGTCTCCTCGGGACTGCGCAAACGTTACAAAGCGGCGCCATTTATAGTGATAGTTGCGGCACGTAGACTCCTTCCTGGCCGCTATGAGGACGTTCCCGATGACGGGGTCATCTAAGGCAATAACCTCCAGGCATGGAGGGCCAGGAGTGGTAGGTCTGGGTGCAGTACATGGCCGTCGGAGTGTGAGAGAAGATCTGGTACCGATGGAAGTCGGAGAACCTGACCCTGCGCGGCTTGGAGCAGGGGAGCGAACCAGTGTTGCCTCAGCCAGTACGGGGCTACGAGGATGATGTCGGCATGATCCGCGAGGATTTTCGACACTATTCGGCCCAGCAACGGGAACGGGGAAACGCATAGAGAAGACCCTTGTCCCATCTGAACTGGAAGGCGTCTCCAATTGAGCGTCGGTCCCGTCCGGCCCTTGAACAGAATCGGGGACATTTCGCATTCTCTCCTGTGGCGAATAGGTCGATCTCAGGCTCTCCCCATCGTTCGCAGATTGTCTGGAAGGCCGCAGTGGAGAGGGACCACTCATGGTGGGGAAACGTCTCCCTGCTGAGCGCGTCTGCCTGAGTGTTGTCCTGGCCCGCCAGGTGGGCCGCCACCGGGTGAATCTTTAGGCGGACGCACCAGTCCCAAAGGCGTAGGGCGATGTCGAGGAGGGTCGACGAGTGTGTTCCGCCTTGCCTGTTCACATAACATACTGCGGTTGTGTTGTCCGTGAGGATCAGTAGCGTGCGCCCGGTAACGAGGTGTCGGAAGGCCTTCAGGGCTTTCCAAATGGCGAGGAGCTCGAGGGCGTTTATGTGGAGTTCGGTCTCTGGTCCGATCCACCTGCTGCAGACGTTGAGGTCCTCGGAGTGCGCTCCCCAGCCGTGGAGAGAGGCGTCAGTCGTTACCATCACAGACGGGTTCTCCTCTTGGAATGGCATGCCCGAGAGGAGATTCGTCGTGGATTGCCACCACAGCAGCGAGTGTCTTATATTCGGAGGCAGCTGTAATCGTTGTTCCTGGTCGTCGCGGATCGGGTTGAACACGCGGACAAACCAGTGCTACAGAGGGCGTGCCCGTAGTCGAGAGAGGTATGTCACAGCTGTCGTGGCTGACATGTATCCAAGGAGTTGTTGGATCCTTTTGGCTGTGACTGACGAGGAGTGGAATATGCTCAACGCCGCAAGGCGGGGCGTCTTCGCTCGGTCAGTCGGTAGATATGCTCTCGCCGATACCGAGTACAGGGTTGCACCAATGAAATCGAGAAGCCTTGACGGTTCCAAGTGCGACTTCTTCGGGTTGATTCGAAGCCCTAGACGGGTGAGAAGGGTCAGTCTTGTGTATGTCTTTGTATAGTCTCTGTTTTCAGGGCGCCACCAAGAGCCAGTCGTCTAGGTAAGGGTAGACGGATATGCCTTTCGTTCACAGGTATGATACCACCGGAGCCATGCATTTGGTGAAGACCCTGGGCGCGGTGGACAATCCAAAGGGCAGCACTTTGTACTGGTAACAGACGTCGTCGACCGCGAATCTGAGGTATCGACGATGCTGCGGGCGAATGGCGATATGGAAGTAGGCATCCCGAAGATCGATGGAGGCGAACCAGTCCCCTTTGTGAAGGAAGGGCATGATGGCAGGTAGGGTGAGTATCTTGAACTTCTTGGAGTGAGTGTATTTGTTCACCCCTCTGAGGTCTAAGATGGGCCGTAGAGTCCCGTCCGGTTTCGGTACTGTGAAGTAGCGGGAGAAGAAGCCGGTGGTTTTGGCTGTAGGCGGAAGCCTCTCGATTGCCCCTTTTTGGAGAAGGGACTGGATCTCTTCCAAGAGAGCCGAGCTGGCCTGGGTGGAGTAGTATACGCCTTGCGGCAGAATACTTTAAAATTCGATGGCGTAGCCAAGACGGACGATGGTGAGCACCCAAGAGTCCGTAGTGACAGCCATCAAGTTGGCTAGATGTTCGGCCAAGCACGGTTGATCTTCGTGGGACAACGGAAGGTGGAAAGATGGTATCGGTGGCGACCTGCACAGGCGGTCAAAACCTTGACTTCGTGCTCGACGAAGACTTCTTGGTCGAGGACGGGCGGCGACGGAGGAGTCTTCTCGAGGAAAACGAGGTTGAAGGCTGGGAGACCGTGGAGCGTGCCGATTGCTGGAACGAGGAGGTGGACGATCTGCGCCAGGACTGACGAGAACCGGAGCTGCGGCGCTGCTGTGGTGGAGGGAAACCCATTTTTCTTGCTGTCAGCCTGGCCTTGATGACATGGTCCATGGCCTTATCGGTGGAGGAGTGGAAGAGTCCCTTGCCATCAAAGGGAAGGTCTTCAATCCTCTTCCGGCTGTCCTCCTGGAGTCCCGAAGACCTGAGCCAGGCGTGGCGACGCAAGGCGACCGCTCCTACCACCTCTCTCGACGCCACCTAGACCGCATGCCGTGAGGAGGCTAACTGCTGGGTTGCCAGTGCAACCGCTTCGCCATGCAGTTGGATCACAGATTCCCGCGAGTCGTCAGGCAGGTCCTCCAAGAGCGGTGCCAGACGATCTAGAATGTTGCGGTGATATGCCGCCATACACACCATGGTGTTCAGGACTCTGGCGACCAGAGAGGATGCAGAGTAGAAGCGGTGGCCAAACTTGTCAAGCTTATGCCCTTCGCGATCAGATGGTGTTGTATGTGGTCTGGAGCTTCCCCTATTCTGTGCCGACTCGACCGCTACCGAATTCGGTACTGGGTGAGTGAACAAGAATTCGGCATTCTCCCTCTGAGTTTTGTAGAGGTGTTCCAGTCTGTGCGGTATCAGAGGTGCCGATGCCGGTTTCTCCCAAGGTTGTCTGATGGCATCCAACAGCGTCGGTAAGAAGGGCAGTGGCGCAGTGGAGGGAGGCTGAGTCCCCAGGTACTGAAAGACTGGATCCTGTGCCGGCAAAGGCGCTTCGGTCACCTTCAAGCCTAGTGCTGTAGCCATCCTGAGGAGAATTGCCAAGAATTGGCGGACATCCTCAGGTGCAGCCTCCGGGGCCGGCTCTTCGAATTTCAATGGTGGAGAGTCATGAGAGGAAGTTGTGGATTCAGCCGAATCCGAACCCGACTCATAGGAGCCCGATGAAGAAGAGGACTCTACCGCCTTTTTGGATGGTTTTGTTGCGGGAACATCTTTGTCTTTTCCTGTCCGCACAGCTACAGTAGACGAGGTCCCAGGCTTGGCGGAAGATGTAGTGGTCGATGTCGACGGTCTCTTTGTTTGTGTTGACGTCGTGACCGTCTTAGCCGGCTTCGAAGGCAGAGGTGACGGCTTGGACCGGTCTGCCCGCGTCGATTGCTTTTGAGACTCAGATTTCGATGAGTCTCCTGCTTGAGTGGTAGTAGCCACTTCCACAGGGCGTGTGGCGGTTGCAGTCACCCTCGGGGGCAGTGATACTGCCCTGTAACGAGGGGAAGGCTCCCTCGGCCTCCGGTGTCTTGGGGAGGGCAATTTCTCGGGCAGCCTGTCATAGGATCTGCACAAAGGCGATCGGGACCGTCAGTGAGGTGGAGAACGACCTCGCGGTGACCAAAAGCGCGGATCCGGATGATACCTATCCCTGTAAGGTGGGGAATAGGAGTGGTAAGAGCCTGGATATTCCCTCCAGAGGTACTCGCGGCCGTACCTACCGAGGTAGGACGCTGAGGTGAAGACGGAGTCTCTGGAGTGGGCTCTTTCCGGGTGCATCTCCCGATGGCGAGGAGATGGAGGCCTAGCTCTCCGGTCCCAGGAAACAGATCGGGAGCGGGCGCGAGAGTGTGATCGGCTCTCTCATGAGGCTGAGCTTCAGCTCGGTGAGGGCCTATCGGCCTGAACCGCCTCCTCTTGGTCTAAGGACCCCGAGCGAGCAGGCCTAGCAGCCTCAGCTTCCTCTTCGATTGGTGCCGTGGGTTCAGACTGTTCCACAGGTTCCTCATCGGAGAGTTCCAAGACCTCCTGTACTTCAGCCGACAAGGTGGGAGGCAGAGTAAGTGGTTCGGCACGCTCGGTGTGATGTCTCTTCTCCTTCTTTTTCTTCTTTTTCTCCTTCTCTTTTCCTTTAGGATCAGAAGAGGGAGGACGCTTGCGTTGGGCTGCCGTCTTGACAGGGGCAGGTGGCTGCGAGCCCGCAGCAGACTCCTTCGATGACAACTTCGGTATCCTTGGAAGCTTTGATATCGGTACCGGTGATGGTCGGTTTTGCCTTCTCCGACATTGTCACTACGTCCTTTGCCTTCAAGGATTCCTCCCAACAGTGAGACTTTAGCCTCGCCACCCGGTTTCGGAGAGTCTGATGGGTAAACTCATGGCAGACTGAGCAGGCCTGAACGTTGTGGGTTTCACCCAAACAGTAAAAGGCAGTAGCGATGCTTGTCGGATTGGGCGATCTTACGGCCGCAAGAGGCATACTTCTTAAAAAGTGCTGACATAGACAGGTGGCTGGGTGGAGAAGGGAAGACGAAGACGCGTAGAGGAGAAGAGCAGAATTCGAAGAGGAAAACGGCGTTCGAAGAACGACGGAAGAATTGAGGGAAAGCAGGGGTCGATTACCAGAAATCAGTCCAAAATCCAAGAATCGTATCCAAAAGCCTAGCCGAGGTCGAAAAACAGGATTTCTTTGATGAAAAGCACAAGCCACTAGCAGAACCTTCTGTACGCGACGGTGGGCAAGAAAGAACTGAGGAGTGACCGTTGCTCAGCGGGAGGAGCATGCACAGTACTGACGTGGGGGAGGGGTTCCCGCCAAGCTACTAAGCTCTGGAACTTTCCATACGCTACCACGCAGGCGCAAAAGCTCCTATTGTATGAGGCACAGAGACCACGAAGAAGAACCTTAAGTATTATTATTTTAAGAAAATTTACTTTAGAAAGCACAACTAGTACTTATTGGGACCTGCCACTCTCTTCAGAAGAGAGCTTCAAACATTAGAATGACTCAGACTTCCCTTCTGCACTTCAATCTTTAAGTAATGCACATGTGGTAGGAGAGAAGAAGAAAATAAACCTTAGTGGGGGAGGTTGTTCCTGAAGATAATTAAAAATCATATCTAAGGTTATAATGGACAAAGGAGAAGTACATTCAGAATACCTTTTCAGCATATTTCTCCCTTTTTCGTTTACGCTCTTTCACACGATTTGTCTCTTCCTGCTGTCGTTTCTCCTCCTGACGCTGACGCACTATCAAATCAGAAATGCAATCAGAGATCTTTATCAGCAAATATACAAAGCTTTGTGTAAAACTTAACAGTCTAGGCAAGTGTTGTAGGAACAGGATGCTGTCCACTGTGGCCCATTTGTTCTTCAGAGACCGATGCTACTATAGTCAACCCTCCACATTTGCGGGTTTCACTTCTGCGGATTTGATTATTGACAGATTATTTGCTGTCAGCTCTGCTGCCTCCTTATGCCATTTTTAATATGGACTACAAGTCTCATGAGACTGAGAAACGTGAACGAGGCTTATAAGTCCCTCTTAAAAATGGTGTGGGGGCAGCAGTGGAGGTGGCAGTAAGCCCCACCACCCATCCACTTCCGCCTTGTGAAGGAACCTGATGCCTCAGAGGAAACCATGGTGGGCTGAATACCGTGATCATACTTTTTTTGGGTGTTAAATATGGTTTGGGAGGGCCTAGAGTTATTCTCGGTTTTTCCACTTTCACAGGGGTTCTGTGCCCCTAACCCTAGTGAATGTGGAGGGATGACTATATACCATAATAAAAATAATCTACCTGCAGTTCATAGGAAAATGACATTTTAAGTTGAGGTCTGAAATGTGAAATGCTTCTTTACAGAGGCTCATCCAAGACCAAAAGGAAAAACAAGAAAATTAAAATGAACAGTCTCATTCACCCTACTTATTTTCACCCTTTGGTTTCAAAAAGTTTCAAAGCTCATGAAATGCTACTTTCATTTTTGATTTTTATTTATTTATTTGCTGCACACTATGGCTCAACGATGATTGTCAATAAGTACCGATAGTACTGGTGTGAGCGGGAAGGAGGGGTGCCACGCAGAATACACTTCCTCCAAGTATATGAAACTGAAGAACGGAGGAAGAAAAATTTTCCTACCACAGTACTTCAAATATAGGAATTTTACCCCATTACTTAGTACTTTATTGTATGGCACATGTAAATAAACTGAAAATAAGATCATACTCTGCAGCAGATCATCTACCTCATTTTGTAGAGGTAAGTATTTATAAAGCAACAAATGGAAAGAGAGGCACACATTTGGAGCTGGTGATGTTTTGGTCAAAGGTAGGAACAGAGACTTTAACATACATTTTTTTTCAAGTTCTTCATCATCCAGAAGCAGACTAACCACCTCCTTGGGTTTCAAGGTATCTGGTTTGAAATTGCCACCAGAAATCACCATCCTTTGTATCTAGATTTAAAGAGAACAAAACAAAATACCCAATCAGTCTTTTTACTGTTAGTTTCTCCAAAGCCAGAGATAGTGAGAAGACAGGGGGATGAACTATTTTGGTATATTAATCAGGAAAAGGTACACTATTATTTTTTCAGAATGGCTGAGTCAGGATCACTGAAATTGATGCAGTAAACTTTGTTCAACCGGTTCATTCTTAACAAATTATTTTAGAATGAATATTAAATAGACATTTTTGCTATGTTGAAACCTTACTTAAAAATGTAATTAAAAAATGTACAGATTCAAAATATGTACATAGACACAAGCTCATGAACAGATTGGGCCTCAAAAACAAAGGGAGACAGCATGCTGGTAACACATGGGAGTCAGGCAGGACACAATCGGTTCTGCAACAAACAGTTCTGTTAGTTGTAAGAGTCTCTCCAGTTCAGCAGCAACACATTTGGGCCAGTGATCTGAAAACAGTCATTCTAATTTTAATTCTTCCACTGTGTGAAAAGGTAGGCATTACCCCCAGCGTATCAGCATTTAAGTGCACTGTACAATCTGGCTAATATGGGTAAGGCATAATCTGAAGATGCATGACACAGTCTCATTGCTGATGCTAAATGAGGTTAGAGATGGTCAGTGCCTAGATAAGACACCACTTGGGAACTCCATGTATGTCACCTTGAATGGAAGAAAGGAGGGATACAAAAGTACTTTTAAAAAATCATGATAGGCATAAAAAGGCTATTCCCTGCCCCTGGTGCTAAATCCAGTGATCACCCTCCCTTCCTCTGGGAGCTTATATGAATCAGGGCACAAGCCATGAACTACAAGCCACTTTGGATCCCATGCCAGGAGGAAGGCAGGGTATATAATAAATGGATGAATGTACAAAGAAAGGGACAGCATGGTCATTATGTTACTGACAATATCTTCTTTGCAATATAATCAGTTTCTATTAAATTATGTTCCCTCTTCTGGAAAGGAATGCCTGGTTTCTCAATGGTTACTGCCCAATATCCTTTCTATCCTTTTTGTATTGCATTATTCCATATTTTATTAATCTTACCTCACTTTTCTCCTTAGCCCTTTGCAAAATCCGCTCCTCAATGGTGCCTTTACAAATCAACCGGTACACAGTCACTTGTTTTGTCTGACCTAGCCTGTGTGCTCTGTCCATGGCTTGCTGATCCACTGTTGGATTCCAGTCACTATCGTAGAAAATTACCTGTCAGGGCATTTTTAAAACAAAATTACAAATACAAAAAATGCATTTATTCATGTCCTTGAACCTACAGTATAATGCCTTTGTGTTTATTCTTAAGATAATTTTGTGGGTTGGCTAATTTTATTACTATGTATACTCATGTATAGGTCTAAAAATTTTAGTCAAAAAATGACCAAAAAAATCTGGGTTGACTTATCCACTGGTCAATGTAAGTACTGTACCTTCACTCTTATCAAAAAAGGAACCATCCCCTTCTCTGAGTAGAGTGGTGAAAGCTGAGAAATTAATCCAGCCCAGGAGAACCAAAAAAAAAAAAAAAAAGCACCAGCCTACTTTACTCTGTCGGCGCTCCTTTGAAGGGAAGCACCATTTTTCCACCCAGGCATCCTAAAAGGCCAGAAATGGCACCACTGCAGAGAGGGCCAGTGCTTGTTTTAGGTTATCCCAGGATGGACTAGGCTCTCATCTTTTGCCACTCTACTCAGAGAAGGGGATAGCTCCTTTTTTTGATAAGATTTGATACAATTTAATACTGCACCGATTTAATACTGCACCTTAACTTTTATCCAAAAAAGAACCATCTCCTTCTCTGACTAGAAAGAATGTCTGAATGTCTGAGCAGAAAAATGGCAGGAACAGTGGTCAGGGGCAGCTGGCCCAGAGGCAGTGCTGGTGCTTTCCCTTCTCTGCTAAATGACCTTTGACTTATCCACAGGTCATATCAAAATCCATAATTTTGGCCCCAAACCAGTCCTTGACTTATGCATGAGGCTGACTTATACACAAGTACATGGTACATCATGGTGAAACAGAAGAAGGAAACCAGAAACAACTGGTTCTGTTGTTGCTGAATCCAAACAATGTAAGACATATGTGATATTTTATTGTTCCATTTTAGAATATTCTTTCTTTGATTAAAATTGTTACAATAATAATATAATCATTGTTTTAAAAAGTCATATCAAAAAATTTACTGTTTAGTTTGGGAGGGGGAACTACTTATCCTAAAGCAATTAGATAGTTAATTTCCTCTAATTGCCTTGGAGTAAGTAAAGAGAAAGAGAGAACCATACACACTGCAGTAATGCCCATTTACTGGTACTGCTGAAATATTGTAGAGTTGAAGTTTTTTACGGCCAGAATCCATTGGTTCTTGTGGGTTTTTCGGGCTTTGAGACCTGGTTGTATTTTTTCCTGACGTTTCGCCTGCATCTGCGGCTGGCATCTTCATTCCTCTGAAGATGCCAGCCACAGATGCAGGCGAAATGTCAGGAGAAAATACAACCAGAACACGGTCTCAAAGCCTGAAAAACCCACAAGAACCAATGCTGAAATATTATTGCACTTTTCTGATCTGTCCCGTGGACTAGACAAGATACTTGCAAAGAACCAACTCCAACATTCATCCTTAGAAAAGACCCACCAAAATCAATGGGAGTTTAATTAACTGTGTCTCATTTATTCCAATGGCTCTACTCTGGGGAGGATTTAGCAATAAATTTAGCCCAGGAGCTGGGAATGTGCACTTTCTGAGATGGTGCTGGACTGCATCTTCCATCAACCCAAGACAGCATAGGTAACTATGAGAGCTGCTGGGTGTTGCAACCCAACATTTGGAGGACTGTAAGATTCCTTCCACCACTGACTTAGCCCATTAATTCCAGCACAAAGCTTTTTTTTTAATAAAAACCAGATAATATTGCTACTTCCTCTCCAAACTCTAAAGAACCAGGAAGAACAGCTGATAAATGCTGTGATGCTCATTGGGCTCAAGAGGCAACCTCTCACAGTATGTTCCCAGAGAAGGCTTTTTCTCCTGCAACTGCCCTTACATGTGTCTGGGCCCTCTCTATAATGGTGCAGGGTCAGAACAAAGGAGAGGTGGGTGAAGATGGGTGTGAAAGAGAAGCAAATTATTAGCTGTAAAGCTGTTTTATTTGAAGACAATGACATTCACTATGTAACAGGTCTACTATCTCACCACAAAATGAACTTGCTGAATGCATTTTCAAATTCAACAAAATATTCTCACCCAAAAGAAAATATAATAACCAAACAGAAAGGTAAAAATCCAAGAAAAAAAATTAACAATAGTACATTTAAGAAACATCCTGGAAATAAAGAAACTTCCTTCCCAGTTGTGAGACAATCTCCATGTGGGAAAAGCAGGCACAAAGTTCACATTAGAAATGTAAATGGTTTATTTTTCTGAGTTAATATGGATTGTGCCACTGTGCATATCTACTGCCCAGCTTGAGTCTGCATCTAAATAAAACAGGTGCATAACATTTCACATGTGATGGTACCTAAAATTCTTATCCTTTTTTGCTGCAAGGCCATTATTTTCACATTGAAAAACACAATGCAATATGCAGGAAATCCACAGGAAATCAAGTATTTGTATTTTACTAATTTTGCACTGCTAGGTAAATTCCAGTTCTTATTTAGAAAAGAGATCAATGCCTGCAGAGTTAATTTTACTAGCTTTGGTCTATATCTAAATGCTAGTCCCAGTAGAAAAGATCCATTCAATCAATGGGAATCGACAATTGAAGAGTTATGCTAGCTGCATTAATTGAATGGGTCCTTTGTAGTCAAAAGTAGTAAATACACTCGGGCCTTTCAAGAGTTTGTTCATATGGCACACATCCTATTTCGGTACCTGTTCATTTCTATCTCACAGTATTAAGATTACATTTCAAACCAAGATATTTACTTACTGTATCAGCAGCTGTAAGATTAATGCCTAAACCGCCTGCTCTTGTGCTTAACAAGAAGACAAAGATATCATTCCTACAGAGACAGAGAAGAAGCAATTGTGTTGCTATAAAAATATTGCATGTTACAATCAGGAGGTTAAACACAACCAACTATTTAATACTGATGTTATATTTTTGGTTGGCTTTAATTGTCATCAACAACTGTTATGCCTTGCTAAATGTTCCTAAAATACCATATACATAGGGCTGGATACAGACTAAGACTGCAGTCTTAAAAACACTTACTACAGAATAAGCCTCACCCACTGAAGTGCAACCTACATCCAAATAAACATGCACAGGAAGATAGGAATAGTTGGAACAAGATGTCATATCACTTGAAACTGAAGAACCCTCTCCCTTCTTCCTCTCTCTTGCTTTGTTGCTCAATTAACAGTTGCTCTGAGGAGTCATGTGCAAGGTGACTACAGAAACTGCCTGTGGCACTGGGCAATGGCAACTTTGGCCACAACAGCCTCCTCTAAAGAAGGACCTCTCAAACCAAGCCACTCAGTTTGGCAGAATCTCTGGAGCATCCATTCAAAACCTCTGAAGGGAGTCAGGAATTGGTGTAGCACTCCCTGATAGACCATGGGAAGATATAATGCACAGAAGAAGTGCTCAGAAAGCACTGTGTGGTCTCTCCAGGAACTGAATCTGGAAAGATTGCTGACCTCTCTGAACTTTTTGTAACATCGTTCTGATCCAGATTTTTCTGGAGATTTCATTCTTCACTCTGCATCACTGCTTTCTCAAACCTTGGCCGCAAATGTCCATAGGACTGGTAGGTTTAGCCAGTGTTATTTCTACCATTACTATGAGTACCATGTGAACCAGCAACATACACACTTTTGTAGCTAACTGAAGAATTGTGTAAGAACTTTCACACCACACTAATTACAGAAATCATTGCAAAGCATATCTGTATATTTTGTTTTATATAGTACTTTCTCTGCATTATCGCAATATTTTAGATGAGTATAAATTTGTATGAAAATGACTTGCAGGAACTGACCTTTCTGCCTGTTACTGCAGAAGAATTATTTGGAGGAATTTATGTATGCCAGGGCTTACATGGCCTTCAGATATGAAGCTTAAAATTCAGATAATATTCATGACAAAGTAGGCCTAATCTACACTGTATACTTTAATTGCACGATTGTGGGAAAACAAGTGACGTCTGTGAAAGAGCACTGATACTGTTCAGAAATTCAGTCCCAGACATCCTAATTACTAATCATCAAGTTGCAGTAAAGTGGTCTGTACATTGCAGAGATATCAAATAACATTCCATAATACTGAAAATACAAGATATTATGTTCCAGAGGATGGAAGAAGTGCTAAGCAACCTACAACCCTTCAATAGCCGTCTATGATTTTAGACAGCTCAATTTACGTCACTGAATTGGAAGAAGATCCTGTAGCATTACGGGTTATTTCATTCATGACTGTACAAGATACACCAGCCTTCTGTAATTTATTTTCTCAAGAACTGAGACCTTATTAATAAGATACCTTAAAGAAATCACTTCTCCATACAATTTGTTTTCCTGATAAACAGAGATAGGTAATCATGAAACACTACCAACAAAGTGAGATGTTGCTGGAAGACTTTTGTTTAGGGTTTCAGTCTAAGAGACAGCAATATCATCCTCCATTAGATTACTCCACCTCCTCTTTCCTGAGGCATTTCAGTTTTCTTTTTCAATGGATACTCAATATTCTGTGAATACTAGACCCTCATAGGGCTGCAACTCGTTTTTTTTCCCCCTAAAGACTTCTAAAAAAATTGGGGGAGGCAGTTACTTCTGCAAATCTCAGGATTCCCACTGTGTCTGTCCACATCTCCTTCATCTTTCTCAGTGACTCTGACTACAATCCTGTTGGAACAAACCACTTGGTTGCAATAGTAGGAATGACAAGGCAATGGGAAAAATGATCCAGAAAAACCTTTGGATTGAATGCAGGCTCTACTTTCCATTGGTGGATGGTCTCTCCATCTGATTTGCAACTCCACTCTCACTATACCAAGGACTACTCCATTTTGGAGAGTCCCCAAACACTCTGTTTAGAATTTTCATGGGGGTGGAGAGGCTGATATGAGGTGGAGAGACAGGAAAGCACTGGTTGCTTACCCTGAACTGTGGTTAAGAGGTCATCTGTAAACTCACACATATGGTTATTCTACACTGGTGCAGCTGAATATTTGAAAACTCACAGAGCTAAACCGTCGTTTTTGTGGAAACCCCACCTCCTCCACACTGCACCTGATCCCAGAGACTGGGCAGAGGAAGCTGAAAAAACTATGGCGAAATGACTTCTAAGAAGAGCAGGAAGTTCCAATTTAACCAGTTGATATTTCAACTTGACTGTGGATGTAAATAATTTGATGGAGATTAGGGAAGCCTTTGATGAAACTCTTAATGAAAGAACGGGTAAAACAGAAAGTATGAGTTGGAGGATGAACATACGCCAAAACAGCATACATATGCACACAGCACAAAGAGGCAATGAGTCCAGAGTTACCAAAGAGAATAGAAAGGTAAATGCATGCTGCACCTGAGCATTGTGTGGAATTGACTGGAGATAAAAACAAAACAAAACACTACTTCTGTCCATAAGACTTCTTTGTGGAAGGTTTCCTTGCCACAGAAAGAACGTCCCTTACTCAATGGGAAAGCACAGATGATTTTACCTTCCACCCAGTGAGTTGCAAATTCACTATGCCTCATTGATGCACTCTGACCCATGCTAAGTGAGAAGCCACTGAACCAATGGGGATCTTATGAACCTGGCCTTTGCACATCCTGAGCAGGGTGGACAACCACAGCTGGTTGGCCACCATGGAGTAATCAGTATGCAGTGGTGGTTGTATTGTCAGAGACTACCTGGACTACTTATTTTCAGAGGACAGTTTCAAACACTCAAAATGTCTTCATTACTACTAGGAATTTAAGGATGATGATGTGAAGTCCTTGTTCCTGAGGCAGACACCTGCCCCGATATAGTATGGGCCAAAATGAGCTTCCCATCATGACAGGGAGCACCGGTAGTCAATGTGGCAGACAACCTTGGTGGTCTGAAGGACATTCTGGTTCTCAAATGGTCTAGATTCATGAACTAATCTAGAGATGCTGCTACTGGATATGGCAGACTGAGTACAATTGCATGGTGGGTCAGTTTCTGGGAAAAACACTGATGCAAAGCAGGACTAAGTGGCAGCATCCAAAGCCTCATGAAAGACATGATGAAAATGGTGTATACAGTGAGACCCAGAAATATCTAATTTCCCTGGTCTGAATCCTGTGTCTGCATTCTATAGTGGAAGCATGCCAATTTAAGTTTCTGGCCCAGTCTTTTCGTAGGAATGCTTGAGCATGTGTTTAACCCAAAATGGCATCTATGAAAGTGATGGTCTGTGAAGGAAGAAGGTTTGACTTCTCTCAATCCACAGCATGTTGAGATAGTTCAACAACAAGATCGTAACCCAAATATGTTGACAGAAATCTTCTGCTTAATCTAACACCAGAAACCAATCATCAAGATACAGGAAAACAGTGATTCCCTTCTGCTGGAGCTGGGTGGTCAAAATGGCCACACACTTGGCAAAGTCCAAAAGGAAGCACTCTGAACTGGCAACATGAGTGGAAACCAATTCTTGAAGTACTGCAGAAGGAGGTGTGCTGATTAACTATCCTGTCAGTGAGAGCAAGTCAAATTCTTACACTTCTTAAGATTTCTTAAGAGAAGTCTCAATATCTTTTTCAGGCATTTTTGATACTGACCCATGCTTGCAATCACACACTGAGGTACAGTAAAGTAGAAATAGTAGGATATGAGATCAACTTCTGTGGATCTGAAGTACCCCCTATCTTCATTAGCCATTCCATCAGTTCCCAAATGGAACAAATGCCCATCAAAACTGTACAGAGTGATTTGTTTGGGGCCTCTCAGAGCAGTGCCTTAAGATACGAGACATAATTTCTTTTGGCTTGATGGTGAAGGCATGGCAATGAAGACAATTGTCTACAATGTGCATTTTACCCAAGCAGAGGATGGGGACAGCCATCAGACTGAAGCATTTTCTGGCCAAATGCTGCAATCAATATATACTGCCTTGTTGCAACCATTTCACTGGTTACTGGTTTCTGGGCATAATTCAAAGTGCTGGTTATGACCTAAAAAGCTCTATACATCTTTGGTCTATGTGAAAGACCGTATTTCTCCATATAAGCCAGGGAGAGGGGATTTATCTCAGCCCCACCACCATCACAGGAGTATCTGGTGAGGACATGTGAGAGGTTTTCTCAGCGGCTGCCTTCAGGCTGCCCACAGGAAGTTAGACTTGCTTCCTCTCTGTTATGTTGGCAAGCAAAGGTGTTTTTTTTTTTTTAATTTAGGTAGGCTTTTGGCTATTAACTGGTTGCTGCAGAAGGATTTTTTAATGTGAGATGTTGTACTTTTATCCTCACTGAAGATTTTGAAATGTTTTAAAATTGTTTTAAATTAGTGCTGCTGTTAATAATAGCTTATTTAATTAACTTCTTA
Source organism: Ctenosaura bakeri (assembly GCA_948474755.1). Taxonomy (NCBI): domain Eukaryota; kingdom Metazoa; phylum Chordata; class Lepidosauria; order Squamata; family Iguanidae; genus Ctenosaura; species Ctenosaura bakeri. The sequence goes on along the minus strand of CAOLHI010000917.1, from coordinate 368,103 downwards.
ATTATAACAACTGTTGTTTAACTATACTTTGTTTTAATCTATGTTGTCAATCACTGTGGGTCACATATGGGAAGAAAGGCAGAATAAAACAGAATGTAAGTAAGTAAAGAGTATCAGATTCTACTGCAGGGGGGAAAGTCTACTTATCTAGGACTTTGGGGATATTTTTCAATACACTATTACTATAATAAAAACAAAATAAAACACATACCTGTTCTGAAAGTCAGCTACCATATCCCTTCTTTCAGAAATTTTTGATGAGCCATCTAACCTCATATATGTATGTTTCCTGTAAACCATGTATTCCTAAGAACATAAGAAATCAGAAAAATGCAAGTTTATACTAGTTACTGAAGACCACAATTTCATATAATGTTGTAGGAGACTCTTAATGTTCCATAAGGCCTACAGGTATAAAAATAAATGCAAAATAACAAGTGTTAATAGAATATAGTACTGTTGAAGCCCACCTCCTCTGAATCTGCTAGATACTGCAGTAAAAGGATACTGAGGTGCTTGCATTTTGTGACTTACCATTCAATTAATGTGTGATATTAAACCCAACGTGTCACCAATTTCAAACCAATAGCAGCTTCATTGTTTCTGACGTACATAATTTGTGACTTGTTGTAACCGTAACATGAAAAAACAGCTTCATACCTCTTTAAAATTTTACCTGTATCCCTTACAAGTACATTCAGTATTTTCTTGGACATTCTCCATTTTTGTATGAATCCACACATATTATCTCACTTCTTTTGCACATCAATCTGCATTGGAATTTATCTGTAAATTAATGCCCATTTAATTCTGGCAGAGTTACATGTTTCTATAATTTGATGACTGTCTGCCACAAATGCAGGATTTGGAAGCAGATACAGAAACCATCATCCTGAGAACTGTAGGCTTTCCATCCATCCATCAACCCATGCAATTTCTAGTATGTATTCTTGAAACTGCTAGAACATCAGAGAGGGATAGATCAGGACTGCCAACAGTAATGAAGAGGAATTTCAGCAGAGTCCATTGTGCTTTGCACCTTCCTGTGTTTAGCAGAAATTTAAACAGAGCCTAGAACTGTCACTTCCAGAAGGTAATATCTTCTGTTAGCATTACCAAATGATGCCCCCCTGCCACACCCCATTAGAAGAAAAAATAGTCTGTTACATTACACTGTCATTGTAGGGTTGGGGGGCAGGCAGTGGTCAGTTTGCTTAGCTTACAAAGCTAAAGGATGGATTTTTCTTTCTTTTTAAAATACAGGTTAGACAGGCTTGTTCCTTCATTTGAACATGGCAACACCCTCCTCCAATACAGCCCAGCAGAGGAAGTATTAGACTGAATTAGAGGATGATACAACAACATTACTACATTTTGTAAACCACCACGGTAATACATATTCTAAAGCAATAAATGTATAAAACATGCACAGGTGACAAAACTCTTTGTTTGTCTAAGTACATTTTTAAAAGAGGTATTAAAAAAACTGATAACCAATTGATTGTGGGAAAGGTAAGCTTATAGAAAACACTGGTATAGTTGAAGGCTTTGATTGGCCACTTCTCTATCAGGTCATAAAGAATTATATTCTCATCACTACTTACAAATACTATATAGGATGGGATTACACTCTCCCTAAAGAGGGGTAGTTTGGTTTACTCCTGGATTCATCCCCAAGTCTGGCTGTTAAAGTTTCAGCAATGGCCAGAAGGGCATTTTCAAAGTTAAAACTAGTACATCACTGTGCATGTTCCTTATCTGGTCACAGTGACATATGCCTTAGTTATATCCTGTTTAGATTAAACTGTATATGGGGTTAACTTTAAAGACTGTTTGGAAATTTCAGCTGGTTCGAAGATCTTTAGTCAGATAATTAACTAGAGCCGGTTGCTGTTGTTATGCATTGTCAAGAAAACTCCAAATTATAGCTATCTTATCAAAATTCTTCTTGAAAAGATTGATTGAGAAGAGCTTTGCCACTGCTTTCCTCTTAGGCCAAGAGAATGGGACTCTCCCATGGTCATCCAGGATGTTTCAATTACTAAGTGAGGAGTCAAACCCATTATCTCTTGGAGTTACAGCCTATCACTCAAATCACTATAGGATGCTGGCTCAAGTCATATCAAGTATATGACTCCAGTGGCCACCAGCCTCCTTTTGATCATAACTTAGTATGCTGGTTATGACCCATAAAACCCTATACAGTTTGGCTCCAAGCTTTCTGATGAGATGTTTCTTCCCAAATGAGCTTGGCTAAGTCTAGAGATCTTTGAGGGATACCCTTTTCTTGGTCCCACCCCTCTCACAGTCAAGTCTAAGGGAATATAGAAGAAAGTCTTCTCAGTAGCTGCCCCCAACTTTTGGAACCTCTTTCCTGGGGATGGGGGTTAGACGGGCTCCCCGCTTACTGCTATTCTACCAGCAGGTGAAAACTTCTCTGTTCCAACAGGCTTTGGGGAACTGATCACAAGGGCTTTTAATAGTGTGCTGTTCAACTTATGTTTATTATTTGTTTTAAATTGTTTTAATGCTTTAGATAGCTTAATTACACTGGAACAATAACTTTTTGTATGTTTTTACCTATATTGTTACCTGAATTTGTTTTAATTTTTAAAGTCATGTTCAGTCCAAGTTCTGACAAATAAAGATGATGATGAAGAAAAAGAACAAGTAGTTCCACTGGGAACAGAGTGGCTTCATGATTCAATGTATGCAACCTGAAATATCCTTGACCTTCCAACAGCAGAAGATTGAGTCTATTTTCTTTCCATTTGTGGCCCTAATTCCTCTCTTACCCTCACAGTATGAAGCACTGCCTGTTTCTCTGCATTACTAAAACAGTCTTTGGAACTGAAGCTATGCTGGCAAGGATAAACTGAGTAAAAGGAATATATTTGGTATTTTTTATTGTTTAAATCAGGCCTGACAGAAAACATGCTGTATTCATGTGAAAAATTCTAAGATTAAACTATGTACCTATTTAACAAAAAGGTGCATCCAGTGTATTTGGTTAAAAATAAGACCATGAAGTTCCAGGGTTCTAGAATAAGTCCATCTTCTCACGCTCTGTCATGTCAAGCAAGCATACTGCATGGAGCTTTTGGCTTGGGAGAGAAGTTAAGCCTTAACATTACTTAGCCTAGTGGAGGGTCACCAAGTTGTATTTTATTTTTTTCCTATAACCTAGGAAAGCAGATACAGGGAGCTACTGGAAACAAAGGCAGACATTTTCGCACATCAGCTAGCCTAGATTCACATGGCCCAATTCTGGAGTTTGTCTTTGTTGTTTCTGAAGCTGGCTTAGAATTCTCTCTGTTGGATTCCAATGACAAATGATAAAGACATGTTAGAACTGCAGTCCACTGCCAGAATGTAGCTGAAATATCCCAGATGAGGAAGATACTTATCTGGCCTAGTTACCTAGGTCACAAGAAGCATGAATTATGTTTGCTCCAAACTTCAGAAAAGATGTTCTACCCAAGAAAGTACCCTGTGTTTCCATTTGAGGTAAAGGCCAGCCCATATAGGAATCTGTCTCAAGTGTGCAGATAAGAACAACAGCAACAATTGTGTCTGATTGCATTAAGAGATGAATAGAGTTAGGGCTTAGTGTTCTATATTAGATCTTTTGTTAATATAATAATCCACATATCATTTGTATACTACTTTTCAATGGTAAATGATATTCAAAGAGGTTCTCAACAACACCAGAAAGGTTTACATAATGTAACAATATTTCAAGACAGTTCAAATACAAACCCAGCAGGCTGTAATAATACAATAAAATAATACATTATTATATAATACAATATAATAATATACTATAATACAAGTATATTCAACATCAAATTCAGGATGTTAATAGCAACATACACTAATTATACTGGAAGATTAAGAAGCTCTTCCCAGAAATCCTTTCTGATTTTTACTGAATGGAATTCAGTATTCTGCTTTTTAAGTAGAAAGGGAAGCTGACAGCTAATTCTAGAAGGACAGCTATATTTAAATCTCTTCAATATCCTTCCATTAAGCCTGTCTAGCTGACACGGTCATCATGACACCAGAAGTACTAATCCTCAGAAATACCAAAATCAATCCTGAGCAAAAAGAGCTGGTTACTGAGGCAACAAAGAAATTTAGTCATTTCATTTATCTCTTCTTTTGGTCCACTGGGAGTTTGTCAAGCCAGCCACTCACCAACCCTCATACCCATCACCCTATTATTCAAACTGAAATAATCAAGAAACGTATTCAGAGCTCTGAGGGGAATTTTTATGGGATCACAAAGGATATGCCAGGTTCCTCTGAATTCACTGGGAGCTGGACCCTGCGCCCCTGACAAGCATACCACGGTGGTGGCAACCTCCTTTCCTTTCAAACCGAGGCAAATGTTCCTCAAGCATCATTTTTAAAAGAATTATGCATTTTTGCCATTGCCGTAGTAGCAAGTTCGGAAGTGACAATGGGCAACGGGAGCCTCAAAAATAAGAAGAGGAGGACTGCATGCTGCCCATATGTTGTTGAGCCTTGATTTAGCCCAGTGTGACTGAACTGTCCTACGAGTAGACAGGAAATGGTGTCAATGCAAAACTGAGTCACAAGCATTTCGCTAAAGGCCTCTGGTGCTGCCATGGTGCTGCACAACGTCTTGTGATTTCTTTGGCCCACCACAACTGCAGATATCAGTATAAAACCTACACCTCCAGTAAAGTATGATTCCTAATAAATGTTTTCTCTAGCAGGAATGAAGAAAGGGCTGCATGGATCTGTCTTCTCATTAGAGACAGAAGACAGTAGTAAGAACATTTCTGCACAACAGTATTGCATTTCCCTAGGTCTAGTTTACACACTGGAAGAAAAAACAAATCAGTAAGAAGCAAGTAAGATATCATTAGCTCTATTTCAGTGAACCTCTGTTGAAGAAAGGTTACCTAGATATTCTTATAACAATTCCATGTCAAATATCAGATTTATTCAGCTATTAGCTCCAAATGGCCTTTCATACAGGTGATATGTTTCGTACCTCCAATAAGTCAATCATTCGTGTCATCTGAGAGTAGATAAGGACTCTGTGTCCTTGAGATTTCAATCTTGTCAACAGAACATCCAGGGCATAAAGCTTTCCACTATCTGTGATGAGACTCTCTTTGTCTAGAAAAGGAAAGGAGAAAAATTATACAGAGGTCTTGTGATACAATGGAAGACTCCACTGGCAGAAAGGGGTAGTAGGCAATTTTCATATATTTCTCCTCCTCTAGCCCAATTTGATTAGGAGGGGTCTCCAACCTCCAGAATTTTTTGTTATGAATAAGAAGTCCTTCCCGCAACTGTTCTTGAATGGAATTCCACTCAGGGAACGGGCCTACTGAAAGACACAAAATCTGGGTCCGAGAGAATCATATATCCTAAATTGATAGCTCAAAATCATTTTACAGAAAAAAAGCAATTCACTTGATAGACTGCTTTTCAGTCAAGACATATAAGACTTTTAAGAGAGAGAAAAAGTGTCAAGACACAAATCTGTGCAACCATGTTCTGGATCAAATCAGTTTGCTTTCACCCAAATAAAGAACTACTGTTAGTCAGGGTTCATAGAGTTTCACTGGGATACAGAGAGGATGGAAGTTAATGTTCTGCATAGTCAAAATAATCATTCCAAAGAACCCCAAATAAAGAGTTTTTCTGAAAGATTAGGCTTAATCCACTGTGGAATTAAGTCCACTATGGAATTAGAAAATGCTGTGCAGTTAATGTAAAAATAAGATGGCGAAACAGCTAAAATAGCCACTCTTGAGTCCCACTAAGGTAGGATACAAATAAAATAATTAAAGAAAACATAGCTTGGCTTAAACACAACTCCTTCTCTCCCCCAGAAATCTGCAGGGCATAATGGGGTCAGTGAGACGCTAGTTAGCTCTCACAGTAAACAGTCAGTGAATGTGGTATTTTTTATCAATTCAAAAAGAACTCAGACACTTCCTGCCATTTAATCTAAGACCATTTTTCTTTCAAAGAACAGGAAAAGCCTCAAGAGATTCCCACAGTGATCACAACAGGGAACACAGCATCTGAGAGAGAAGGAGAGAGTTAACTGCAACAGCAGCTGTTTTGTTACTATCTTAGCTACTACACTGGAACACTGGAGTCTAACATGTAACGCTCTACTAACTTCTTCCCTGAGTTATTTTTCTCTTTCTAAAATAGAAGTGGGCAAGATGTGTCCCATGGCTGGTGCATTTCTACAGTGCTCTCAAAGGAACCCTGCTGCTGCTACCAAAGTGCAGCTTAAATTCAGTGGTGCACTAGTGGAGGAAAGAAAACTCAACAGTTTCACTACAAAAGCACAATTTTTCTTTCAAAACAATCAAACAGATTAATGTACCTGGAAGCACAAATCTACCTCTGAGGTATACCTTGTTTAGGGGGAAAAGATGCATTTAAAAATCAAACACTACATTTAAAATGAAACACTACAGTTTTGCTGCTGAACTGCTGGGTTTCAGCAGCAAATGCCTGCTGCATAGGCATGCACCTCCAGACCCACGGTAGTTGTCCTTCCCTGTTCTGAAACAAGCTCAATCTTATCTACCTTTATACGAAGTTTTCCTTATTCATTCTTCACATCAACTGAATTTAAATCTACCAATTATTTCTTTTCATAGCAGTTGCCTGAAGTAATCTGAATTTGCATTATAGCTACACATGGGAATTGACATCATACTGTGCAAAGGATGAAGGGCTGTGACTACTGGAGCAGTTGCTGAGTTTAGCTCCTTATGTGGGTACTGTACAGCATAGGTATACAGTGAGAAAATGCAAGACTGCTTGGACAATGTGAGACAGTGCAAGAGTGAACATACACCATTTGCTGGAATTTTCCATTCCCTTCCATCTTCCTTGTAAAGCGGTACAGGAATTACCATTCTACTTATTATTTCCCCTTATTATTTCAATTTCCATTTAACTTCCACTAAATTCAAATTAGTATTTTTGGACCGCATTTCAGCAAGAGTAAGTGAAATTGTGTATACTGGTCACGTGGGGATATACTGTGTTTCTATTTTGGCCCAGGCACTCAGAATGGTGTGGAGGTAATAAAGATGCGTATGTCAGCCCAAGAGAGCAATCAAAGTATTCTAGGCCCAATTAAGCAAGCACTAATTATACCCACAGCCACCCTTTGACAATTTTTCTCTATTTTTTTTTTTTTTTTAGGAAATCTCTCCTCAAAAGAAGCTTTATTTATTTTCTAGCTCCCACACATAGGTCATTTCCGCACTAGCCTGTTATATCGCTATGATTCCACTTTCAACATCCTACAGAATCCTGGGGTTTGCAGTTTCAGGAGGGGTTGCCCGGCCCCTCCTAAAACTGCAAACTCTAGGATTCCATAGGATGTTGAAAGTGGAATCATAGTGCTGTAACAGTCTAGTGTGGAAACGGCCATAGAATGCCTGGGTAGAGGTCTGAATAGCTATAGAAATGAAGGATAAATATATGAATATTTTGAATACTGTCAAAACGTGTGCTGTATTAGACTCATTGCATTCTGCTTTCAACATTAAAGTCACGTTCAATCTGTGGACTGCAACCTACCTGGTATCCTGATGAAAGACCAGCCATTTGGAGGTCTGATTCCCAGCAGTCCTCCTGGATGTTCTGGAAACAACTGAGAGGACCGTTTCAGCCAGCCAAACGCAAGTTCAGGCGCCCCATGTAATGCACACTGCTTTGCTTCAAGGTTTCCTCCTTCTTTAAGTGCTCTGCGCTCATACTCTGCACTCCGATCATTGCAGTAAAAATCTAGGGGCACAGCTGTTACCTGTAAATAAAAGACTAAAATTATGCTAGAGCTTTTGGTGAAAATATTCACTAATAATTAAATACCTCTAACAAATTAGCTTCCTTTAGGAATATAACATAACAGAAGATGTATGGAACAAATGCATACTCTCTAGATCTATCAGGGTGCCTTGAAACAGTGGAGCGTATAAAAAACAGTGTTACAGAACTATGGTGCCTAGGTCTAGAAATAGTATTCAGGCACTTTCACTTTTCCATATTTGCTTGTGCTGCATCTTGGAACTGAAAGGGATTTAACTGGTATTACTGCCACCTGCTGTACACTAAATACACAACACTATAAAGTTGCTAAATATTTTTATCGTGGCACTAAAATTAAATAAACAAAAACAAACTGGCAATTGCTGTTTGCATGTGTATTCAACTCCTTGCTGTGAAACACCTAATAAAGCCCTAGGGCAACCCACTGCCATTAGAAGTCACATTAGTCACTAGATGGAGTCTACCTGTATGCAATTCCAGCACCACAGATTCCCAGATGGAATATACCTGTTTCCGGAAGGGCCTGGGGTTTGTTGGAGAGTGTATCAAAATGAAAAAAGGCAAGGGAATAAGAGCAGGGAGCTCCGGAGGGGGGAAGGATGGTCACGTGTACCTCCTTTCTCTTCCCTTGCCTTTTGCCCAGGCGTTCTTGCCTTCCTTCTTTGTGCCTGGCAAAATGCAAAGGAATGGAATGAGGAGAATGGGGGAAAGGTATGCGGACACCTCATGAATAATCAAATTCGCAAACGTCAAACCCGTGAATGTGGAGGGAGGATTGTATTGTGGTGGCATCCTCATGTTGTGAGGAGACTTTTCCTCAGCAGGGATAGGGAAGCTGGTCAAGAATGAATGACATCAGGATGAATGGAGTCAAATAACGGGAAGTTCAAGAGGAACCCTGTCTCAGTCCACAAGGAACTTAGGAATGGAATGGAGATTCACCAGCAGCAGGACAGTGACCCATTGTCAAAATAGCACCAGAATGGTTTAAAAACAAGAACCTGAATGTCTTAGGGCAAAACAATCAAACCCTAGATCTCAATCTAAAAAAGTAAAAGCTCCTATTCATGAAGGGTCTCCATCCACCTCGAAAGAGCTGGAGCAATTCTGTCAGGATCAATGGGCAAAAAATGCAGGATGCAGACGTGCAAAAGCTGATCAAAAGTTTGACTGATGGGAATAGCTGAAATGGACAATCTTATGTACAGGTTAAAAGGAAGAACAAAAAGTGAATTTATGTCTGAATGGAGGTGTCTGATTGATTACTTTAAAAAGAATGAAGGTGAATTGATGACAATAGGTTTTTAACTTTAAATTCTAATTTTGAATCTATTGTGCTACATGAGGAATGTAAAACTTGAACTAAAAGTGTAATCTGTTGCAGTTAAAAATTACTGTCTATATAGAGGATTATTATTAATTTCTGAAGGTTATTATTACTCTTTGCTGATTGCTTACCTGTTTGATGACTTTTTACTTTGAGTGGATTATTATCTCAAACAGATATTGGATTTAGCATAAGTTATGAATGATTGTTTTTGAAGATTAATAATTAGTCTAAATAATTAATTTAAATAATATTGAATACAGAATTAGACGATAACTGACTATAATTGATTATCTCTGACCTAATTATGTTAAGAATGGTTTATATATTTGTGACTTCGTAAGCAAAGAAGTTTACTGATTTTTAGTTATTATTACTTCTTTGATGATAGATAATTATTTTAAACAAATATAGAATCATTTGATAAGTTTTTCTTATTTCTTGATAGGTGATTATTAATTAATCTTGCGGCACATATTGCAGAGTTTTGGTATGCATTTAAGGATTAATAGTTAGGTATAATTATTTGATTAAAATGAACTGTTTGCAACAAGGGCAGTAACCAGTTTCTAGTTATTTGTAGTCTTTTTGTTTGTTTGTTGTGGTTTTGCTAGATATTTGTAGTTTTGTTATATTATTGTTTGTTTCCTTATTTGCATTGTATTATTATGTATTTGTAGTTTCATGTATTGTTATATAGTATTGTTTGTTTTCTGCTTCTTTTCTGTTCAATAAAAATGCTATTAATAATATTTTTTTAATTTTATTTTTATTACTCTCCAAAATTACATTTAAAAAAAGAAGCCCCCAGAAGGTGAGAGGAACACAAAGAAATTATAAGACTGCAATGCTAATAATAGTATTACTAATAAAAATAAAATTTAAAAAATGTTTGTTATATTAATAATAATTTTATAAAGCTGATCAAAAGTTACCCAAGAAGATTCTCAGCTGTAATTGCTGCTAAAGGTGTGTTTACCCAGCACTGACTATGGAGGTGAATACTTCAGCAACCCACAAGTATGAGCTTGTTTTTCTTACTTAATATATACATATACATATATATTGTCATGATAAGCCACTTGTTTCCAGCCAACAGAGTTTAAAATGTAAAAAGGCCCAAAGGAAAGATAAAAATGTCGGCAAAGAAAAATCAAGAGTAAGGTGGGAAAGTTTAGCTGGTAAACGATACTACAGAAAAACTGGAGGGAAAAATGGTAGAGGACAACTTTGTGCATTCACAAGCTACAGTGGAATTCTAACAGGCATACTGAATAACGTGGCATAAAACCTGAGTGGAGGAAAAGTTTAAAAGGTGCTATACACCAATTACAGTCCTTGTCTTGTCTTTATCAGAATTATCCCACTGGGCATTCTACTCCAGTTTTAATGAACACTTACACCTCTCAATCACCTTTTGGTAATTCTATTATGGACTAGGATCTGAACCCACTTTATTCAAGTATAATCACTTGCCAGAATAAGCACTTTGGTATTCACTGGTTCAGTTTACAGCAGCCTAACTTGCACAGATACGATCTGAACTGAATCCATAATATAACAGAAACAATAATTTTTTTAAAAAAAGATTAAACAGCATACCAATAGCAAAAAAATGTCATGAGGGTGCTACCTTGGGAATGGTGAACAATTCATTTTATTTATTTAATTTAAATTTTTGATGGCACAATAGACAAACCCAGGTTCTCTTACAGCTGCAATTTTAGATGACATGACAATTATTGTGGAATATTTGCTTAGTGTAAATCAGTCCTTCTTAAGCTATCCAACGAGACGGATCAATCGTGTTTTTGCCCAGTGTGCCAGACACCAGCACCAGATTTGTGCCCACTGACTGCAGCTGTTTCTTTCTGGGAAATTCTCCAGGGACCACCACTTTGAAGAGCACTAGTGTTTCTCTAGTCTGATACCTCAGTGAGGCTCTGTAACATCTACTGATAGTGCTAACTACAACAATAGCCTAAAGAATATTCTTCCCCATTGCTCATATGTGAGAGAGGAGAAATCTTTGCAGCCCAGATAGCACTGCAGTCCTTGGGCATGAACTGCAGTGGGGGAGGACTTAAACCAAATGAGAAAACAACACTGGGCCCTTAAGCCTGTGGATATACCTCAGAAACTCTCAGAGCAGGACCCACAATGTATGTGTTTAAATTGCAAAAAACAAGGTTTGGTTGTTGTTAATGTTTCAGGTAATCTTTTCAAAACATAGTACTTTCTTTTAGCTTGACAATCAACCTGAATGCAAAGTCTTGTTTCTATGTTTATAAAACCAAAGCCTTCAGTTTATCTTCTTTTGCACACCACTTTCTCTTCTGCCAGCTTCAGTATGAATTACCCAGCCAAACACACAATGCTGCCAACACAGGAATCTAAGCTGTACACCAAACTATCTTGGACCATCTCCATCTTTTTAAGCTTTGCTCCCATCTGGATGGAGAAGGATGTTAGCCAAACAGCTGCCTCTTGAGATGGCTGAATAGTCTGATAGTCTCAAGATAAGAAAAAAAGTATGTTTCAGCAGATGGGGTCACCTTGTGTTAAAAAAAAAAAAAAAAACAGAACCCAAAACAGATAATAGTACTCTCTTATCTCTCTTCAACAGGCTAAAAGACAAACCCATCATGTCATCCTGTACAGCTCTCAAGTGCACAAATTTTCACAGCAAAACACTATAAGTCAAAGCAACAAGGGGAAAGCAAAAGCTGTGAGAATGATAGGGAAAACTAAACAAGCTATCATCAGTGGTTATATTTGCTGATTCTACATCAGCACAGCAAATAAGTGCAGGGCACATCTCCCATCTTGGAAATCAAAATGTAGCCACAGGGAAGAAATCTCTTCTATATTTGTACTATTACCAAATGCACTACTTTGTTTCTGTAAGGTAAATTATCACAACAGAAATACTAAAAATAAACCTTAATAAATACATCCAGAATTAAAATAAGTCATCACTCAAGAGTTCTTCAAATAAGGAGAAACTCCACAATTTCTTAAGCAAGTAAAAAAAAATACCCGTATGAGTATAGAAAAGGGGGACTCCAGCAATTTGCTTGAATATTCAGGTGTCTATGCTGGAAAACATTATTAAAACAAACAGCAAAACAGCAAAGCCAAGAGAACATGAAACACTCTCTCCTCATTCCAAGCATAAACAACAGAGAAAATAAAAATCTAACTATAAAATATAGGTCAGAACTCTTTATTTAGAGGAGCACACATAGCTTCTTCTGAAAACAGTGACTGACAGAATAATCTTTCTCTCTAGTGATATCTGCTATTAAATCCAAGGTTGACTGCTCCATAGTTTGTAGAGCACAGTGCTATACTGGTGGAGTGAATCACAAAAAGAACATACTATCAAGACACTATTAGTGTTATGAAAAATACTGACTATGACTGGGAGTGTGGTGTGGAATAAATGAGCAAAATCTTTTCTTCTTGGCCAATATATATAATATCATAGACATGAAGTAAAAACACTTAACAGAAATCAAACAGAAACATGAAAGTCCAAATTGCTGCCATCCTGCTAAAACAGCCAAGTTATAACATAGCGTTAAGATAAAAATCACCCCAAAGAAGCATATGTCACCTATCAAGACATGCACTTTTGTTTTCTTGCAACACTTTTAACTAAATAGGAACGAGTACACTTTTAGACCAAACCAGACTCCACTGGTGATGTTAAGAATTAAACAATTCCTTAAGAAACATTCTCTTATGGCACCCAATTGTCCAATAGCTGCCTAATTAAAATCTGTACTGCCTTCTCCACAATGACGGGATGTGGAAGGGGGGTTTCTAATTCTGTATAATTAATATTGAATAATACTCTGGGCTTCACTAAATGCAACTGAAAAGTGCATTTTCTATTCCAGGATGAATTCTGTTTCCTACAAATTGAATTTATTTGATTTTATATAAACAATAGTTTATTTTGAAATTCAGCCTCTTCCTTCCCTTGCACCCCTCGTGGAGTTGCTTTACTAAACCTGACTTTACAATATTTTTTCACAGTATTTTTGAGATCCTATTAATTATCAAAAACATGACAGATTGAAGAGTTGGTACTTGCGTGAACAGTCATTCTGGGATGACAGGAGGAGCAATCCACTACACATGGGTTGTTGTCCTCGTGCCAGCCGATGCAGGAGCTGTCCACGTGTCACATCAAAAGAACCGTTAACCACTCCAGTCCCTCTCCGGCCAGTTCTCTTTCCTAGTGTATCTAGTTGTTTTGGGGGGGGGGTTGGTTTTTGTTTTGTTTTTGGGTCCCCCACCCTAGGCTCATACACACTTCCCTTCAGCCTCTGGGTGGGTGTGGATTGCTCCTCCTGTCACCCCAGAATGACCGTTCACGTAAGTACCAACTCTTCATTCTCGGGTTGACAGGAGGAGCAATCCACTACACATGGGACATTCCCAAGCCGCTCTATGTATCTACAGAACAGCCTGCAAAACTCGGCGCCCAAACGCCAACTGTGCAGACTTATACTTGTCCAGCCTGTAGTGTTTAACAAAAGTCGATGACTCTTTCCAACCGGCTGCGCTGCATACATCCTCCAAAGAACATGAAGACGTGTATGCCACCGATGTTGCCATTGACCTGGTCGAATGCGGCCACACATTCTCCGGTCGCAGCTTCTTTGCATAATCATAACAAAGGAAGATACATGTCTTGATCCAGCCAACAATGACCGATTTGCTGGCCCGTTGACCCAATGTTTTTGGCTGGAAAAAGAAGCAAGGCATCAGATCGCCTAAACCCTTTTGTTCTTTTAATGTAGGCCTTTACTACTCTCCTTACATCCAAAGTGTGCCACTTCTTTTCCAGAGGGTGTACCGGACTCGGGCAGAAAGTCGGTAAATGTATCTTCTCTGGGCGAGACGTTGTTGACACACACTTTGGCAAGAAGGAAGGGTCGAAGCCCAGGGTCAGCCTGTCCTGTTCAAATCTGCACAAATGTTCATTGACAGAGAAAGCCGCTAGCTCTGAAACTCTCCTGGCTGAGATAACTGCAAGCAGAAACACAGTCTTGAAAGACAGGAATCTCAATGATGAGTCCCACAGCGGCTCAAAAGGCGTTGAAGTTAAGGAGTTAAGCACCAGGTTTAAATCCCAGGTAAGGAACCTATGCCTGGTTGGAAAGGATGCCAAGGCTGCACCTCTCAGGAATCTCTTTATATGGGGATGCTTCATGTAGGATTCCCCATCTGAAGATAGAAATGCCGACAATGCCGCCACCTGTCTCTTCAAGGTGTTAGGGCTCAAACCCTTTTCCAAGCCCTCCTGGAGGAAGTGCAGGATGTGGGAGACGTTTACCTCCCCCATGTCAACTCCGCTCACTTCGCACCATTTCTGAAAAGCCTTCCAAGTTCTATCACATATTTTCTGAGTAGTCTCTCGTCGGGACTCCAACATAGTGTGGACCACACTGTCTGCATATCCCTGGCGCATTTGAAAGGTCCGTTCAATTTCCATGCTGCCAGACTCAACCATTTAGGATCTGGATGGGCCACTGGACCCTGGGTGAGTAAGTCCACCCTCAGCGGTAACCTCCATGGCGGTGCCTGTGCCATTTGCATCCGCATCAGAAACCACGGTCTCCTTGCCCAGTAAGGCACTATTAGAACCACTGACGCCTTCTCCACTCAGATCTTTGATAGAACCTTCTGCAAGATTCGTATTGGGGGAAATGCACAGTGCACTCCCGGCAGCCATTTCACTGACAGAGCATTGTGTGCCTCCACACTTCTGCTTCCATCTATTGAAGAATATCTTTTCAACTTGGCATTTCCACCAGAAGCAAACAAATCCACCTGTCCAAAAATATCTGTCACGGTGTGAAAGACCTGCACATTGAGAGACCATTCTCCCAGGTGCAGCCAATTTCTGCTCAAATAGTCCGCTTGTACATTTGTCTCTCCCTTCACGTGTACCACCGTTAGTGAGCTCAGATGTTTCTCTGCCCAGCGGAACAATCGGGTGGATTCTTCCATCAATGGCACTGAATGTAGACCACCCAGTTTGCAAATGTAAGCCTTGACCATCATATTGTTCGTGAGTATCTTCACGTGACGTAGTTTTACTAGCTGCAGAAACCGCTGCAGCGCCAAGCGGACGGCTTTCAACTCTAGATAGTTTATGTTGTGCCGCTTGTCTGAAAGTGTCCAAATACCTTGCACTGAGTACCCCTCGCAGTGTGCACCCCAGCCATGGAGACTTGCATCTGTTATTACATGCACCATGCTGTGAATGGGAACTCCTGAAGCCACCTTCCTCTCCTTCAGTCACCAAGCTAGTTCTTCCCGAACTTGCTGCGTCAACGCCACCTGGTAATGTCTCTTTGCCGCTATGGCCTACTGATGTCGCATCAGTAGTCTTTGCAGCCATTTCACATGGAAATTTCCCCACTGAACTAGCTGCATCGAAGAAATTAATATTACCAGCAGTCTTGCCAGTTGCATCAGATCTGCTGATTTGCACCTCAACAGCTTTGCAGTTTCGTGCCTCAGGTTCATCAACCTGTCCTCGGAAAGGTATAGCCTCCCCTTCGAGATGTCTATCCATGCTCCTAAATGCGTGAGCACCCTGGCTGGACTCATTATGCTCTTCTCGAAATTGAGAAGGAAACCATAGTCCATCAATGTCCAGATTGTTAACTTTAAATCCTTCCTCAACATGATCTCTGAGGCAGCTTTCAGCAAGATGTTGTCCAAATACGGGTACAGCTGTACCCCCTGCACTCTGAGGAAAGCTATCAGTGGAAACGACACTTTCGTGAACATGCGTGGCGCAGATGCCAACCTGAAAGGTAGAGCCTTGAACTGATAGTGGCAGTCCTGGTAATGGAATCTCAGGTACCTCCTGTCCTCTTTGCTCATGGGAACATGTAAATAAGCCTCCTTGAGATCTATGGAAGCCATATAATCCCCTGCAAACAAGTTCTCTTTCATTGTCTGCAGAGTCTCCATCTTGAACTTTCTGTATTCCACAAAGGTATTGAGGTACCTTAGATTCAACACTGGTCTGTACTTGCCACTGGGCTTGGGGATGACAAAAAATGTAGAATAAACCCCTGCGAATTCCTGATCCTTCGGAACCTTTTCGATTGCCCCTATCTGAAGAAAGTGGTATATCCCCTGTAAAACTATCTGTTGCTCGACCTTGTTCTTTGCTACTGGGGATCGAAGAAATCTGTTTTTCAGTCTCGTAGGGAAACATATTTTGTACCCTTGGGTCACTACCTGTAGAACCCACCGATCTGTCTTTACTCGAGACCGTCTTTGTCCAAAAGACAGAAGTCTTCCGCCCACTGCCTGACGTTGATAGTCAGTATTGAGGTTTCCCTCACTTGGAATTATCTCCAAGCTTTCCTTGTCCTTGCCTGCAGTATTGGAATTGTCTATTGAACTGTTGCCTTTGTCTATTCCATTGATATCTGCCATATCTATACTCAGATCCTTTTCCAGAGAAAATGTTTGATCTACCTCCACGAAAGGAGTAGTTTGAGCCCCAGAAAGCTCTCCTATCTACCCTTTTCTTTTGCAAAGTGGGCATTACCTGCTTCTTCTCCTTTGTCTCTACTAAGACTTTCTCTAAAGCTTTCTCTCCAAGTAGTAGTTCTCCCTGAAAAGGGATAAAGGCCAAATTATTGCGAGATTTCTGGTCCACCTCCCAGTGCCTTAACCACAAAGAACGTTTCGCAATTGTTAACAAATTTATATTTCTTGCTGCAAACGCGGTAGCATCATGACCAGCATCCGCCACATATTTTAACACTCTCTGAATTCTCTCTACAGTTTTCATTAACTTTTGCACACTTAAATCCTGGGAGTCTAAAATATCTTGAGACCAGAGAACCCCCGCTCTTGCAAACACAGAAGCAGCCACTGATGCTTTTATAGCCAAAGAAGTCGCTTCATGAGCTTTTTTCAAGGAAGTCTTCACTCTTCTCTCATCCACCTCCTTCAGTTGTGTGTCCCCTTCCTTAGGGACAATCACCCCCGAGACCAACCCTGCAATCAGGGCGCCCACTGGGAGCACCTTAAGGAAATCCACCTCAGATTTCACAAAGGAGTATAACTTTTGAGAGTAAGTTAATAATTTCTTAGTAGACCACTGTGAAGACCACTCACTAAGTATCACATCCTTAAAAAATTCTAGCATAGGCAACTCTATGCCTCTTGCCTCCTTCCTTCTAATTACAGAAGCTACTTGAGCCTCCTTAGTGCTATTATCAGTATTCTGTTCCTTGCCAGAGTCCAATCCTAAAGTTTGGAGCACTCTCTTCAACATACTATGGAAAGCCTGTACTTCAAACATCCTATCTGAATCTGCCTTTTCGTCCTCTTCATCGTCAGTACACATGAAATCTTTATCCTGTAAATCTAACACCTCTTCCTGCATCTCATCCTCTTCTTCACTATCTACCACTTCCTGCTGTAGTAATCTTTTATCATTCCTGTGGTCCTTCCCATGCTCTGCATCATTAACACTTCTTTCTTTTCCCGCTGTTATGGTTTGTCTGCTGCTACTACTCTATATTTGGTTTACACTTGTACTTTCCACCAGTTCCCTTCATCTTTTCTTTGATGGTGGCTGGTTAAGTTCATAATGTGCCATGCTGAATTCTTGGCCTGTAGCTTGTTTTTGTAAATTCATTGAGTTAAAAAGTGGAAATTGATTCTGATAATTTGTATTTAATAAATTCATTGAATGACCCAGATTAAGTTGACTTTGCAATTCATTAGAGTTAAAATTCATTGGTGGCAGTTGCGCTGTTAAAACTGTTTGCAGTTGCGTACGTACAGCATTATTTACAATCTGCTGTATCTCCCCCATAAACTTGTTTGTAGGGCACTGCAGCAGACCACAACATGGACCCCACTGCGACTCACACACTGCAGCCTCCGACTCTCTGCCCCGAGCAGGCGCCGCCTCCATCCAGGCCGATAGAAATTGCTTTAATTCCGGCGTTTGCTCCCAGCAAGCCTCCATTGCTCCCGTGCTGAGAAGCAAGGTTCGGTTGTATGCTGCCCCGAAATGGCGGACGTCTGCTCTCTTTGTGGTGCCACGACTCCTTCTATGATTGGATGTGCGTTCGTGGTCACCTGAGCCATAGCTCCGCCCCTTATGCCATCCCCAGAGGTCTCTGAGGCCTTGCCTGGGTCACATAGCACTGTCTTGGAATGGCCAATTCCAAGATGGTGTCCAGAACTCCCCCCTGTAAGTTTCTGTGCTGTGCCTGTCACTTTCTTAGTGCCCCCAGACTTGTTAGCTTTCTTGTTCTCTTTATTACTCGCAAACTTAACTTTTTTACCGTCTGCATTCCGGGCTGAATTTTTCATCTCCTCCACTTCACTCTCGCTGGAGCTTAAGAATAATTTTCTTAAGTCCACGGAGTGGTCATCCAGCAGCACCTTCTGCGGTTTAGTTCTACCACCTGAACTTCCCACTTCTTTGTCTGTGACCCACATAGCTGCAGTTTTCTGAATGGAATGGTACGTGATTTTACTCAATCCCTCGTCTGTGACCCGCTGTGTAGCGGTTTTCTGGACAGGTTGGTGCCTTTCCTTTTCCAAGCCCTACATTACTGCGGCGTCTCGGGCTGATTCTCCTGACACTGCTCCAACTCCGTTCTCTGTCAACATATTTAATTTTTACTCCTGTCTGTTCTCTCTCAAACTCCTTCCTAATCTGTCATTAAAAACCGGAGAGGGTTAGAAAAACATCCAGCTGGTTCGCAGGAGAAAAACGAACTGGGCGGAGAGGCACTGGAGCAGTTAATGGTTCTTTTGATGTGACACGTGGACAGCTCCTGCATTGGCTGGCGCGAGGACAACAACCCATGCGTAGTGGATTGCTCCTCCTGTCAGCCCGAGAATTTACCAGTGCATTGTGGTGTAATGTTTCTTTAAAGCCAATCTGCTTTGATTGAAGCTGCAGATTATTCATGGACTGAGGTTCTTGTGATTGTCAGATCTCATCCACAGTGCTTATGCTGGTGTTTGTGAAGGAATAAATCTAACCTCTGGTGCTTTTGGAGATGTATCAGCTTGCGACTCTGCTTATGCTAATTATCACAGCTGACATTACACCTATGTTGAACTTTTTGGCGAGCATGTTACTTTGCTGGTAAACAAACAATTGTGGGTTTTTGGGTTTTTTTAGTTTTTTTTTAAAGATTTGCTTATATTGGAAAAGGTTTCACCTTTTAAATAATGTTAATATTCCGTGGTAGAATGTCAATTTGATGGGTAAACCAACATATTTTCTAGAAATATATGTAATGTAGTACTGCCATCTACAGTTAAGAGACAGGTAATAAGCAATGCAAGATTTCATGCTTTATCTGGGGGTATAGGACTTTACTACCTGTTTTGGAAGAGAAATGTTTCCTCTGCATAGTATCTTTTTTGCTTCCACTGGATGCATTTGAGCAGAAATAAGGATGATTATGCCATTATGTCTGAACCAGAAATGTGCATATAAGGTCATGCAACCTTTTTCATTAGAATACACAGCATTATTCAAACATGACATACCTGGGCGACTCAACAACTGTGGTTCTACCATACAATGTGTATAAAGCACACTGTGCTGTAAAATATATTCCTTTAATCATGCCCCAGAATACGCAAAACTTTTGTTAAGTTTTAGATATAAAGGTTGCTTTAGGTCAATGCTGCAGTAGTGGACTAAACATGCACAATGGGACTGATTCTTTCCTCCCATGAAGTCCCTGTACTGTTCAAATCTGCTCTAGCTTTCCTGCATCACCATCTCCCCTCTCCAACTCCAAAGCAAATATAGGGTGATCAGAGAATTAATTCCTCTCTCTTTGCTGGTGGAAGCAATTCCACTGACAGGAGCAATTAATTAGATACAAGCCTATGTATGAGGCCATATAGCTTAAGACTTTAATAAATTCCCTGAAGAGAAATGTTGTCTCTAAGGATCTATCAGACTCTGATACTTACTACATTTGGGTCTATCACATATTACATGGATTTTTAAAAGCTAGAGTCCTTGTTGTTCTCTATATATTGTAGCTGAGTTTCATTAATCAAAAGGAGAAACAAATTTTGAACAGTTTATCATGAAAATATGGGAAGAATATCTACACTGAAATGTCAAACTGACTATACAAGAAAAGTTGCTTTCAATATTCAACTACTGTCACACCTAAAGAAAATGAGCTTGACTGACTTTAATCAAAACCAAACCACTGAAAAATAACTTACTTTTTTAAAGCATAATATTTTTATAAAGAATAATAGTACATCGAAACAAGAACATCTCGAAGGAAGCCAGGCCAAAAGTGTGCCAAAACAGAAAGGTCTTTTGTCAGCAAAACAAAGCCAATAAAGTGGCAGGTAGAAGTGGTCATTAAATCTATAATCACTTTCAGATAGATTCTAACTCTGCTAACTCTAATTTCACACACAGAGCACCATTACTCACATATGATAACCAACCTCTTCTTTGAGAACCAGTAGAAACCACAGAAACATGAACAAAGTATTACTTGCATTGACTCCTAAGGGCATTTTCAGTAAAGAATGCTGTAAGCACTAAAGACCTTAAGTCTATACTCATCCAAGAAAAACCTTGTTTTTGAGTAAATTCTAACTGAAAGCTCCACAAGGATTCTTCTATTTACTAGATCAATAGAAAAGTTTCCTTCAGAAGGATACCACACATAAGGTCAAGAGGGGAAAAAAGACACCTACTGTTGGTGGGCATGAATTCAACGCCCTTAGAAGTAGCACACAGGGGTTCTAGGAAGCTTTTGTTTTGCATGTTTGGCAGAAAGTCCAGAGGAATATGGCAGGCTGTCAAGAGCTACAAAAACAGAAGGAGGCAGCTGCAGGACTGCACTTATTTGGGGCTGCCAATCCATTTGAGAGCAACACAATTGTGTGCATATGTATGTATATACATTGCTGTTGTCATTTTAACGTCAATGGAATCTGCCATAATCTGCAAATCACACTCATCCTACACACTCAAGACAATAGACTAAATCTTGAAGTAAGCTGATAGAACTAACAAGTGAGCAGTCCAACAGAAAGCTGCTTAATTATATGATGCTTCTAATATGCCAGCATGCCAGTACCAATATCTCAATACAGACACAATACTCACAGATGTGTTACTACTAAAACAAATACAGATGAGGAATTAAACATGGGGGTGACTTGATGAGTCCTTACTTCCTTTTATATGATTACTCTACTTAGTCCTTATCCACATGTAGTTGGGATTTAGTGCTCTGCTATCAGTGTCAAATAACAAAGAGACATCATGCTGAGAAGTGCAGGTGAGTTTAAAGCTGAAAGTATTTTCACTTCACCTTCACTTATACTGTCTTGCTAACAGGTGGAGATTAGATTTTGACAGAAGATGGTTGATTGTACTTGTGGCATCATTTGCGGTTAATTTAAGACCTTGCATACTACCTTATCAAACAAACAACTACTGGCTGCAAGAAGCCAAAAGGCTTTTCTTATTTAAATGAACCATAAAAAGAAGTTACTATGCTAGATAATGAAGTTACTGTCCTAGATAAATATACCCTCATTCCTCGTCATTTTGTTAGGATGAGAAAATATTTCTAGTCCACTTCATGTTTATTCATGGAAGCTGTATGAGACACTTAAAACTTAAAAGTAGTAATCAGTAATATAAAAATATTTTAAGGACCCAATTCCACATTAACTAATTCATATATTAAATAAATTCATGTACAGTGCTGAGTACCCTAAGTGCTACAGATTACCAAGAATTCTGGAATTTCTTAGTATCTTACTACACCAAAACTTTGAAAACAAGTTCACAGATATGATTTTGAGCTATGCTCTTTAATTCTTCTCCCCTTCCACTTCAGCCCAAAACATTATGGTTCAGCCTAAAGATATTAAGATTGAGACTGAAACCCAGTGTTGAAGACCTGGGCGCCAATATATTCTTGGCGTCTGTCAGACACCGAGAGAGAGAGCAATGAGGAAGGACTATAAGGCCAGTGGACCCTTTACAGGAACAGTAGGCAACTGCTGCATTACATGGGGCTCCCATTTCCCCACTCCTACCATAGAAAAAACTGAGAGCCCAAAATTGTTTTTGCCCCCAAATAACCAAATTGGCACACACAAGGCCTCATGGGATGCTACTGACCATTTTGCTGCAATTGGGGACATTTCAGTACCTTTGACTTTTTCCAACGCTATCTATGCCTTTTTGCAAAACAGAAATGTGTCTGGTCTCTGTTGTTTTTTAAAAGGCTTGTATGGGCCTTAAATAGACCACCTGCAGCAACTGCATCCCAGCAGCTTTGGAGCACCAATTGTCATTTGGAATAAAAAAAAAGCCCCCTCTTAGGGTTCCAGGGACCCCCTTTACAAGCCACACATGTAGCTGACAAACCACACTTTGTCCATCCTTCCCTTAGGGAAGAACCTTGAATCACGTGTAGATGGGCTTCTTATGTCACTACAGCTTATTATACCATCTTTGAAGACAGGCAGTTCCTTTTTAGCCTCAGGAACAAAGCTGGGGAGTAACTACCCAAATAATATTTTGTGAGCTGATAGAAAATGTTTCTATCATTGTAGTGGATTCTGATTTTTCAAAGACTGAAGTGGATGCTGATCCAGTGTATCAAAGGAGAGCAATGGAAGGAGCAGGTACTAATTGTACCACTAAAAACCAATATGGTGTTGATATGATGATATCTGTCACCTGAAATACCTTCCCTCAAAGAGGGGTCCTCAGCAGATAGATCCTCTTCCTTCTTATCTGACACATGCAAGAACAAAATGACCAAATAGATAAACCAAAGCAAATGGTGGCCCTTTATGGTACTTTGCTCCCATAAGGAGAATTGTGATGAAATAGTGAGACCCACTGAGCTACAGACTCCAGAAAATAGCAACAAAGCATGCCAAAAGTGCTGAGAAAAAAAACTAGAAAACCAAATCAGAAAACAAAAAGGTGTGTTGGGGGGAGGAAATTGCATGCATATAGTAAAATTAAGTTTCTATCTGTCTGTATCGTGTGACAATAGTTCAATGGATTTCCATCAAAATTGGAAGGAGATCCTTGGAGGGCATCCGATTATTTTTTTATCAGATTTACTAATCTAGAAGGCATTTTGGGATGGTTAGATATACAATATAGAGTAGGCTATCAGGCATATACAAAATTCACTTTGAGGGACCTGGCAGATACTCCACTTCTTTTTTCTTCTCCCATTTAGAAAGAGCACTTGGCACAACATTTGGAAGACTCTGATGAGTTTAAAAAATGCAAAAGGTTTTGCCATATCAGTATAAATAAAATTAACTCTTTGTTATCATACTTAGAGATGGTTTTCACCAAATTTGGAGATGATATTTGGGAAAGTCTGAATTATTGTACAGGTTATGTGGTCTATGTAAAATTTGCTTTGGGGAGGCCCTAGCGGCTCACTAATCATTTTTTCATTCCCACAGTGCAATGTGTTTGGTGGCTAAGAGGTATGCTCTTTTGAAGGCAAAGCCATTTCCTAGAAGCTGTTGTGGCCTCTAAAACAGAACTGAGCAAGAAGATAGGAGTTATATATTGGAGTTGGTGTTACTTTTTAAATTCTCTGCCCCATTTTCTTTCTTCAAGATAAAAAACATTTCTTATGACTGTGGAGATTCAGGGGAAAAGGGGGCCCTCCTCCATCTCAATGCTAACTTAGGAAATTTTCCCAAAATTCTCTTAATTTTTTGCCACTACCACCCAGACATTGCCTAGGAATTCACAATCTCTGTGTTCAAAGGTCCCTTTCTTTCTCTCACCTCCGCCTCTGAGTGAAAGAAATCCTATCCATGAGTGGGAATGGAGAGGAACAGTTACAAGTTGTTATAAGCACAGATAGATTCTCAAGATCAGCCAAAGTGTTCAGAATAATAGAGTTCTAACACAGCTAACTGGACTCATTCTAATCTACTCACAGCAGTGGGTCAATTCTGAGATGATATGTTGGGGAGGGCGAGGAGGTGACCTTGTCTGCCTCTCTGGCATCCCTCACCCTCCTCACAGTCTCTTTGAAGCTTCTCTCCTTTCTCCCCCTTGGCTGGCCACCTATCTCATGTGACTTATCTCACATGACCTCCAATCAATGTAACCTAACCCTAGCAGTCCATTAACTCTTAGTAGGTGTGAGGGAGAACTATCTCCCTTAGGCTCTGCTACCTAGATAATGGGGAAACCCCATTATTACAATGACTTTAATAATCCCCAAAATGTTAGATCTTCATGTACAATGCAACACTGGAGTACAAAGATTGCATGAATTAGGACTACACATGCTGGTTCACCACAAATATGATATCCAACATATCAAATAAGGGAGGCTCAATCTCACTCTTTGAATCAACCATAACTGTGTAGCGGCTGATTTTCTAACAGTTAAGCAGAACTAGATTAAATTCTGAAAGAAATAAGAAAAGGAATAGAAAATAAAATACAAATGTAACATAATACAAACTAAGTGCTTTCTAAAATGAATACCAGACTGTTAGACACAATATTTTACAGAAAAATATTCAGAAGAAAGGACTTACCCTTGGACTCACTACAGACAGAAAGGACGGCAACTCTGTGATTTGACAACGCTGTTTCCATGAGGTAGCTGACCGTTGATGAATGATGTAATCAGAGTAGCCAATTACTGCTTTACGGTGGCTTGTGAATACAAGGCTCTAAATAAATAAAATTCAACATGTATTCTAAAGATCTGAAAATATTTTTATAATTAATCTCAGAACTTGTAAGTAGTTACAGGTGAACAATTAAAGCATAACTAAGTTACCTTATGTTTGTAACCTACTTAGGGCTAACTACTTCCTTCTTGGCACAACTGTAACTACTTACTGATTTTTACAGTTACTGGTTGTGACCTCAACAAACGGTAGACCAGGAATATTAAATGGTTCAAGTTCTGGCTCATGCTGATGCTTCATGCTCTGTTGGGAATACTAAAGCAACAATGAGATGGACAGGAAGATAGTGAATTTGTACCACAAGCCAGCATTTTGTAGCATCTGGATTAATTATTTTACTTACTTTTGAGAAAAGTGAAAATACTCAAGAGTTACTTTTAAAAAGGAAGGGAGTTTTCTGGAACAATGAATGTAATCATCTACTTTTTCAAGCTTTCTAAGCTCTCTCTACTTCAGAAAGGTTAACAAGCAAGCATTAGTTTTTCAAGATACTGATTTTGATTCCTGTGATGCCATTCTAAGGCCACCACTATTTATTTCTGTTTTCAGGATCGATAGTTAATACAAAGCTACACTGATGCATAAGGCAACTATTAAAAAGAACTTCTATAACAAAAATAATCATTTTATATTCTCTAATCACAATGTTTATTGCTGACTCTTGCACAGAAGTTAGTGTAAGTACCCCAAATACTCTTTCCAGCATGTATTTATAAGCCCAGAAAAGTGGGAGGCCCTGACTCCCATGCCAACCCATATGATTGCAGCTCGCACATTTACAGCAGACTTCACACCTGGAAGGTGCAAATGGAGGCACTGGTTGTATACCTTGCCTCTATGATGGAAGTAGACATTCGGCTGCCATAATTTGTACAATCACAACAGCTTGAAAAAAAAGAACCACAGTGATTTCACATATTGCAGCAACTGTTATGTAACCACATCTGCCATGTGGAGGAACTGACTTCATCTTCACATAACTCCCAGATAGGCTACGAATTTTTCAGTGACACTTATGCACTCCCACAGACACTCGGGCAGAAGGATGCAAATGCAGGAAGAAAAAGCATACCCTACTTCACCCATAAGATTACTTCACAGCTTCATCTGTCTTGTGAATATACGTACTGCAGCTCTCAAACTACACAATCCAACTGTGAATAGCTCTCTTTTAATAACCATTTTTAAACAATGAAAACCACTAATTATTTGGTTGAAGCTAAAATGAGACAGGAAGGAGAAAAAAAGAGTGAAAAGACATTAGTAGAACTAGTGCTACCATTTGATAGGATGAAGCAGTCTCAGGCAGACAATATGGGGGATCATGAAAGAGCAGCAGATTGTTAGTTATTTAACAATCTGCAAGGCCAACTGTATGCAATTAAAGGTTCTGTTATCCATCTTGGTCAAGACAGGGTTATGATTAGAGCTAAGAGCTTTGGTGGTTAGGAGTGGGGCTTATCTTTTTGTGAATTAGGCAAAGTTTCAAAAACTGCAGAACCATGCAAAACAGTAGAAATTACTCAAATATAGTTGATGTACATAACTTATATCAACTGTAAGAACAGGTTGCTTACCTGTAACTGTAGTTCTTTGAGTGGTCATCTGTGCCCTCACACACTAGGAGATTTTGTGCATGTGCGGTAGCGTTCAGAAGATTCTAGAGCTTAGTATCTTGGCGGGATCCCCTCCCCCATGCCAGTACTGCGCATGCTCCTCCCGCCGAGTAACAGTCGCTCCTCAGTTCTATAGTCCACCATAGAAACACAGGGACCCGAAAAAGAGGGAACAGCAGGGCGGGTGTGTGTGAGGGCACAGATGACCACTCGAAGAACTACAGTTACAGGTAAGCAACCTGTTCTTCTTCTTCGTGGTCTCTGTGCCTCACACACTAGGAGACTGTGTAGTTTACCGGTTGGATGGTGGGTCAGGCCCTAGAGAATGGAAGCCAATACCGCACATCCAAACCGAGCATCTCTGCAGGACCGGCAGTCGAGCCTGTAGTGGCGCACGAAGGTCGCTGGCTGAGACCAGGTCGCCACACGGCAAAGTTCCTGCAGGTCAACTCCCCAGAGGAGGGCTGCAGATGTCGCAACAGCCCTGGTGGAATGAGCCCGGAGGAAGGCCGGCGGAGGCTTCTTGGCAAGCTCATACGCCAGCTGGATAGTCTGTGCCACCCACTTAGAGAAACGTTGGGTGGACACCTTGTGGCCCCTTCGACGCCTGCAATAGCACACAAAAAGGTGCGAAGTCTGTCAGAAGGAGGCAGTCCTGTCCTTGTAAAAGGTCAAAGCCTGGCGAACATCCAAGGAATGGAGGGACTGCTCCAGCGATGTCGTCGGGTCTGGATAGAAGGTCAGCAAGATGATGTCTTGACTGAGGTGGAAGTTAGACACCACCTTCAGTAGGAATGAAATGTCCGGCCGAAGGACCACCTTGTCTCTGTGGAAAACGAGCTAGGGCTCGTCAGACCTTAGAGCTGTCAACTCTCCGGCTCGCCTGGCCGAGGTAACAGCCACCAGGAAGGCAGTCTTCATAGCGAGCAGCCTGTCGTCAGCAGTCGCCATGGGCTCGAAGGGCAGTTTCGTCAGCTGCGATAGCACCAGAGATAGGGACCACAGCGGTAGCGGTGGCGATACTGGCAGGTAGAGACGGTGCAGGCCCTTCAAGAACTGCTTGACGGTACCGTCTCGGAAGACAGTCACCGATGAAGATCGTGGAGGTTGGTATGCCACGACAGCAGTGAGATAAACCTTCAGAGAAGGGAAGGCCAAGCCGTGCTGTCGAAGGTGCATTAAGAAGTGGAATACAGTAGGCAGGTTGACAGGCAATACCGGCTCCCGGCTCGCTTCAGCAAAGGCCACGAAATGCCGCCACTTGTAGTGGTAGTTGCGGCGCATCAACTCCTTCCTGGCTGCGGTCAAGACGTTACCGATGACGGGATCGTCTATGGCGATATCCTCCAGGCATGGAGGGCCAAGAGTGGCAAGTCTGGGTGGAGTACGAGGCTGTCGGAGTGCGACAGCAGGTCCGGTGTCAGTGGAAGCCTGAGAAGTTGGTTGTGGGCGGCCTCGAGGAAAGATCTGAACCAGTGCTGCCTCGGCCAGTACGGGGCTACGAGGACAACGTCGGCCCGGTCGGTGAGGATCATGGATATCACCCGGCCCAGGAGAGGGAACGGAGGGAACGCGTAGAGAAGTCCCTCGTTCCACCTGAACTGGAAAGCATTGCCGATGGAACCGCGATCGTGACCGGCCTGAAGCAGTACCAACGGCACTTCGTGTTCTTGCTGGTGGCGAAGAGGTAGATTGTCAGCTCACCCCAGCGGTCCCGAATCAGCTGGAACGCCCTGTCGGAGAGGGACCACTCATGGTGGGAAGAGGCGTCCCTGCTGCTGTGGGGTTCTCCTGCCCGGCCAGGTGAACAGCCACGGGATGGATTCTTAGCGGGACGCACCAAAGATCAAGGGCTATGTTGAGGAGGGTGGCTGAATGAGTCCCTCTTTGCCTGTTAACATAGCAGACCGCCGTCGTGTTGTCTGTGAGGATCAACACTGTGCGGCCTGTCACGAGGTGGCGAAACGCCCTCAGAACTTTCAAGATGGCTAGCAGCTCGAGAGCACTGATGTGGAGGACGGTCTCGTTGTCGATCCACTGGCCTTGGACTCTGAGATAGCCGCAGTGAGCTCCCCATCCGAAGAGGGAGGCGTCCGTCGTCACCGTGACCTGCGGGGTCGCCTCCCAGAATGGTATCCCCGACAGGAGGTGGTCGTAGGACTGCCACCATAGTAGGGAGGGACGAACCTGTAGAGGCAGTTGGAGCAGTAGTCTCTGGTCGTCCAGCAGCAGGTTGAAGGCCCGGACAAACCGGTGCTAGAGAGGCCTTGCATGGAGCCTAGAGAGGTAGGTGACAGCGGTGGTGGATGCCATGTAGCCGAGGAGCTGTTGGATTCTCCTAGCTGTCACCGTCGGAGCATTGTAGGCTGCTAATGCGGCCCGAAGAAGAGTCCATGCCCGGTCCATCGGCAGGTAGGCCCTGGCCGACACCAAGTCCAGTGTGGCACCGATGAAGTCCAGCACTCTCGCCAGCTCGAGGTGGGACTTCTTGGGGTTGACCTGGAAACCGAGACAGGTTAGAAGTGTCAAAGTCCGGTGGATGGAGTCGTAGAGTTTCTGCCTGCAGGACGCCACCAACAGCCAATCGTCCAGGTAGGGGTAAATGGAGACGCCCTTCATCACCAGGTATGATACCACCAGGGCCATGCATTTGGTGAAGACCCCGAATGCAGTCAAGAGTCTGAACGGTAGCACCCTGTACTGGTAACAGGTGCTGTCGACCGCGAACCATAGGTGCCGTCTGTGCTGCGGGCGAATGGTGATGTGGAAATAAGCATCCCAAAGATCGATGAAGGCGAACCAGTCCCCTTGTCGAAGGAAAGGCAGAATCGAGGATAGCGTGACCATCTTGAACCTCTTGGGGAGGATGTAATCATTCACCCCTCTGACGTCTAGGATGGGCCGCAGGGTGCCGTCTGTCTTCGGTACCGTGAAGTACCGGGAGAAGAAGCCGGTGTTTTTGGCTGAAAACGGAAGTCGCTCAATCGCCCCTTTCTGAAGCAAGGACTGGATCTCTTCCAGCAGGACCAAGCTGGCCGGGGTGGAATAGCAGACGCCTCGCGGTGGAATATCTTGAAATTCTATGGTATAGCCAACACAGATAATGGAAAGCACCCAAGAATCCGTCATGACTTGACGCCACTCTGCAAGGTGTCTGGCCAAGCTCGGCTGATCTTGAAAGGCTGCTGGCAGGCTGAAGGATGGATGCAGTGGCGACCTGCGTAGGCGGTCAAAACCGGGACTTCGCCTCGGATGAAGATTTCTTTGATGACGAGGCCGGGTGTCGTCGGAACGATCTTCGGCCGGAGGAGACAGTCGACGGTCGGGACTGGGCGGACTGAGATGACCGCTGTTGGAAGGTGGAAGAGGAAGACCTACACCAGGATGGTCGTAAGCCGGAGGACCAACAGGACTGGGATGGCTGGTTTATCCCCATCTTCTTGGCGGTCAGGTGCGCCTTGATGATGTTGTCCATGGTGTCATCGGTCACGGAGTTGAAGAGCCCCTGGCCATCGAAGGGGAGGTCTTCAATCCACCTCCGGCTGTCTTCCTGCAGTCCCGAAGACCATAGCCAGGCATGTCGGCGAAGAGCGACGGAGCCCACCATCACCCTCGAAGAAACCTCCACAGTGTGCTTCGAGGAGATAATCTGCTGGTTCGCTATCGCCACAGCCTCGTTAAAAAGCTGTACTGCAGTCGGGCGATTGTCCTCCGGAAGGCCGGCCAAAAGAGGGACGAAGCGGTCCAAACTACTAAGCTCTAGAATCTTCCGAATGCTACCGCGCACGCGCAAAAGCTCCTAGTGTGTGAGGCACAGAGACCACGAAGAAGAAAAATAGTTTCTCTGTTCCACAATTTTATTTTATTAGTACACAGCACATACAGCAGCCAGTCTGCTAACTGGAACACTGTACTAAAACCACGTAATAATAGTTTTAAAGAAATTGCATTGGCTGCTAACACACTTCTAGTCTGAGTTCAGGGTGCTGGTAATAATATTTAAAGCCCTGAATGGCTTGGGACATTTCTACTTGAGACACTGCCTCTCTGTATACATACGCTTGCTTGAGAATTTAGATCTATTTGAGGGGCCCTCATATTGTGGGGATAATACACTGTGGGAGGACATGAGAGAGGGATTTCTCTACAGTGGCACCCCAGTTGCGGAATACCCTCCTCTTGGAGGCCTACTGGTAAGCAGCATCCATGTTATTCCAGTGTCAATTATTAAAGCCTGATTTAGTCTTCAAGTGTTAACTGACAAATGATTCAATATATTTTTAGTTTTTTAAAAAATTATTTACTATTTATTATTTTAATTGATTTTATTGTATGACTTCCTGAGATCTTTAGACACAGGACAGGACAGAAATATTTTAAATACATACATACATACATACAGAATGAGAGGCTGGCACTCACTGTGAATGATCATCCTTGGATGACTCCTGAGCAATCCACACTCATGGGATATACTCAAGCCTTTATTCATGAGTCAATGTGCTATTCACTGTCATTTACTATAGCTTGTAACACAACCCATCCAAAAGCTGCCTGTGCAATCCTGTATTTGTTTAATCTGTAGTGTCTTTTAAAGGTCGTAAGTTCCTTCCAGCCTGCTGCCTTGCAAACTTCTAAAGAAGCCGATACTTGAAAATCTCTTGCTCTGGCTGTGGATCTAGTCAAATATGCCCATGTATTCTTAGGCCTCTGTATTTTTAGGCGGTCATAACAGAGGAAAATACAAACTTTGATCCATTTTAATATAAATTTTGATGCTTTGTTTCCCATAGACTTAGGATGAAAAGTACAAAAAAAAAAGGGCCTCAGAACAATGTAATGGCCTAGTTCTCTTCATATAAATCCTAAAAAGCTCTCCTGACATCCAAAGAAAGTTACTGCCTATTTAAAGGATGTGATGGATTTGGGCAAAAAGTTGGGAAATGGATAATCCTGCCACAATGGTTCATGCCTAGACTTTTAAGAACGAATGTTGAATCCAAACATCACTCTATCTTCCTCAAATCTGCACAATGTTGGATTAACAGAGCCACCATCTTAGACACTCTCTGCACCAATTGACTGCTACCAGAAAAGCCACCTTTATCAATAAAATCCTCAAACATACCTCCTGCATTGGCTCAAATGGAGGATTTGTCAATGCAGTTAACATTAAATTCAAACCCCATGATAGGAATCTCTGAATCATAGGATCAGCCCCCTTCAAGGAAGTTTTACACATGAGGACAATGGGAAAGAGGCTGACCTTCAAGAGCCAATGTTGTTGATAATGTTGCCTCTTGCTTTTCAAAATTTTTGGTCTGAGTCCCTTCTCTATAACATCCTGGAAGTAGTCTACAGTGTTTCCTACCTGACCTGGCTGACAGTAACTCTCTTAACTGTGCACCACTTCTGGAAGGACTTCCAGGTTATCTCATATATTCTTATAGTCAACTGCCTCCTTGAGAAAGAGTGGGACTGACATCTTTAACAGAAAAGAACTCTGAATTCCCGCCTTGCTCAGTTGGCACGAGGGCTAAACCAAAGAGTGTTGATTGTGCAGTCAGTCATTAAGAGAATGACTACATTCTGAGATTCATGAAGGGTATTCGGTTATTGACTTCTTAAGATTTCCTTTAAATCAAGTTATTTGTGTACAACTGACAGTATTGCTTACCTGCAGCAAAGTGCAGCTGTGCAAGTTGGGAGGGGAGAGTGGAAAACTGACATCCAGCAAGAAATCTTTGTTTTTCAGACATGAAGACTTATGCTGGTCTTCTTCTTCCAACTCTCTCCAAAAGCGAACATGGTGGAGCCTGTAGGTGGCTTTCAGAGACAGGAAAAGAGCTAACCATCTGAAACAAACCACAGTAGATATTCTTATTCACAGCTTTGTGAACAAGAATTTAAAGATGGAGAAAGCCTGTCATTTCGTAGCGTCTTCCTGCTAACAGACATGTCCAGAGCTACATGTTTTTTAAACAAAGAGAACAAACAAACAAATAGAACTCTTGGCACTAGACTTACTAGCTGTTGAACCACATACAAAAAATAACACATAAATACATAATAAATCTATGCATGGTGGTTAAGACACCTTGCAGAGACCCTGAAGCACTATTTCCTGTGAATATCCTCTGTCCATGCATTTGTTTTCTTATTATTCACAAGGCATTTCAAACTCCATGTACTGGATGACAGATGACAGTCCAGTCCAACCATCTCAACTGTGGCTTCAGTCAAACTAAAATACTTTCCAGGGTACCATCAAAAAGCTTTAGTATATAGTTCAACACACATCAGGCTGTGGGGGAAAGCCCCAGATTTTCTTTAAAGGAACTAGAAATATTAAGGATATTTCAAGAAACAGAGCCATACATCCAGCAACACTTTGATGGGTATAACTAGACCAATAAGACATCATCTGTGTGGCCATTGTGTCTATTCCATGTACAGTCATCCCTCCACATTCGCTAAGGTTGGGGAAAAACATGAATAATTCTAGGCCCTCTCAAACCATATTTAATGCACACAAAAAAGCATGATCCCCATATTTAACATACCATGGATTCCTTTGAGGCATCAGGGTTCCTTCACAAGGCAGAGGTGGGGGTGCCTGGTGGGGCTTGCTGCCACCTCCACTGCTGCCCCACACCATTTTTAATAGGGACTTACAAGCCTCGTTCAGTTTCTCAATCTCATGAGGCTTGCAGTCCCTACAAAAATAAGCATATGGAGACAGCACAGGTGACCGCAAATAATCCGTGAATAATTATATCCGCAAAAAGTGAAACCCGCAAATGTGGAGGGCTGACTGTACATTTCCAAGATGACTGAATTTACAGATCATACTAACCAACAAATGTACGCTCTGCATCACTTCACCATTTGCAATAGCAAATTTTGTTATATGTGCCATTCAATGCATGTGCCTAAAGATTTATGTTGGAAAAACAACCAGATGCCTCTAGAAACATATGGAGAAACACATTTGTAACATAAGAAGCAACAAAATAGGTGCCCCCTTAATTAGTCATTTGTTGGAGGAAGAACACCTTGCAACAAACCTTAAATTTTGGGATTTAGAAAAGGGGCATACTAGAGACGTCTGATGAGATAAGAAAAAGACTAGATTTTAAAATTAAAATCTTTGGTCCCCAGACCTCCTCCTGCTCTTACTCATTTCCTCCAAATTTTTCAACAGTCCTCCTTCCTTCAGCCCAGTTGTATTGGGAGTGTCCTTGAATGTTATGTATGAAACCATTTCTCCTGACCATCTACTGACAATAAAAAATCTTGAGGCTTAAAAATTCACATTTCTTTTATCTGTCTAGTAAATGGTTTGAGAGTTCCAGCTCTAGTTAAATTTCAAATAGGTGCGTACAGGGCATAGGTAAGGTACAAATGTAATAACTATCTCATGTATTGCAAAATTATGAATTGTTTTATTATGTATTTATGTGTTGTCTCTTTGTATGATTTTATGTAGTCCCTGCCTTTGAAAACACATATAGGCCAAAATACATTTTGGTTTGTGCAGTTAACGGCTGTTTTGAAATGGAATGTTGACAGCTCCTCCTTCGGCTGGCGCACGAGGGATACAACCAATGTGTTGTGGATTGCTCCTCCTGTCAGCCCGAGAATCATTTGTCTATTGAGCACCTTGACATGAGTCTCCACTTTCTTCTGTGGGCTTTATTTGGGTGCTCTCCAGTTTTTGCTCCCTTAGATTTTTTGCCTGGTCAGTACATTGGCATGGAATATATAAACTTTCCAATGCAAAAACATGTTAAATATGCGCATCATTTTTCACAGGTTTAAGTGAAGTACAAAATACAAAAAAGTCTGTAGAGATCCCTCCTAAAAACATAAACCATATATTCTCATTTTCCGCATAGTTTTTTAACTAGCAGTCCTCACCTGGCTAAATGTCCCTTATGCATGAGGTTTGCCATCTCTGCTGGAGAAACATCAATAAACCGCAGGAAAGAGAAACAACTCTCTTTCTCATTACCTAAAATATAAAAATGACAATACTGTGAGTAACTACCTGGTGCAATTGAACAACAGACACATAATAACCACCTGAAAACTACTGATCCCATCTTTTCATTGCCAAACTGTGGATGTGTCAAACAGTATCTGCAACAAAACACTGCACTGTGAAATCTTTCTTCTTAGGTTTTCAAATACTCCCTTCCATATTTGTATATCAGGTTCTCAATTACCATTTTGCACTCCAAGGACAATGAGCACATTCAGTTCTCACTGAGAGCTTTGTCCATGTCAAGAGGCTTTTTCCTAAACATTTTTTGTATTTCTTCAGTTTGGGGTTGATCTGCTGATACTCAAATAAGAGAATATAATTTTATTGGAGGCCATTAAGAGAATCTGGTGGTTTGACTGTTCAGCATTTGTAATTCACATGAGCTATACAGACAGAGTAGATGATTTGCATAGTTAGCAGCCATCCCATTTTCCTATTCAATTTGTTGCAACTATCCTGACTTTAAGAAAAGTGACTATCAGTATTAACACCTTAAGGCAATCCAGAAAAGGGCTCAGACCACTGCCCAAACTGTGGCTTATTAAATGCATTGACAGTTGCTTCTTGTGACCAGCAAGATCTCTTAATATGTCCACATACACAAATGGAAATAAAAGAGCCCAGGACAAATGATAGTGAACAACAGAGGAGAGTTACAGCTAAAATTAGATGGAATAAAAGGTTCCTGTTCTGCAGAACCAGATCTAAACCCACTAATATCAGTAAAATGGCACATGAACTAAATTCACCCTAACATTTCTTAAGGATTTTTAACATACCCTTCCTATGGAAGAGAGATTGCTGGATGTGGTCCGGTGCAAAAGGAGAAAGTAAAAATTGCAACCACCTAAAAATTAACAGAAGAGTGCAATAGTTAGAGTGCTGCATGGAATTTATGAAGTCCAGGTTTAGGTTCCAACTGAGGCATAAAATGATGGTGAAAACTTTCACCAGTTACTCTTTTCAGACTGAGCTACCTCACAGGGCTGCCGGAAGGCTAAAGCAGGAAAGACCACCTTCACTTCACTGAAGAAAGGTGGGATATAAATGTAATTAGTAAGCAATAATAATAAGTACAAATGCGAACTTTTTCAAAAGAGTCAGTTAAATCCAGTCCCAATTTTTGCCTAAGACCCCTATGAGGCAGATTAGGATCCTTCATTCATAAAGGTAGTTTTTAAAGAACACACCATGTTAGTCTCTTGCAACATGAAAAGGAGAAAAGAAGAGGGAGGGGGAAAAGAGAAATGTGGCAGCACCTTTAAGACTGACTGGTTTTTATTTTCACATAGGCTTTCACAGATATAAACCCACTTCTTCAGATGCAGCACAGAGTGAACCAGATTAAAGAGCCATCAAACCAAATAAAATCCTCCAAACCCAATCGCATGGCACATTTTCTTCAAAGGCCTGCCTCCCAGAGCTCATGAGAGGGCAGACGTTTATTGGCCTACTAACAGCCTCCAAATCTTAAACAATTAATCACTTATAACAGGATACATAACACGGAGGTAATACAAGCGAAGACTCTGCCACAAATCCAGTTGCCAACTTTGTCCTCAAGTCTACTGTGGGAGCAGAATTACAGGGGCCAACGACATCACTCACAACATCACAGGTACATTTATTTACTCTTCCTCTAATGATATATGCCATTCTATGCCAGCAATCCCTCTCTATACTATGCAGTGGACAAACATGGGCACAAACCTGACATTAGAAATGGCAATATCCAAAAACCAGTTTCAGAACATTTCAACTTTCCTGGACTTGCAGTTTAAGAGATTTACAAGTTGCAATCCTTGAACAAGGAAATTACAAAGGAAGACTGCAAAGAGAAGCTGTTGAACTGAATTATATTCACAAATTCCAACCAATTACCACAGATATGAACAAAGACAATGACATTATGGTACATTACGTATATACATACACGAGTCCTTACTACTGTGAATATAACAAAAGGAATCTTTTCAGAGAGAGTTTTGAACCCTGGGAAATTGCCTTTTGGAAAGCATTGCTTTCATACATTAACACTAAATGACCCCTGGAAAGGTCCGAAAGATTTGTATCACATTATGCAACCTCTGAAAATTTAGGGCTAGGGTCATGATTTGCATCTTTCTGGATCCTATTACATTCCATCACACTCTCACGACAGCATAAATATGCATTATACCTGAGCATTTATTATCACTCTGTACTGCATCTAAAGAAGTGGGTTTATATCCATGACAGCTCATGCTAAAATAAAAGCTAGTTTGTCTTAAGGTTGCTGCTACATATATTTTTCTTTTCCCCTCCCATCCCCACCTCTCTTTTTCTCCTCTTCATTCACAACAAAATCTGAGAGAAAACAATTGTTTTTCTTTTCTGTAGCAATGGCAGCCAAAACAAACAAACAAACAAAAACCCAACAGCTCCCACTGACTAAACAGATGGAACTTACAGAAGCTGAAGGAACACAAACATTACTTACCTGTCCCGAGAGTGGTTATATACCCTGATCTGCCCATGACGGTAAAGAAATTTTGAAATCTGGTATGGCTTTAGTGAAATGTGAAATGGAGACCACGTTTCTTGTCGTTCAAAGAGTTCTGGATGATTG
Organism: Ctenosaura bakeri; assembly: GCA_948474755.1. NCBI lineage: Eukaryota > Metazoa > Chordata > Lepidosauria > Squamata > Iguanidae > Ctenosaura > Ctenosaura bakeri. Next base: position 330,877 of record CAOLHI010000917.1, on the reverse strand, counting down.
CAGACCTGTAATGAAATTTCATTATTTAACTAATCAAACACAGATAGGAAAAGTAATCTGTACATGATTTTGGTATTCTCAGGGTCTGAAAAAAGAATAAAGCTGGGCAAACATGAAGTCTAAGCAATGTAACTCCTATTCCTGCCTTCTCCAGGTCCATCCCTGCTCCCCTTCTCACTTTTCTCTGCAGAAATTTACCCTTCATTGCAAGTATTCCAGCTGCAACTGTATGTTACAGAAGTTACGTCTGAGGAATGACTGAAACTTGTTAGTCTTGTACTCAGGGGCAAGAAAATGCCATATTTACCCATCCTTATTTTCAAGGGTTCTTGATTCATTTTGTCATATATCTCACCTTCCTGAACTGCATGACTAGATTCATGAGGCTACTAGTAGTATTCTGTGCTTGCTGGGTTGTGCCCATGGACGACTGCAAAAGGTCATCAATAGAAATTTTGTTCTTCAAAGCTTGATACAGCAATTTCTGTCGACTAGTCTGTGGGCAATACATGAGAATCTCAATCTGAAAGACAAAAAATAAAAGTTAAAATGTTACTATCAGAAGGTAACATCAAAGCCAAGCTTAATACTCACAAGCCATGAAAAATTATAGTAGCTATTACCCTCATGGAGAAATAGAGTCATTGAATCATAGAGTTGGAAGAGACCCCAGGGGCCATCGAGTCCAACTCCCTGCTATGCAGGAACACCCATCAAAGCATTCTCAACAGACAGCCATCCAGCAAAAACCTGCAAAGGAGACTTTACCACACTCCAAGGCAGCATATTCCAATATTTGCACATGTTTTTGTTCAAGGATCCATGATCTTTTCTAGAAAATCATTTACTGGCAGAGAATAATCGAATATCCGCAGTGCCAGCATGATAGCACTTTCATTCTCTCCCCTCTTCCTGTGACTCTCAGTACCACTTGGAAATCAGCTCCATTCAAAGACCTCCACAGCAGGTCTTTGGGGTACCTGGGAAACTGCAGTTAGGAGGGAAGGAAATAAATTCTGCTGATGGAAGCACTTTCGTGAGGGATGTATTCTACTGGATCCGATAACTTGGGACAGTTAGTCTTCAGAGCCTTTTGAAATTCAAAGGCTTCTTGAAAGCTCTGGAGTATCTTCCAGCTGGTATGTCTAGTAGTCCTACAGTCAAATCTCATGGTAGACTAGTGAGATGCAGCCAGCTATCAATGTGATTGCTCTAGAACATGATATTTAGCTGTGCAGCAAAGTGTCCTAATTTTTCAAGGCTGTCTGATCAATGAAATAGGCAAGATCATCTTTGGCTGCAGCACTGTGGCTGGGGAACTCCCAATCAAAGGAGACTGGGCTGTCTCTTCACGGATGTTTTTTAGGCAGCAGTTGAAAACACAGTTGCAAACATCTGGATGACAAACAAGTGTACAATTTATGTAGTTGCTGATCCTTGCAGATGTTATCTGCAAGCTTATTGTTTTAATGGTGTTTGTACATTGTATTGTGTTTTATGTAGGTTCTTAGGTATGTAAGTTCTTTTGAGTGGAAAGGAAAGATACAAATAAACACATTGTCTTTTCAAAAGAAAACAAAGTAGTACCTCGATTGAAACCAATCACAACAGGCACTCATAAATAAATTTAAAGCCTGCTTAATCAGGTAAGAAGAGGAAATGTGCTGAATTTCCCTAAGAAAAGAGTTCTGTAGTAGAGATGCTGCCAGTAATGGTCTGGCTGGCAATGGGAACTAGCCTCATGATCGTGTAAAGCCTGTGTAAAGTTAGTTTCCACAAGTGGTTCAAAATCCAAGAAACATGCAAGGTAGGGCATGCTAAGACAGCAAACACTATTTGTCCAATAATAATCCTGCATTGCTGTCACAGCCAAGTATCGTTCCACAGAAATTTATTGTTGTTTCTCCATAATAAAGTGCTAGTTTGAATGCTTTGGACGTAATTATGCTCCTCCTATTGTCCTCTTTAGACTTTTAAGCCCATCTTGCAATACAGTATCCCTGTACTGAAGTGTCAATTACTGCAAATAAAAGTCCAACAAAATTCAAACAGCTGACATGCAATCTGACATTACGAATCCTGTTTCATAACATTTCAATTTTAGGGAATTTTGTGACCAACTGCATTAACACATAAGTTCTGAGAGCAGAAGAATATACTATTTGGCCACACTAGCAGAACTGTTAACTGGTTAGAACTAAAGCGCTCCCTTCATTTTCAGAAGAGACTTAGATCCAGTGGAAGCTCCTGTCAGCTGAACTGGAGTCACAGTGGGGAGATTATTATTCCAAATCTTTCTTCTTCTCCTAACCCTCTGGAGGGGTTTTCCAGGGTGCAAGTGGGACTATAGACAGAAGGAGTAATCTGTGAAAATCATCTCTCTCTGCTTTCTTCACTGGAAGTGTCTGTGAATAAGATTTCATTCCTGTGAATTCTGAGTCCAACCCAATAAATGCTGGAAGAAAGTCAAAATTTGATAATTTTGACACAAAGCTACACATAATATCTACAAAGCAATGTATAAGAAAAACCCTGAAAATGTTTTAAAAGTAAAAATATCAGCTAATTTTGTCTGGGACCTTGTCTGACAATTCGTTTTCCACATCCTTCTTGATTCTCCTCAACATAAAAGGTTTCAGGATCATATGCAAGCGAGACAGCTGATCTGAAATTTGAGAGAAATAAAAACTTTTGATTAATACATTAATGCTGAAAGCCCGCGACTTCTGCATTCTGTTTAGTCATATAGCCGTCAGTGGCTATATTAGTGACTTAAACGATAAGCTTCTGTTTGCTTTTATCTATGCTCTACTATACTAATTCTAGTGTTTAAACTCCCTAGAGTCTTGGTTCTGAGGGGAAAAAGTGGGATGTAAAAAAAGATGATGAAAAATATATTACAAATATGAAGGGATATAATCTATGTCTATAATTTACAAATGAGAATATTTATATCGCTGTAAGTCAGTTTTGAACTCAGAAACTTGTGAACTGTGGTGAGAATAGCAGGGCTTCCACATTTCTCCCTCTGTAGTGCATCTGTGGAAATTTATCCACAAAATCTTTAGTAGTGGAGCTTATGAGCAAAAACAGAGGACTTCATGTAGCAGTGGTTCCATCCTTTAAACTTCTCAGGATGTAAATGTATTGCTGTACTACCTCTGCTGCTTCTGCTCCCATAAACTTTTTGGCAGGCTTATTATCCTAGCTTCCACAAATAATTGAACAGAATAAACTAACAAAGCAACATAATAAAAATAAAACAATGTATTTTCGTAACTGTGGATAGCTCTCCTCAAGTTGTTGAAGTCTGGTACATAACACATAGATTCTGTACAGTACTCACTCTCATCGATTGCAGATTTATTCTCTGCATGGCTTTCAATATCTTTAGAAAACCACTCATTGAATTCCTCGTGGGAATCAAACAATGTCGGCATAATGAAATGAAGTAAAGCCCACAGCTGCAATATAAGAGCAAAAGAGGCATCAGTCACCCCACAAAATACCTATACTATAGATATATTTAGTTGTCCACTGAATATCTATACTACAGAGCCAATGTGGTGTAGCAGTTAGAATGCTGGACTAGATTCTGGAAGACCAGGGTACAAGCACCTGCACAGTCATGAAAACCCACTGAGTGACTGTAGGCAAGTCATATTCTCTTACTCTAAAAGGCAATGGCAATCTTTCACTGAATAAATCTTACCAAGGAAATACTATAAGGTTGTCTTAAGTCAGAATCAACAGGTATGCAACAAAAAAACTTTTTATTAAATGTGCTAATCTCAAGTTTGCTTGCCAGCAGCAACATCTCAAAAAAGAACACTGACTTATACATAGGTAGACTGGCAACGTAGAAGGAAAGTCTTGACAATTATGACTGAGAAGAACCTCCACACACTCAACCTGGAGATGGAAGCTGCAAAAAGCCATTCCCTCCACAGTCCAAAGCTCAACTGCTCAGATAAAGGTCTGGGCAAGAGAGTGAGCTTCAAAAATGAGGTAGGCAAAAATAATGACTATGTACCTATTAGACTTGAACAATCTCATTTACTTTGACTGGTGCCACACAGTCTGTACATATGTAAGTAGCAGACTATCTGTTAGGAAAGGAAAGCATGGTATGCAGACTTGCAGCCTTCCAGTTAAAAAAAGTAAATGTCATGACTGGCTCTGACGTGCAGAATTATGGCTTTCTGCAATGGTACACTATGAAAGTAGGCAATTTTCCCACTCATGGTAAGTTCAGATGTGCACAACGGTGACTGAATGCTTATTTACACTTTGGTAACTGCACCTGCTTCAATCATAGTGTGACTTTTTTTCCCAAGAGGCTGAGAAATAAGCAAAAAAGAAGTACTAAAGTACAATAAATCCAGCAACACAGCAACAAAAATCTTACATCTATAAGGTGCTGCAAGTACCTTATAGAGAAAAAAAAATGAGGAGTGTTGCCCCAAGTGAATCAGAGATCCTCTCCAAAGCTGTTTAAAAGTACATCAAATGTTTAAACCAGCCAAATGTGCAAATCTGTGTGGTACTTCTTTATCAGATGGTTAGCTTGTATTCAAATTGCACAAGAAATTGTGAAAACACAAAATAATAGGTTTTATACTTTGAGCCACCGATAATTGGCTTACCACAGACCTTTAACAAAATTCTCAGCCCCATGAGTGGGACATAACTTCCCCGCTGCCTTTCATGTAAATCCTGGTTATTTTGTTACTGTGGCACACTTGCCAGGAACAATAAGAACATACAGGAAAAAACATGTGCATAGCCAGAGACTGGGTTTTTGTTTGTTCTGAAATTTTGCTACAGCAATTCTCACTGTTAAAGAAATAACCTTCATCTGAAACTGAAACAACAGAACTACGGCAAGTAAAACAACTTGAGAGTTCTACTTGCATGCACGGTTCTTCACAAGCAAACTTTTTTTCCCCATTCCACACAGAACAATTAGCTCTCACAACTTCTGTTTATTAAAAAACCTAGCACAGAGCCAACTGAAGGATACATACCTCAGCCATTGTATTTTGGATGGGTGTTCCTGTTAGTAATAGTCGATTTCGGCACTGGAACTGGAGTAAAATTTTCCAGCGGACACTGAAATGTATTAAATTATTAAAAAGGAGCTAAAGTAAAAACTTGGAATAAAGGCTATCACTGCTGTTTACACTGGTAGAACATAATTTAATAAGTTATCTTTAAAGAATGAATAGAAACTACATAAATATTCTTGCTGCTTATCTCCACCTATTCTACCCCTCTTTCCCAAGTACTTCAAAGAAGTTACGGTAGTACAAATCATTTATTTAACTACTAATTAAGACAGACTGACAGAGTAGTTTCCTTCACTCAAATTGGGAGCATGCCATTTTAAAGCCAATCACTGGGTATGTGTCAGTGCATCCAACCTTAACCAGTTCTAACTTTGAGAGGACCACATGCAAGGTGGCCAGTCTCATCCGCAAGCATTCTTTGGCCAGCTTTCCCATCCATCCATCGACACTCAACTGGCTAGCCGGCTTCCCCATTCTCCCATAAGTTTGTAAACACTGGTAGGTGGTGAGGGAGGACTGCTGCTCTCTGCAGTACTCTGGGGCCCCCACATTAACTCTGCATATATTATTTTTCTTTCCCAGTGTTATATTGAGCAAAAGAATTTCTTTTTTAAAAAAGAGTTGGGCCAGGCTGTCCAGAGTAAAACAGGTTGTGATGCTTCTCCTTTGTTTCTGGTCACTGATGCCTTTTCACCATCCCACACATGCAGAAGCAGAGCCAGGTGATCCTCCAAACTGCTGTCTGCACCAGTCTGAGTGGGTGATGAGCAGGAACACACTACAGATTCTGTGCTGTCACCTCTTGTTTAAAAAAAAACTCAGACAGGAGAATTCTCTCTCCATTAATAATCTGACCTGGCCCTGGACTACCACCATGCTTTTCTTTCTCCTCAGGGCTTTTGGGCATAACCTCTGATGCAGAAAGGCAGGGGGCGGTGAACGGCTCCAGCAATTCTTGTAGCTGACTTGCTCAGTGCTTCTATACAATGTCCAGCAATTTAAAATTATGTACATATAATACACACACACAATATACAAATTATATACATATATACACATATATTTCAAAAGAGAAGGCAAGTGCCATTGCCTGTGTGTCCCCCAACCCAGTCACTCAGGATCTGACCATGCTGGTACTGTCTCCTAAGGAGACAGACAGAACAACAGTTGAATGTATTATGACTTATAAATACATAAGGAACATATATAGAAATACATAAATACAAAACACACAAGGAAATGAAAAATCCAACATCCTTAACGTTTATGTCCTATATCTTAGCTTCTCTTCTATAAAGGACCATAAAATTCAAGTTTCTTTTTTGTTTGCTCATTTACCTGGAGCTACTTTTGAGTGCTTGTGCCTCATCTAGCACCATATATTGCCACTTAACCCGTTGGAAATACTTCACATCTTGGACTACAAGTTGATAGCTTGTGATCACCACATGAAAAGGAGCATCTTGAGTATACAAAGTCTTCTACAATCCAGAAAAAAAAATACAGGAGTTGTGTAAACTAAGTTATTCATCAGTGGCACAAATACCAAGCACTCAAGATCAGATACGTTCATGTCATTTTTCCCACCTATTCCCAAATTCAGAGATTAGCGGCGGGGTGGGGGGGATTCTAAAAACCATGATGAAAATGCTTTTATTACAACCAATCAAAATATCACACTACTCTATTGTGGCTTTTTGGTTAACAGAAAGAATAAAAACACACTTTTAAAAACCTGTTTGATAGTAATCTGTTTCCTATATGGAGACACTCTCTGATACTGCAGAAACTGTGTCCCTTATCTTTCACTTTAAAAACTCCACACTTTAATACACTCATACACTGAGTATGGGGGACTAAGGATATGACTTTCAGTTAACTGCAAGGAGTGAGAAAGACCGGGAGCAGTTAAATCAACCAATCACTTTGGTCTGATGACTTTCCCTCCACTCTGTGGACAGTAACAGATGTTACTTTGTGTGAATATCTCTTCTCATCAAGCCAGAGAATCTACAGGACTTTCCACCGTGGCAGCGGCAGACACTTGTTTCAAGATGGGGAGGCCTTGCATATTCTTTGATTCAGGCCTTGCATTATAATGATTGCATTCCAGCATATACCAATATCACACAGGAAAAAATCTTGTGATTATAATCAAGACAGTGAATGAAAGCATCATAAAGCACATTTAAAGATTCAAGTTCTAAATTGCTCCTGATTCGTTTCATTAGGAAGTGTTCAAATGTTGGAGCAGGAATGTAAATTCCTGTACATTCAGGGGGCAAAGAACATGGAGGCAGGGAGAACAAATATAGATGTTGTCACTGGGTTGGACTTCTGGGGCTTCAAAGATGGCAGGAGAGTTACTTTTGCAAGTATAACAGACAATGGTAAGAACTGGGTCGTTAAGGACCCTGGAAGATGGAAGGCTATTACATATACGGCTGAGAAGAAATATAGAGGGAGATGTTAGAGGGGGGTTGAACAGTAAAATAAAACTGAGAACGAGAAAGCCGCTATAGATTTATTGATATTTGGGGGGGGGGAATCTATTTCTGTAATCTACTGTAATGGGACAAGAATTGACAAGGCAGCTTTTAAAAGAGGAACAAAGAAAGAAAAAATGAAGGAAGCAAAAAGAAAAAGGCGGGAAAGTGTATGTGATAGTACCTGACTCCAAAATTTTCTGATTACTTTTCGGTCATGTGGATTTCCCCAGTAAGGTAGCACCTAGAATAGACAAACAAACATTTTCCAAATAAGCATTTTTAACACAAGACAACAAGAACTAGAAGTCTATCTTATTTCTGGCAGCAAAAATCCCAGGAAGTATTACTACTGATCACATAATAAAATCAGAAAACTTAAAGTGAACAAATATCCCAAGAAAGGCTGCCTATTGAGAAATATAGAATCTATTAGATAGTTTCCTAATAGTAGTAGTATTACTTAATAATAAAAGTGGTCAGGGCAAAGGCAAGAAACACTGTCATGAAATAAGGCTTTGTAGGTCATTTCAATTTTCAACTAAAGTAAAGTATTTAGAAGACACACAAAACCAGAATAAATGATTAAGCTGATTTTTATAGCATCATAATACCAAGCATGGCTGTTACCTTAAACCTAGGAACAAATCTGGCAAACTCCTGATGCCAGTTGTTTAGTGTGGAAGCTGGTGAAATAATTAAGAAAGGTCCCCAAATATTTTCTCTCTGGAAGAAGAAAAAGTCTTAATTGAAAGGAAATCACATTTCACATAACATTCAAATGAAAAGCCAACACTGTTTGCAGGAGTAATGTATAATTGTAACAAAGCTTCCTACTAAAAATATGTAACAAGGTTCACCAGAAGTGTAAAATGTACAAAGTTTACTGAGCTCTCCTTTCATATTCATAGTATTTCTTTAAAAAAAAAAAGGAAACAAGTATGAAACCAGGTAAACCCAATCATTTCTTTGTAGGAAATGAGATACAGCAATGTTTTTATTGTACTCCCCTACCAACTTCTGTTCTTCCAGTTCAGAACAGATTTTTATTTAGCTCAAAGTGCAGTGCTATATTTATATAACTGTTGCTATTCATTGGCCTAAATCCTGTTGTCTCTCCTGACTACAGTGGGATTTGCCTATATATTGATTCAACAATTGATTGAACGAGACTGCTTTAGTTGGGACTAACCAACAGGAAGCCAGCCATTAAGTGAAAATACAGGAACTATCCAAAACAAGTAAGAGACAAAGACTTTTTCATGGCCAAAATGGGTTTGCAGTCTTATACAGATGAAAGTGAAGGAAGAATACAACTGAATAAAGATAGAAAAGGATACTAGGGACAGTTAACTAGTATCAGGGAACATGGAAACAGCTGAACTATGGTCCAGTGATGGCTTTGAAGAACAAGAGAATGCAGACTGATTTTGATTATGTAGGGAGTGAAAGCAAATGATAGTGCACAGAGATATAAAGTGAGGTCTATTTGAAGCATGTATTAATGCTCAGTTAGGCATGTGAAGCACAAAGAATCCACTTACTTCAGCTAGATGTGCTAACAAGGCAATACTCTGCACTGTTTTACCCAGCCCCATTTCATCTGCCAGGATTCCATTAATGCCCTGCAAGGAAAGCAAACAATTTGCAGTTTACTCCACAAAGGGAAAAAAAACAGTTTACAATATGCAAGACATAAAAATATACACAAGAGAAGATCAGTATAGGCAAGTCTCAATTTGCATTGCTCCATTTACAGCGTTTCAAACATACACAGTCTTTCCAGAAGAAAACAAATAAATGAAAGTGTCATCCACAATGCATAGCACTCCCAGCATGTCTGTGCAGTTGGCTCAGGAAGGAGAGCAAGGTGGGAGAGGTAAGAAAAAGAAGAGGATGAGGTGAGAAAGAATGTTTGGATTTTGGCATGGAGTTTTCGGCGGTTAGAAAAGGTAACTCTACTGGTTTTCTTCTACTGCCTAGGAGGGGAGTGGAAGGATGAAGAAAGGAACAGCAATCTTGGCACTGCTGGAAGGAATGGATTTCCTTTGCCTGCTTAAAAAGGAGGGTGTGTGTGAGTGGGAGAAAGAAACTGGAATCTTTGAATTTTGGTACGATTGGAAGAGGTGTACTCTGTTTAGTTTGACAGTGAGCAATTAGAGCCAGTTTACTGCACTTGGCAAGCCTGTTGGAGAGGACACAGCAGGAGATGTGCTGCCTCTCCTGTTGTGCCTTCTGCACCTGCTGCAAAAGACATAGCAGGACACGTGCTGCCTCTCTGTTTCCTGATGAGCTTTTTCCATTTGGCAAGTCTGCTGGAGAAGGCAAAGCAGAACACAGTTCTTACCAGTTGTTCTCTTCCTGTGTGCTCCTCAGAAGAGGCACTTTCAATGAATGGCACGCCAGCTGACCCTGGCCAAGACACCTTGGGAGCAGCAGTTGTTACCTCTTCTGGTCTCTGTAGCCTGGTCTCCAAAGATTCTCTACTGAACTGGTTCTCCCCGAGACACATAATTTATGTTGGCTTCAATTTACTTTGTGAGTCCACCCCCACAACATAAATTCAGGTATTGATGCCTACCATCTTCCCTCAAACAGCAGAAAAGATGCTATCTGAAGAGAGTTTTATACTTTCTCTACTTAAAAAACAGACTATCAGGTTAGTCTTGAAAAACGTCTTGATTCGTTGTCATAAAGATTTGTTCTTTTAACTATATAACTGTGAACCAATACGTGCAAGTATAATTCATTTCTCTCTGGAGCCATACCAAGAAAGAAATTATTTCTAAAAACTAGTCTTAACAAATATTAGCATACCTGCTCATAAAGGTTGGCCAGCCAGTTCATGCCTTTCAACTGGTAACCTTTCAGTTTACCATTGAAAATAGTAGGCTGTGGAATGTCCTCTCCTGCCCGGATAGACGGGTTGGCAAGACTGTAGCTCTCTCCAAAGCCAGTGCCAGATTTATTGGCAGCACGAAGTGCTGCTGCCCGACTCTCTTTAGCATCTTCATCAAACGACCTGGTCTAAATGATGAGAGAGGAAAAGGGATTAAACTGTAATCCTAGACACCTTGGGTGGGCAGCTGTGTTGGGTATGGGGACCAATTCCAATACCCAAATCTCTAACAGGCCAGAGTTGCATAATTCCACCCCCACCCCCCTGCCCATGGAAATGACATGATATCACTTCTGGTTTTATTTTCAGCATGGTGAGGGGGCAACTGCTTTGTGATTCTTTAAGGGAAAAATGCCCATTTGGAGGCCAGAGGGCTACAATATGGGGGTTCACAGGACACGTGTGGCCCAAGGGCTGTATTTCTCTACTCTTGCTATACACAGTTACTGGAAAGACATCCTACTCATCCTAACGGGAATTATTTTAAATAAACATCTATAGAATTGCAATATGTCTGGAATCCTATACAAACTTAGTTGGAAGCCTGTATTACCCTAATAAAGACATACAGGATTGGGCTTAACAAATGAATCTGAATATGATTTCCACTTCATTGTTTAATTCATTTTATAATTACAAGAAGCTAGGCAATCTCTTTATACATTTTACACGGATATAACACCTTACCAGAAATTAAGTACAAAGATAACAACTTTCTACTTTACAAAGGCAAGAGACCAATATGGCTACTTTTTTAAAAAAAAAACTTTGTAGTTACTAAAAGAAAAATGAAATATTTGTTTTCAATACCAGGCACCTAATAATTAAGAACACTTTCCATTTTATTACATAATTCTCTTTCAGTATTTACCTGAGCCTGATGAATCCGGAAGGCATCTTCAGCATTCTTCAGAGCCTGACCCTTGTAGTAGTTACTATCTGAAAATATTATTAATTTTTTTTTAAAAGCCACATGGATTAAATCTCAAGGCAAATTGAAAGTTTATGTTAAAAAAAAAACCCCACACAGAACCCTAACTTTATAAATTTCACTCAAACATTCTAGAATTCAGTTTCACTCCTTACCATAATCCTCATGGGTAATGTTGACAACAACACCCCCACCAATATCAATCTGCCTCTGGATAGAACTGTCTTCAAGTTTTCTTAAGATTTCCTCCTGGATTCCATCATGTCCTATATCTCGTTTGCGGCTCATGAAATGGGCATATAACTCAGTTTGCGTGATCAGAAAGTTAAGTTTTCTCTGCTGCCTCTTAGCCTAAAATAATTTACACCAGAACAAAGAAAATAGTTTCATATGTAAAGATAGTGAAAAGAAATTAAGACAGCGTATTTAATTTCTACAGCTCTGGACAAACCTTTTAAAAAGGCCTAATTATATTCTCACTTTTTTTTAAATTTCACAGAAATGTCTATCACTGATTAACGGTATCTCTTCCAAAATCTCTAAAGGACTATAAAGTCCAATTCATTGTGTTCTTTTACTAATCAAGAGTGAGGGTCTTATAAAAATGCACCACTTTTTATAAAATAAAACAGAACTTGGCCTGACTGCACAGAAACAAGAGGTAAAATAGAGCTCAGGCACAAACAATTGCCAGATGAAGAGAAACACAGTAACACCTCCAACAGTTGCTATACTACCCAGCAGTAAAGATCATTTTCCAAGAAGTATAGAAAGAAATTCCATTTCTCATCCAAAGGAAAACTGGTATTACAAGTCCTGGTAGCTGGCACAGAAAATTATGGTACACAAGCCAAAACACACCTGTGTTGTTACATGAGTTACACTTTTAAAAGCAGCACCAAAATTTGGATCAATGCATCTTGAAACTTTAAAGTCACTTCACCTGGCAACTGCTGGCATAGAGGACATTTTTAAAATTCAAACTTAAATAGTAGTAGCTGGATCCTAATCTTAAAAGAATTTTTAAAAACTTGTTCTGAAGTGGATTTGATTTAATCTGCAACGGTTGGGGTTAACTGTCTTAGTGCCTCTGACCAGATTTTCATCTTTTTATGAGTCAGGCTCACCTCTCTCATCTCCTCATCCAGTTTACGTTGCTCTAGTGCCTCCTTTTCTGCTCTTTTGCGATGTTCTTTTTCCACTTTCTCATATTTCTTCCAGTAAAGAAGCATCTCTTTTGTAAGGCGTCGGGCCCTGGGTAATGTCTCCTTGCAATTCTTTTGGGCTTGGATGGCTGCTCGCCGCACCTCTCTCATACACTGGTGAGCCAGCTACCAGGGCAAGGGGGCAGACAGAGAAGACAAAAACAAAAAAGACAAGTATAGAAAGGCCGTGGGATAGTGATATCCTGAAAGTCTGCACAGGATGTATCTAGTATTGTATCTCTCTCAGTGCTCCAGCTGACATGTCAGCCTACTGTTTTTTCAAATATATTAAAATAATTCACTTCTAACTGGAATCCAAAATAATATGCATATAAAATACCATCACTATCAACAATCTATTCTTCTAGAATCAGAGCTTTTTTCTCAAGATAAAAATAAACATAAATATTTTACTGTTGCAATGCACACCCAAAACAGTAATGTTTTACAGGAATGGAAAAAAGTGATGTATATAAACAGTGACATAGCCAATTCTATGCTGGGAGAAAGGCAGTATTCTAAGCGAAACTAAATTAAATAAATATCAGTATTACTATTAAAAAAAAAAAAGCCAGTTCTTACTGCTGAAATGAGTGATTGGGCATAATAATGGCACTGGCATACATCAATAAGCTGAAACTTAACCCAGCAGTAATGGAGATATTGTTAATAAGTAGCTTTCCTGGTGCTGATCTTGTTCTGAAAAGTATAGCACTCTCCCTGAAGAAACAGATTCACAATCTAAGATGCTCCTTAATACAGTTTTATCATTAAACATACTAGTAGCCTCTAAGGAATGGTGCACATTTTTTCAGTTTTCTGTGACAGATACCTTACTGGTACAGAGATAATCTAGACTACTGCCCATTCTCTAACCACCTCCACATTAGACTACGCTAATCTAATATACATGAGGTTGCCTTTGAAGACTGTACAGAAACTGCAGGTAGCTCAAGTGCAGCTTTAAGATTACTTACTGAGACTGAGTGCTACAATCATAGTACATAATATTTCATCCTACTTCAGTCCCCTCTGGTCTTTCTTAAGGTCCAGTCCAAAGTGCTATTTTTTACTTTAAAGCTCTTTATCCTTGGAGAAAAGATATCTGAAGAGCTGCTCATCTCTACATGCCCACATGCTTTTCAGTGGTGGTTCCTCAACTGAGGATACTGCTTGCAAGGTTGGCTTGTGCTCCAATACAGATATAATTTCATCAGTAGGAAACCCCATTTTTATTCTTCCAAGACTCTGAGTTTATAATCTCATGAGGTTGTTAGCCCGCTTCTGTCATGTTTTGTTGTTCTAAAATACTTCATATGGTAATTTTTTAAAAGCAAAGATGCAGTCCCATACACTCACTTGGAAATACTCTATCTGCTTGTGTATCAGAATGGCTTTTTTCCTGAAAAATACTGTTTGAAAATGGAGTGCGTCTTATATACCAGCAATTAGTATTTGCTGGCATATAAATAGGGCACGTCTTATACACCAGTGCATCTTATATGCCAGCAAACATGGTAAGTCCCACGACAATCAGTAGAACTGTAGCCATGTAAACACATACAGAATTGTGTCACCAGTACTATAAACATGGTGATTTATATGAACAAATAAATTAACAAATAATGGAAAATTTAACAGAGAATGAGTTTCTACCTCATCAAAATACAAGAGAATCCACAGTACATCATACCTTTCTGCTGTTACTTAAGAATAAGTTTCGGGCAGAGACTTTTTGTTTGTACGCCTAAAAAGAAAGAAGACCATCACTTGGTCATATTACTGAACAGTAATTTTAATGTTCCCAAAAATTTCAATAGCAGAACTGAACTACAACAGTAGCACTGAGTACACTGATCACAGCATTTCAAGCGTCCACCATTAATTGTTTGAATATTTGGCTTACAAAAGTGATTAAACCTTCATTCATGCTACAACTAAACAAAACATTAAAAAATCAAATGTTTCCTTGAATACCAATTAGCTTCACCACAACAGATGAACTATATGTGCTTTTAAGTGCATGTCGTTTCTTCTGGCTAAGATAAAATGAGTACGTATTCCTCTATATTTTTTTCCCTTTCTTTTAACTGCCTGAACATTTTTTTTCCCTACATCAACTGATAGTTATCTCATGGTACAGAGAACTTCTATTTTAGATATGCTTCATTCTATGGACTCATGTATCCCTCTCTTTCCTGTCTTTCCTTCTTTTCCCTATGTAAGTTTCCTGGTCCCTCCTAACTAAGGCAAAGATAAAGTTTGCCGAGCATAACCGAGGTTGATATTGATTACTGTATTTATGGTTTGAATAAAATAAATATTTGATTGACATCAACCTAAAATTCTTAAAATCACACCATAGTCCATTACAGAATGGAGCAAAACAGCAATTTCTTAAAAAAGCTGAAGTGTGCTGATCTGCCCTTAACTTGGACAGAAAAGTTTGGGATGTCAACTTATGTCTAAGTAACAAGTTAGAATAAAATATGTTCACGGACAGGCATTCTACAGAGAAAAATGTAAAAATTCAAAGTGTTTGTTAAAAGTATTTGACACATCAGGTATCAAGTATCAATATGTTCATAAATGTGCACCCTAGAATGAAAAATACGGATATCTAAAGTGTATCTTCAAGATGTACCTAAAGTAGTTGACGTATCAGGCCCAAACCTTACCACAGTTTTATTTTCCCCAACATAAATATCCCAAAGTCTGGTGATCACACACGTAGATTTGCAAAACACAATACTTTAAATTAAAGTATAGATGGACAGCACATAGTTGTGTCCATGTGTGTATATATGTGCATGCACATACTGGTACTTTATAGACAAAATCTCTCTATATAAATATCTATTATATATTTTATATATATTATACAAATATATAACATATATATATACATACACATATTTTATAACTTCTCTCCATATAAATACTACACCTATTATATATTATACACTACCGTATATTATGTCATACATAACACACACATATATAGGTAGGTGTGTGTGTGTGTGTGAGATATATATAACATATCAGTTAAAACAAAAGTATGCTTGGCTTCTAGTCGTTTACTGGCCAATTATGGCATTGCCAGTTTTGTTTTCCAGTTGGCAAATGCTATCGTTGGGCAATAACGGAGTAGGAACCGACTTTTCCTTACATTTGCATTCCACTACGTGCTAACCTTCCCCCACTAACAATCTGGTGCTTTCCTACTGACAAATCTCACCTTTGGCAGCTCCTTTTAGCAATGTTCAGCCATACTTTCCGGCGGCGAGCATTCAATTGTTCAATGGATAAATGCTTTTTCTTGGACCCTGGAGGTGGAGTATCATGAGAGAACTTGGCAAAAACTTTGGTCTGATGGTGATGGCGTCGCGGAGACTCCTCAGAGGATATTTCTTCATCCCGTCTCTTCTTTTTTTTTACCTTTTTCAATTTGGCTGCAATGGGAACAGTAGGTCATAGAATCACTTTTCTCTGTTAATCATTTTAAGACTCTTAGCATTAATTCACAAGCTTCAAGTGTCCCATACAAAATTCACTTAAAACATTTTTATACTGGTTTTCATTTTTTTAAAAATTCAGAAGCAGTTTACAAGATTACAATACAGAAAATATAATAAAATCAAGTAATAAATCTGTAAATCAACTATAAATAAAGCAGTAAAATATTTCCTTGCTGCACTGTGAATCTGCAGATAAATCACTTTAGGACTTGATTCCTGAGGATGAATCATCTTCATTTCAAGAGGAATATGGTTAATTAAGATATTTCTAGAGTACTTTGCTAGCAGGTACAACACTTTTTCTTCCACAAATGAGATTATGTTCATAGACATTTAAGATGAGGATAAACACTGAAGAGAAGTGAAGTGAACTGTGAAATACTTGAAAGAAGTAATAAGACATTAAGCTGTCATAGACTCAGTAAGACCTAGATAATTAACTAGACTGTGGATGGGAGTCTGTGAAAAGAAGTACTGTACAATGCATGTAATGAGTGAAAAGAAAAACTAAAAGTTTAGAAATAAGTGGTGGCTTTCAGAAAAAAGGAAATCCAATACAATTTCACAGCAAGAATGTATAGATATTTTTAAAAAAATCTCTACTACTCTCTTGCAATGCTGGTATGGCAACCTTTCATTACAACCTCCTGGAAAACATTCTATGACCCATCAAAAGAAGATGGGATTTGCTTTTAAATAACAAATCCATAAAACTCCGGGGTGTGTGTGTTTCTGTAAGATATTAAAATGCATCATATATAATAATAGACATATCTATACCTCAAGCACACATTTCCTTCCTTGAAACCTCTTGTTTAGAATAATTTGTCATAAGACTGAGCTCATGTTTCTGGCAACAACCTCGTCCAAGGGTAGGCAGTTTAGGGCCCATCAGATGTTTTAACTATAATTCACATAAGCCAGAACCAGCATGGCTGACGATAGTAGAGTATAGGAGTTGCAGTTGTAGTTCATCTGAGGGACATCAGGTTGCTAAACCCAATCTAGAAGTTTATAGTTCCAAAACCTAGATCCTTACAAATAAACTTCTAAGAAGTTTTATTATATTTTGTAACTCACCAGAAATAACTGCTGAAACACTTAAGCTGAAACTCAATTTATTATGATTGTTAAGATTTGTATCTCACTTTTCTTCTAACAGCATACCACTGTACCAAGTGCTAAAGATTACCTTATGAACAATGGAGCACACAATATTCTGCACTAACACAAACATACCACTGGATTTTAGTTCTCTTTCTTCATACATTGAACTTGTGCTAAGTCAGCAAAAGCCTCTCTGTTCATGAAAGAAACCTTCAGTTCTTGAACAGCAACTATAGATCTAGTTAGTGTACAGGATAATGTCTAAATATGGAGGCATGTACAATCTGGTTTTATGCCCTATCTTTGGTATAAGGTATCACTGCAACTGTCTCTCAGCAAATAAGTTAAATAAAAATTACTATTCAATGCTGTTTGTTACTGATAACTGGAAACACAAGAGGGGAAAAATGAGCAAATATCACAAGAGAAGAAATCAAAATAATACTTACCTTTTAATTTCTTTTCTTCTTTGAACTTCTTTTTCTTGGGTCCTATGAGATGTCGCTGTTGTTCATAGTAAGGATCATATGTGGAGAGCAAACCTGCACTGTAATACTGGTACTGCTGTAACTAAAGAAAAGATGGATTGATCTAACAAGTGAGGAAGACCTCTGGACTAGAAAATTCAAAAATATCTCAAAACACTGGAAATTTCTGACACAGGATCCTTTTACAGTTTAAAAAAGGTTCTCCAAAGGAACCTCGTAGGTTAAATTTGGTCCTAAGAGAACTATTAAGAGAAACATTCAATCAGCTGTCTCATGGGATCTTTGTGGGAAGGGGCATGAGACTGCCAAACTCATAGCTGACAAAAGAACAGATAAAAGTTATATTTTTTTTGATCAGTTAATAGTAAAGTTAGGAACAAGAAGAATGCCAGAATAGCAATTATATTTACATAATGACAATAAATGAAAAATCACAGCTCCATGCTCTCTTGTTCTCTGTTGTGCCTCAGGCACAACATTCAGAAGATAACTTGACAAAAAGAAAAAGGGGGTACACTTGACTCTTTTCAAGCAATGGAATCAATAATTATGACAGTGCTATTTCTCTAAAACAGATGAAGAGCAGTGTGAAAAGTGTGTGGTTTTTTGTACTGATGGAGACAACTTAGTGTTGTATATACATTAATAGCTCAAGTCAGTCAATTTCCCCTCCAGAATGGTTTGCCATGGATGAATTATGCTTTAAAATTTTTACCTCTTTGTCTTTGCTATATTTACTTTGATGCAACTTCTTGTACTTGTGCAATCGTAGCATATTGTGAAGTTCTTCCCTAGAAAGGGTAAATTCCTCTCCTTCTTCCACATCCTCATCAGTTGCTGACTCACTGTCACTGGAGTCATCACTCAAGAGAATGCTCTGCCAAAATCAAAATAATTTCAGTTCAATAAGAGAGTCCAAAATGACCAAATTGGCAAATAAAAAATTCTCAGAGGTACTTAATAGATTAAAGTAACTAAGGTTGACAGAAGGAGTAACACAATTTACATGCAAAAAACTTCCTTAATATTTTCCAGTACTTCTTCCTGCCTCACCTACACTTGTACCAAAAACAAAACAAATCAAAATCCCTGTAAACAACAAGAAGAAAGAAACAAGACCATATACCTCCTTGTGTGCAAAGGGTCTGAAATTCAGCGGTGACTGAATATAGGTGAGAGGATTACAGAAACAGGAAAAGGACGTTGTTGGCTACACAGGTTGAAATGTTAAGACTAATGTTGAAGCAAGAAGCGTAGATAGGGGAGTTTTGATGAGAGAATGCACTTACAGGTCAAACCATAGAAGGGAACAGAATCTGAAGCTCTGGGGATAACATCTATATATCTGGGGTATATCTCTGAGATAAGAGTCAGACAGAAAAAGATGGCTCTAACTGTGCCCACCATTGGCTTTGGCTCCAGATTTGACTTTTGCTGTGTTATTGGTGGCTCTTCACAGATAAGAAAAGTGTTTTCCATTCCATGTTTTATACGACATGGGTACATGGGTAGTATTAATGAAAGGATAAAAGCCTGTAACAAGACTGATTCTACCATTCTATGGAATATATTGGGAGGTGTTTTGAATTTTCATTGTTTTCACAAAGCATTCATATTTCTATAAATATAATGGACATAATGCAATAAAACTACCAGTATGAACAAATCTGGATTTCATAGCAATAAAAACCTTACTTTTAGCCATTTTCTGCTTTTCTTCAATTTGGAAAAGTTATATAGGCTCCCCTTTTCTGTTTTTGGCTCTGTTTAAAGAACACACAAAGAAGAAATATTTTCAACTATGTAAACAATTCAGTGTAAATATATTTTAGACAAATATCTGTACACAGTCTATGTACAGTAGATCTGTTCACTGATAATAAAGCAGCTCACCAGCTCATAGGTGCCTGCAAATGAATAGCTTGATATATATGACACCCTACTAATAAAGTATAAATTGCTCAGTGGTTCAAATACATGGCTATTCACAAGGCTGGATTACTCCAGTATCATCAAATGGAAACTAACACTCACTCTAAAGCACACTTACCAGATTGTAACACTCCATTTAGAGAATGTGTGTTTAATATTCCAGAACTTCCTCCTGCTCCAGAACTTTCCCCAAGGAGGGAGCTTGTAGGTTCTTCTTTAACTTGCATCAAGGGACCCCCAGGCTGAGGAAGCAGAGGATTGTCATCCAATCCATCTTCACTTTCATCACTACAAATATATAATTTCAACAGCAGATGAAGCATAGACAGACAGAAAACAACAGCCGTGCTATGGCATAGCAAATTCTCATGAGCACCGTCTCTAACATTAAATATGTTTGACTTTTTAAAAAAGTATAATTCCCCAAGTATATGAAAGAGTACAATTTAACTTCCTGGGATGCTCTGGTGGTTTAATTTCCAAAGACGGTCCAGGACAGTCTGTTGCAGAAAAAAACAACAGTCTTTTGCCAATTTAAAGCTTAACAGATGCTATTACATACTTTTTTTGGAGACTACAGCCCACCTAAGATGCATGAAGTCATACCCACCTAACCAAGGATATATATACTAATCTGTCAATTAGAGTAACACTTCATGAACCTTATGATGTGGACTGTAGTACTTGTGTAAGTCTTAAGGTGCTACAAGACTTTGCTGTTTTAAAATGCTGTTACTGTGTTTTTAACATTGTAAAGGAAATCCATGTTCAGCAAAGAGGTTACCATTGTATATTTTTCTATTCTCCACTCCCAAAACATCCCTTTTCCCCCAGAAACAAGTTTTTTTCCTTATTTTGTCAAGATTTCTAGAAGTTTTTCATCTCTAAACCATTCACAAGTGAACAACAGTCATGATTTTGATCAAGTGTCAAAAATACGGGCAGTACTCCGTACTATATTTCACCTAGAGGACCAAGAGAACCAGGAAACAGCAGCTTCCCCGAAGCTTCCCTGTGCATCCTAAAGGTTTGCTCAGTAGACCTGGGAAACCTTCCTGAGTTAGCTTTCAATAGTTCCAAGGGTTACAGTGGAGGGAGGAAAAGAAGGAAATTCAATGACAGAACAAAGTGAATTTCAGCCTCACTCTGTATATCATTCAAAACCCTTACTGTTTAAGGTCTAAAGTTGATATTACACCAATAGATAAACAGATCTCCAATGAATTTTAGAAGGATTAACTACAACAACAGTGTGTACATATGAATCTCCCATTGCACTTATGCTGATTAAAACATGATGCTTGTAGTTGATTCACTGATCTGCAGCCACCCAGTACATCATACAACATGCTATTCCCACTGATCTCTAAATTCTTAGAAACAAATTTTCAGGAGGTGCAAGAAAGCTACAAATGTAAGGTTGAGAAGGAAAAGCCTGCTTTCAAGAACTTTGTTTCTTTCATGGAAATAAAAGTAGAATCTAGACCATGGTTCTTTGCATCTCAGAGACTTCACATGAAAGCAACAAATCTTTTTTCAGTATCCCCAAGTCAAAATAAGGAAAAGCTTTGTACCTGGACACACTCCTGTTGAAGATGGCAGAAGTCTGTCGTAAAAAATTATCCAATCGAAGAGCTTTTTCCAGATACCGCAGATAGAGGGCGTTGCCAGCTCTGTGCAGTTGCCATCCTCTCCTGCACCCAGCTCTGAGGCCATAGAACAAACCTCTCCTCATGCAAAGATGCCTCCTAACGCACACCTGTTTAGAAAAGAAAAGAATGCCACCACTGCTTCCATTTTTAAAGTAAGTCAGAGGACCCCAACTGTGATTTTCTTTGTGTGGAGGGGGGAAATACATTCTGGTATCACATCTTACATGAGGCAGGTGTAGACAGACTGCCATTAGATGTACAGCATAGAACTGTGCACTCATTCTCCCCACATATTCTCTTCCTGTGAATTTACCATACTCTTCCTCATTCTAGTCAAAGCTCACTCTTAACACAAATCTAAAACCAGTTCTGGAAAACAACTGCCATTGTCAAGGCTGTCGAAAAGAAGAATGGCAAAATTTACATGAAAAGAAACGTGTGAGTATGTGCCTTAAAGTTGCCTGTCAACTTATGGCAACCCCATTAATTTCACAGGACTTTTTAAAGCAAGGAATACTCCAAGGTGGTTTTGCCAGTCCCTTCCTCTGAAATATAACCTATGGCACCTGGTATTCATTGTCAGTCTCCAATCCAAGTACTAATCAGAGCTGACTTTTCTTAGCTTCCAAGATCAGATGGGATCTGGTGCCTTTCAGGTATTTAGATCAATGCATTTCAACTTTTATCCTTGGAAACCTGTTACAGATTCCTCAAATGAGCAGTAACAAGAAACAAAGGAAACCTACTCAATATTACTGAACCTTTCTTACAATGTGTAGCCACATGAGAGTCACAGGTATTCTAGGAGGTAATCTTGGTTCATGCAAGGTGATCTCCAACAGGTCTAGCCACTGCACTGTATGAAATGAATCCGCATTCTAAAACACGCCAAAGCCATCTCAGATAAATTAGTGGCAAATAAATGTGGAAATTTTTCCAAAAGCACTATGGAGACCACAAATATAGTCAACACCATGTGGTAAGCCACTATAACTTGTGGATGGTGCAGGCATACAAACCAGTGTATTTCCCAGTTCTCATCATCTTACATGTATTTTTCTAAAGACAGCACATACTAATCTCACAATCCCTCTGTAAAATTAAGACCATAGCTCAGAAATGGCACACTATTGCCAAAACTACATACAGAGCAGATATATAAAAAACAAAAGCATGTTTGAATAGCACAGAAATTTCAAACGCTTCAATTTTATACGTATACTGTTGACATCAAAAATTAACATTTTTTTCTTCTTCAGTGCACAGAAATTAACCAAGAGAGTGCTGATCTTCATCAGGGGAAAAAGGCAAACACAATCCCATTAGAATTATGCCTAAAATGAAAAGAGTTCCAGATCCTACTTCTCTATGAATATTAACCACTTCTCTCTTGATTATGAATTAACGTTACACCTTAACTGAGTCATCTAATTGATTATAGATTTGTCGCTCAATTAAAATCTACATTCCCAATTAACTGGGAATCTCGGGGCCTACAAGGCAACCTTCTGAAAGTGAAAGAAAGCAAAGTATGACCACCTTGCACTCCTAGAAGATAGCAGAACTAAAATCAGTATGAGATTTACATTCTATTCTCTTCAGGTTCTCTGAGAAAAATACAAATGCCCAAGACATTTTGGCAAGGACAGAGTATACAGGTTGTTAACATTCCAACACTAGTCTCTGAGCTAGACTTCAACACTCTCCCTGCTGGAGTGTTAGGAACAGCTAGCCACTCAGTATGAAACTAAAGGACTCTTCTCCTACCAACTTTTCATGCCCTGGAGCAAGAAAGTAGATAGAAATGGCTAGATACTGCTGCTTCAACTGCCTGAAACACTCCCATGCAGCAGCATTCAGTCAGCTTCTTCCACTTGCATTTGAGTTAGAAAAGGTCAACCTGTGCCTATACAACATGCAACCCCGAATCAGAGGAATCTGGTGTACTTCTTAACTGGTATGACACAAAGCAGTCACCCTCTTACTGATCTTGCCTTAGGAAAAGCTAATGTGCATATGTGCATACCACACACCTCTGATCGGCACTGCACAATCGATCACATTTTTGCTTGCTCTCCACTGAGAAAAGCCAGTATCCAGTGTTGCTATACTGGCTGTGCAACTCTGGTTTCCAACCACTGTTGCAGAACTGACGACTCTCCCAGGGTTTGGGATCAGGTGCTTGACAGGAAAGGATTCCCTGCTCAAGCTAAGATGTAGGAGCTAGAGTACTTGGTTTTAAATGGAAATACAGATATAGTGAATACAATGGAAAACTGATGAAACACAGAGAACTAGTGAGATGAAAACAAAACTCTACAGCAGTGATGGAGAACATGTGGCCCACCAGATGTCACTGGATTAGAACTAGCAATGAAGAAAAATGAGGTAAGATACAGCTCAACATACAGTTGATCACACAACTCTATACCAGTGTTTCCCAAACTTTTTCACTTACAACCCATTTCCATAAATTGTACTCCCCCCTCACCACCACACCCTTTCTTTGAGGGGGAAAAAGCTCCATTAGAAAGCATCACTGAGCTCTGAGGAGACATCCCCATACCCACAGAAGGAAAGAGAGGGTGGCAGGCCAGCCACCATGCGCAGGCCTCTATCCCACTGTGCTCCATTACCCACCTAGATGCTCTCCACAGTTTTAAGATCCAATTTGCTCCCAGCATAGGGAGGAGCAACTGTTGCTGTGTATCCCTCCCTGAGAAGTATTTGAGGCAGAACTGGATGTCTCCATCAGGCACACTCTCTCCTCACGGAGAAGGACACAAGGAAGAGGGAGCATAGGTGGGGCTAGGATCATGGCAACTCAAACAGAAAGCTGTGCGTGCCTATGTGTGTGAGAAAGACTTTTTTTTCACCCTAAAATTTGTGGGCCCAGGGCAGTCATAAATTCAGTTTGTGTGCCACTCCTCTCTTTATCCCTATTATTCCCCCTCCCCGCCATCTATTGAGGTTCTGAGGCAATAATACCAGCACCATGGGCAATAAAAAACTGCATTAAGTTGTGAAATCCTCCGAGAATGGCTTATACTTTATATTTTTTCTGACATTTTTTTTTTCACATACTCCTACATATCATTGTTCATACCCCTGGGGGTACACATACCCCAGGGTTGAGAATCACTGCTTTATATTGGAATGGCAAAGCTTGTACTAGGAATGCTGTCAGTCTATATACCCTTTTCAGTTATGGAACTAAGGTGGTTGCTACATCTACATCAGTCATCTACATCAGTAGCTTCACTAATCATAATTAGCTCCCAACCACTTGCTTAGCACTGTCTAGTATGCTGTGGATGTAGCATATCTCGATTTCAGTAAGGCCTTTGACAAAGTTCCCCATGACATTCTTCCAATGAAGCTAGTAAAACGTGGGCTGGACAGGGCTACTGTTAGTTGGATTTGTAATTGGTTGACCAACCAAACCCAAAGGGTGATCACGAATGGCTGCTTTTCATCCTGGAGAAAGTGACTAGCGGGGTGCCACAGAGTTCTGTTTTGGGCCCAGTGCTGTTCAATATTTTTATCAATGACTTGGATGAAGGAATAGAGGGAATGCTCATCAAATTTGCAGATGACACCAAATTGGGAGGGGTTGCTAATACGCCAGAGGACAGGATCAAAATTCAAAATGACCTGGATAGATTGGAGAGCTGGGCCAAGGCGAACAAAATGAAATTCAACAGAGAGAAATGTAAGGTCCTACACTTAGGTAGAAAAAATGGAATACAGAAATATAGGATGGGGAACACATGGCTGGATTGCAGTACGTGTGAAAGGGATCTAGGAGTCTTCATAGACCACAAGCTGAACATGAGTCAGCAGTGTGATGCAGCAGCCAAGAAAGCCAATGCAATTCTCGGCTGCATCAATAGGAGTATGGTGTCTAGATCGAGGGAGGTACTGGTACCACTCTACTCAGCTTTGGTTAGACCTCAACTTGAATACTGTGTCCAGTTCTGGGCACCCCAATTCAAGAAGGATATTGACAAGATGGAGCAAGTCCAGAGGAGGGCAACCAAAGTGGTGAGAGGCCTGGAAGCCATGCTCTATGAGGACAGACTGGGTATGTTTAGTTTGCAGAACAGAAGGTTGAGAGCGGACACGATAGCCATGTTTAAATATTTGAAGGGATGCCATGTAGAGGAAGGAGAGGGTATGTTTTCTGCTGCTCCAGGGACCAGGACAAGGAGCAATGGATTCAAGTTGCAGGAAAGGAGATTCCACCTGAACCTCATGAAGAACTTCCTGACAGTCAGCGCTGTCTGGCAGGAATGTGCTGCCTTGGAGTGTAGTGGAGTCTCCTTCCTTGGAGGTTTTTAAGCAGAGGCTAGATGGCCATCTGTAGGGAGTGCTTTGAGGGTGTTCCTGCATGGCAGGGGGTTGGACTGGATGACCTGTGTGGTCTCTTCCAACTCTACATTTCTATGATTCTAGTATGCAGTAATATACTAAATTTAAAATGGAATTCAACATGTTCTTGTGAAAAAGAGGCAAACACACAAATCTGTGTAGTGTTCCTAATCTATTAGCCATGCTTAACATTATGTCTGCAGTGAACTATTGCTAGTGCATGTTCTCAAGAATATGCTCCCGGCATTTCAATTGAAACATATTCTTTTCTGCATTGAGAGGTGGGGAGACACACAAGATATTAATAGATAGTCTGTGTGATATCATGGCCGTAGCTGCACATAGCACTCATGGATGAGATGGGATTGCAGACACTGAACACACAGGGAAAGTAAATGTAGAATGTATTGGTACCAACAAATACGTTACTAACATGAGTTACTCACAACATTGTTGGTAACACTGCAAACATTCTAGCATTAGGTACAAAAATTAGAACACGCACTGCATTATCCTGATTCAAACATTTTGTGACTGGAACTTCTTAATAAAGGGGTTGTCAAAGGGCAGTTTTCTAGATGTTCTTAGATTATAGCTCCCTGTATTCTCACCACTGGCTGCGTTGTGGTGTTACCTGCAGTATACTGAAAACAGGCTCAATTTCTTCCTGTTTCTTTCTGTAACTACAATTCAAACACACATAATGCAACGTCCCTACACTGACAATCCAAACAGGTCAGCCTGCCTCTCCCTGCCAAAGGTACTCTTTACCACTCAATACAAGACCCTGGCTGAACACAAAATCTCCTTCTCCCTTCCTGTTTGCAAAGAGGTATTTTGGGGAAGGGGGCAGAAATAAATATGGCTGAATATATAATGACCAACTCATGAACACCTGCAGTGTTTTTGCTACTCCCTTGAGTATTTAAAATATGTTTAAAATAAAACACACATGAATATATGCAATGCTGCCATGGTGCCACAGTGGTAATGCCATTCTTTTTACACTGTCCTACTCAAACATCAAAATATTGGAATTTAATGGGGCAGACTACAAAAACTGTAATGGTGAGAAAAAGCTGGCAAAAGAGAGACAGAGAGACACCCACTAAGCTAGAACACGTGACACATTGTCATGGCACAGCACCATTTTTTAACCTACTTGATCCTTTCCCATCCCACTCCAAAAATATTGAAGATGGGTAGTATTATCTGCCAAGACAGACAATGAACATAATTCAGGACAAATTTCATTTCTTTGTGAAGTAAGACGGTGGAATTTGGAACACATTGATTCCGTACTGGAACAGATAATTCCTGTAAGGACACCAAAAATTGTAATGGTGAACGGCATGGAGGGGCTTGTAGAGAAGGGAAATACTCACAGACATCTCGTCACATAATCAGAAATGTCCCCCTCAAACAATACGCCAAAACTAGGGAAACTAGCTATTAGAAGGTTTCGTACCATATCAAGAATACAGCTTATGTCAGGAAATGGGGCTCTACAAACTGAGACAAGGAATGTGTTGTTTCAAATGCCAGCAAGAAATTGTGATGTCCCAGATAGGAACAACATTCTAAGCATGATAAAGCCCTTGTTTGGTTTCACCATCTGTCCAACAAATCTAACAGCCACATTTGTACCAGCAGGTTTGGCTATAGACAATAGATTCCGTGGTGTATCGCAAGACCACAGAAAATTACAATCCAAGAACACTGGACTGCCCAAAGCAAGGATGACATATCTCAAACAATGGAGCTATAACACTCTATCTGGATAATGTAGACCATGCAAGCAGAAACTTTAGTTCACACAAATGAACTAGGCTAACAACAAATATTAGAAGAGGCATATTACTAACTCTTGCTTTTTAAAAACCTTAACAGGTAAAGACTTTGGGTAAATATCCAGAACCAGAGCTCCACTTCCACAATAAGCAATTCATGGATGAGGCATTCTGAATTAAACCATTAGGTCATGCCTCTTACAATCATTCTCAAACTGTTTCCCATCCACCCAAGCCACAGAAAGAGGAGGAAATTATGTATTGCCTTAACAATTTCCTTCCCCTTAAAAATTTGTAACCATATGTGTTCTCAGATGCTACTATGTATTGTGATTCTACAGGAAGCCTCCACATTTTGACACCCCATTATCTGATGACTTGCTCTTTCGACACTTCTAAATTAAGGTCAAGTTCCATTAATTCAATGGGGGTTCTGCGCTGTCATTAGTTCTTGCCTATGTAGCCTTGCTTGGAATCACTCACACAGATACGAGGGAAGGGTGATAAACCAGCTGTGAGACTTTCCAAGCAGCATGCATGCAGTCAGTCCCAAGTCAGCTTCTGTAAGCCCTTAATGCTCCCTACAGTACAGTACATGGGTTCTGCTTTTCAACCAGTTCCATTTTCTGAAAGTGCTTTAGTCCCTAACCTGTCAGATAACTGGGGGAAGCCTATATATGCATGAGAAGGGGAGTATCATGACATCAGTCATTTCTGAACTTGCAACTGTATGTGAGGGGTTAAGATAGTCTAACAAATCTATGTAAGGCACAAAACAGAGCTACCAGCCTCCCTCATGTGCATGGGAAAAAGGCCAGTTTAGGAGTCATAGAATGAGATGCCACTATGTAGAAAAGGGGAGCCCTACTGGGGGAAAAACATACTCACAAATTATTGCTGAAGGCAGAGCTATGTTTGCAGATGAAACAGTAGGCATTCAGTTCAAACTGCTACTAGCCAACAGTCATAACTCCTTTTTCTTTACAAGATCAGGGCCATGTCAAATCCAGCAAACAATTACAAACAGTGGAACAAAGCACCTTCCACTGCATCTCCCTGCAGAGTGTGAGAACTGCTTGAATAATTTCACCAGAATGGGGAAAATGCGATTTGTTTTGTGGCGCTTGAAGCCCCCATCATTTTTTAAAAAAATCAACCAAATGAAATGGCTGAAAAGACATGAAAAAACACACTCAAATGTGACAGTTTAACTCCCCTTCACTACCAATCAGCTGGCCCCTCCCAAAACTGCAAACCCCA
Organism: Ctenosaura bakeri; assembly: GCA_948474755.1. NCBI lineage: Eukaryota > Metazoa > Chordata > Lepidosauria > Squamata > Iguanidae > Ctenosaura > Ctenosaura bakeri. Next base: position 302,169 of record CAOLHI010000917.1, on the reverse strand, counting down.
GGATTCCATAGGAGGTTGAAAGTGAAATCATCGCGCTATAAGAGTGTCGTGCAGAAATGGCCTCTGTATTCAATCAGTTCCTAAAACCAGATACAACATTGCATCACTTTTGGTTTTACCAGGAGGGCCTGTACAACCCATGGACAAGTGCAGGGCTGACCAAACCTGGACTAAATTCATTATAGTACTGATAGCTGACCCTCTGAACTGAAACATCACAGAATAAAAAACAGGTAAAGAAGGAAAGAACCCTCCTGATGCACAGAAATATTCTTCTCAAGGTAAATTAATTCCAAATATATAACTTTGCCTAGGGCTCTGCAATTTCAAACTATATTATAAATTATTTGAAACATTACAAAAATCAAACTTGAGATACCACTAATACCAAAGGAGAAAGAGCAAAAAAGTCAGACGTATATGGCCTTTTGGGTCCAGAGGGCTACACTGGATGTTCACCAGGAGGCACCAATTCATATGTGCTTGCATGCATACTTTCTTTAATACCACAACCAATCAGGCATTGAATCACATGTTTTTTAAAACAGCACAGATTGGTATCCACTAACCAGGGAGCAATCTGCAACTCATACATGTTCTTTTAAAAAGGGAATGACCAAACACACTTACTTAATTCCCTCTTAATTTTTTACTTTAAAGTTGTCCATGTTATTTTCTTCAAACCCTGCCTCAATCTTTGCTTCCTCCTCAAATGACAGATCCTCGTAAGCTACTGTGCCTAACTTATTTTTAAATGCTGTGCTCTTCAGCACCACTAAGACCACAGGAGTGAGACGACCCCTTCACAATGCCTGTCTGAGTGTCTACACTCTGCATTCTGAGGGCAGTTGTCAAAAAGCCTTTTGCCAAAGCAACTGCAGAAGTCCTCTGAGGGTAGTACTTGTGTCTCTCAAAGGAATAGGCACTACAATGGTGGTGGTAATTTTTGCTACTACAAAAAAAAAAAAATCACCAGTGAGCATAAGCTGAGGAGAAAAGAACATAGAAATGGCAGTTGGGGCATCAGAAATGACAGCAAAGAGAGAGAAAAACAGATGAAAAGGAGCACCGGGGAGTTAGCAGCAAGTGTTTATGGCTGGGACTGCTCAGGGCTTCTCTGTTCATGTAACCCCAAGTTCTGCATCTTTGATCTAGGTGGTGGCAGCTTCTTTCAATCGCTTGCTCATCTATCCGTAATGAGCATTTAGACACAAACACTATCACTGCAGCTGCTGGCCATCATTATTATTGTTGTTGTTGTTACTGTTCTGCATTCCTCTTGATTCCCCATCAGGTATATAAATATGGACATTTCTCACTATAAACAAATTACATAGCTTGATCAGTAGCAAACATTTGGGAAATCAATTGTTCCTCTCTGAGAGAGCTACCTTTTTATTACAGTACGCTCCTACATGTTTGAGAACTAAGTGGAAGTCATGAAATTATGTGCAACCTATCACAGCACATAGTACAGGTATAAAAGTAACTGAAACAGCTGTTCTGCTCTTTGCCATTCATCTTTCAAAGGCACCCAAGATCCGCTAAAATAGAAGACTGACAACCCTATTCATTTGTCCTAATTTCAGATATCATTTCAGCATTATTACTGTTAAATAACAATTGCCTCCATGTAGTAAACTATTTTAGTAAATATAGGTATCCTTCCTGCTGTACAATTTACCTCCACTGGCAGAATGACTGCATGTGCAATAGAAGTTTTTCCTACTACTGAACACCAACAGGATTCATCTTATCCAAACTCTGATTACTAAAGCACCAGCAAAGGTAGGGGAACAGAGTCTCAACAACTTACAATCTCTGATTAATGCTGGAATGGAAAACCATGCTTTGTGTACCTGAAATACGGTAATCAATAACACCTACTGAGGCAATTACCAGCAAGCACCATCAATAACCCGAATGAACACAGGAAAGATGGAGCTGAATAGGATGAAGGGGATGGATTTAGTGAAAGACAACAGGGTCCACACATTCTGTAGCAAGCTAGCTCTAATTATCACTTCTTCTGACTAGTTATGGCACTCCAGTGTCTCCAAGCTTCCACATATCCACAACTGCATCGCCACCACCTAGTGAGTACAATTAACTACCATTCTCTTTCATTTCTGAAGCTGCAAATGTGGGCACTGATTGCAGTATTAGCTGCACACTAAGCCTGGCCCCAGTTGGAAGGTTGAAAAGAAAAACTGGAGTGGTTCACTAGCAGAACGACCAAGAAGCCCAGCCTTTGCACCTTAGGTGTCCTGAATGAACCGGTTTACAGCAGAGTTAGGGAGTATGTGGCTCTCCTGATGCTGCTGGTCTACAACTCCCAACAGCCCTCCTTTGACCCTGTTTTGTGTGTCTGGGTATGCAGGATTACAAAAGCCCTGACAAGATTCCCCACCACACCCACACACTCCATGTTTGATGAAGGAACTGCTCTAAGAAACGGTAAGTCTGGGTTCTAATAGCCATTTTCCCCTCTTGAAATGATTGTCTACATAGTCAACAAAAGTGATTGTTGCTTCTGGTGGCCAATTCAACAGGGCAGGACATGAACTGCCATCTTCTTGATCTACTGGGAGCTCAAAATCTGTGAACTTTTGCATATCCTAATGAATTTTTCTCTCCCTTGCTAAAGTTTATTCATCTTAATGAAGGCAATATTCTTCCAGTGGTTTTGAGCCCTTCTTCTAGGGAGCCCACACTTTTTGGTACTCACTCTCTCCTAAGCGACTTACAGACCTGGCTGCATGTGGTTGACAAAGAGCTGTATACTTCATTCCCTGTGTGGTTCTGTGCACTTGTCTGTGTTTGTAATACAAGAGCATTCAGACCCTCATCTGTGGGGAACCCTGAACAACACGGTTTCTGGTAACAATCATCACATTTGTGCTGGCCACAGACTCACAGCATACACTAATGAAGACGATGCAATGTCTTTGTAGTAGCTAGAGTGTATACTGTATGTTTGTGAAGTAGGTAGCACCAGCAATATGCTCTGTTATTGTCCCATTAATGTGTTCTATTACTGTCCCGTTTGGATTGGTTGCTTCCATACCTTGTTACAATGCAGGTAGCACCAACAATATTATGTTTGGTGCATGTCTGTTATGTTGCCATAGATGCTATGGGAGTGTCTGTCGCTGCTGCTATGTCTTCTGTTTAAAATGATATACTCTGCTGTTGACTTTCATTGTTCACTGGATCACAATTAGATTGCACTATTACTAATGCTGCGGAGCAGTGAAAAAGTGGTCCTACTGGGTTACACTTCAGACTACTGTGCCTGGGCTGTGTTCACACACAATGGGAGTCTATCTCCAAGCAATACAATATGAGATCCCATGCAAATTCCTGTCATGATCAGTTCTCCACAAATTTTCACTGCTACGGAACTTCCGCAAAACCATTATTCAGAAATGTGTGCTTTTTGCACAATTTGCCAAAGGTTCAGGAATGTAAAACAGCAATATTGAACCAACAGTATGCTGTATAAGGATGAAAGAGTGTCTACAACCTTATTTACACACATGATCCATGAATGTCTATGAAAAATATACAGCCATAGTGGAAAAAAAAAATCTAACAAGATTACAGTCAAACCAGAACATGAATAAGCCTGCCACAGACAATGATCTCAAGCATTACAGACAAGAACAACTTAACAATGAATGAGTTTCTTCTTCAGTATTTTAGGACTCAATACATTTTTCTAGTTGAAACACAACTTTAATTTATACTGGTTTGTAAGGACTGTATGTTTAAGTTACCACAAACGCTTTCCACAGGCACTATTACACAAAAATACACTTCCCTGTTACATTGTAGAAAGCTAAACAAAGAATAAAAGGTTCTTTTCCACAATTTTTTGCCACATCTAAGGAATTATGTTCAACTTGATTGGATCCTCTGCTTCAGTCCTCAATCAGAACACAGTTGTTGGTTTGTTTTGTTTTTTGATATTTATTGTGTTGCACTAAAACACAGGTCCAAGAAATTTATTGTGTTGGGTTTTACTACAGTTGCAGAGACAATTCCATGCTGCAAAAATTAGTTGTACACAGTTTACTAAACAGAGACTAAAAAACAAGTGCGACATGGTGGGCTAAAGACTCTGAGGGACCAACATTCAAATCCCTACTCAGTCATAGAAACTCATTGGGTTATCTTGGATATGTCACATACTCTCAGCCCTAAATGAAGGGAATGACAAGCTTCTTCTGAATACATCTTGCCAAGACAACCCAAGGACAGTCACTGCTAAGTCAGAAGCAGCTAGAAGGCGCATAACAACAGTTTTGTTTTTAGACATGGACGATCAGTGTTCAAGTATACTTTCTCGAAGATTCATGATGAGGCCTTCTATTTCACTCCAATATACAGTAGATTTACTACTTGGATGCAAGTTCCATTAAGCAAGCGGGACTTCTGGCTAAAAATGGATAGGATCTCGCTTGTAAAAGAGCAATACTGGCCACAACTGTAACTATTTTCAGAGTCCTCTGACTGCAAGCACAGTAAAACAGTTTGCAAATTTCAAATGCTATGTAAATGATTAGCAGTAGTAATAACACGTAACTTCAACCTTTGACTGCCTATATCAATTCTCACTTTATTGATTTTTTAAAAATAATGTTTCAGTTGACTGCTTAACTTTCATAATCAAGAGTCTAACATCACACTGTTCTAATCCTGAGACACTGAGCAATCATGAAAAGAATCCATCAGGTTATGAATCCAGATAAAAGCAACCAGACAAAATCATGCAACAGAACACCATCTGTGATGCTGCAGACTCCACTCCACAGCATAAAGAAACCAACCTAACTTTTCCAAAAGTTTGAAATATTTGTTCTGCAGTGACTTTTAAAAACTAGAATTCACTCTCTATTTTGAACATTTAATGCATACTTCGTAATACATTAATAATAATCACGATGATGGTGGTGACGATCATGAAATACATTAATAAAAGCTGGTATGTATGTTTACTCTCTCCAAAATTACTTCTGCTGAAGAAACAGCCATTGGAATTAAGTTTTAAAGGTCCTCAAAACTTATACCTTTCAAGAACGCTCAGCTTCTATTGGCAGTATCAGTAGGAACCTGATCAATTATGAGACGTGTGTTAACTGTGCGTTAAAACATTTGTTCAACAAAATACCATTAGTGTATCCCCAAACCTCTCCATTTAAACATGAAAACTATACAACTTCAAAATAACATCACACCATGATTGCTGAGAGCAGGAACAGTATAATCGATTAAACGTCGGACTACAACTCCGGAGAACAAAGTTCGAGTCCTTGCTTTGTCGTGGACATCCAACGGGCAACACTGGCCAAGTCACACTCTCTCAGCCTCAGAGGAAGGCAAGGTAAAGCCCTCTGAACAAATCTTGCCAAGAAAACCCCATGACAGGTTTGCCGTAACTCAGAAATGATTTGAAGACACATAACACAAATAGTCACAAATAGTCACAAATACACATTAAGCACAAATACACATTAAGCACAATCACAAATAGTCTAAAAAAAACTGTACATTTATCAGGCACGCCAGCACAGAGCAAAGCGTGTACACTTGCAGTGGGGTGAAAATTCATTAACAGCTTCTGGTACATGAACCCGTAAAGTTTCCAGGTAACAGTGACAAAAGTGATAACACGGCGACATCCCAGTATTACAGCTATTTGATCCTTGTGCTGAAAGGTGGTGTTCTGGTTCTGGATCAACAGGCACAACCCCGCCACATGTTTCAGTGGTTTGTGACTTATGACAAACAGCACTACTGGCAACCCCATAGGTTCAGGCGGGAGGCTGGTTAAGGCGGGGCTGACGGGACCACACGCCGAACTCCTCTTTCTCCGTCCTCCGCCTTCACGCGTTGCGCGGGAGGCGCACGTGTGTCCGTGGGCTGGGTGTGACCGACACACCCTCGCCCGCCGCGCGCTGCCCGGGGCTAGGAGGCGCTTCTGGCTCCGCCTAGGGCCACCTTCCCTCACCCTGCTCGGGCGATTTGTGGAAGAGGGGAGGCGCCGGGCTTCCCATCCATCCCCCGCACTGCTGCGTGCCGCCACTGCTCCCCCCCACCACGTAGAGCGACGGGCCTGTCCCTTTAAGAGAAGGCCCGGCTGCCGGGGCCACTGCTGAGGGAGCGCGAAGGAGGGTCGGATGGGGGGTGACGCCGCGCCCTGGCCTAACGGGTCCCCGCTACGCTTCCACCTGTCCCGGCCCGCGAGCCCCCGCGACTCACCTGGGTGCGTGGCCCGGCTCGGGCCCGGGGTGGCTCCCGAGTTGCCCGCCCCGCTTTCTCTTCCTGGCCTCTCGCCCTGCGCTGCGTCGGCGCTGCTCGTGTCTTGCCGCGGTGCCTCTCGGCTTCTGCCTCGCCAAGATGGCGGCCGCGCTATTGCTGCTGAGGAGGAGGCGGCGGCTGCGGGCGCTGGGACGGCGGCGGCGGCCACTTTCGCTCACTGAGAGGAGAGGAGCAGGGACACGGGGAGCCATGGCGGGGGGAGGAGAGGCGCCATGGCCAGGCCAGAACAATCGAACTCTGCACAAGTACGTGGCACTCCTGGCTCAAACTCGCAAACACTCCGCTTCGGGTTTTGCTGTACTCCCAGTCCAGCTCCTAAACCCACATCTTGTGCTCGTCTCCCCAGAGAAGACCCAAGAGGGTCCCTCCAGCATCGATTTGTTATTGTTCGACTGGTCGGGTCTGGCGGTGACGGAAATTGCCGAGCGCTTTCGGTCGAAAAGACTAGCGTGAGTTAGCAATTCTCGCGTGAGGCTCTAGGAAAATCTCGCGATATCTGGTTCCAACGGGAGCTCTCTGGAAGTGACGTAAATTTTCGATAACCTTACTCCCTGCGGTTAGGGGTGGGCGCTGCGTAGGCTCAGCTAGGCCTCAGGTCATCTTAATTGACTTTGTGTTGCGGTCCTGAGGAAGCCTTCCCGTTAGGTATGAATAGTTTTAAAAGCTATTAATTGAATTTACATAATCCGAACGCGAGTCACTTGTTTCTTGGTTTATTCTAAAACGGTCTTCTGACTGCTTTATCCCTATTACTCTGCGGAAGAGCTCGAATACCCGTTTGTTGCGTTACACTAATTTGGGTCGGTGACAGAGATGATACGAAGAGTTTGCCCCCCCGCTTTCTCTTTATTCTGACTCCTGCTACGTCAGTATTGGAAGAGATCCTAGAGTGGAAGCATGTGCTACGCGTGGAAAGCACAGGATTTTCTTAACAATTAGGAGTTTCTTTTGCATTATACGTTTATATCACTTTTGATGCCACTTTAACTGCTGTGGCTGCATTCTACAAAACCCCGGGATTTGTAGTTTGGGCAGGTAGTAGAACTGGTGATAAAAGCTCTGACTGTCTCAGACTACAAATCCCAGGATTCCGTAGGATGGACTTATGGCAGCTAAAGTGTTAAAACTTCTATAACTGTGTAGCGTAAGAGACCCCCCGCCCCCCAAAAAGAAAAAGGGTGCTCTGAGGCTGCTGGAACGCAAATTACTTTTTAAAATATAAAATTAAGGCAAGGGCCCTGGAACACAATGCATAAATAAAATTTTTGAAGCCTGAGTGTTTCTTCAGTCTTTTGTCTTCTCTGTGAAACAGAACATGTATTCACTGTGTACAGTGGAATTAAAGATGAGTGTTTTGCTATTGGACAGTAGTGAGTATTTCCCAGTCACAAGTGCAACTATAAAAACACTAAACATGTTCTTTCGACTCTGCTCTAGAAAATCACAATTGCCACACATGAATTCCATTCTTCCCTCTTTTAATATGCATATAGATGAGTTCATTGTATTCTAATACTACTTGCCTTAGCCTATCCAGTGAACCTGGCAGCATTTGAACTCATGTTTCCAACTTAATGTGCAACATGGATACTAATAGCAGTGGGTGGAAATGCATTATTTGTCAGCATTAATTTCTACAAAACATTCTAGCGTTGTTGTTCACTTCCTTCTGTGAATCTATACATTATTTACCATTATTATCAGGTTATTCCTGTCTTTCCATTCTCTGAGCAAACAGAAGAAGGTGAGCTTGTGTCTCTGGGGTCAGGTTTCATATTCACAGATAGACTTGTTGGCCATCCAGCAAAATAGAACAAAGTCTGCAAAAAAGCAGTATCTTTATTGGCCAGCCCAAATGCATTATCCAGACTTTTAAAGCTCCACTGGGCATCTTTCAGGAGTGTTTTAGCTGTGTATTCCTACATAGAAGGGGGCTGGATTAGATTACCTTTCCATTCCTTAAGATTCTGTGAGTCTATGAAATCTCATGTACAGGGAGATTTATATATACATTCTAAACATACCAGATAAACTGCAGTCCTAGATAGTTAAGGAAAAGAGGATAAATGTATAATTAAATACAAATTGGCCATATTATCTACACAAATAAAACAAAAGAAAGCTCCACAGAAGAGATATTTTTTACAATGCTTGCTGTGAACGGGAATGGTTGAAAGTGCATGACTAGAATTGTGCTTGATCACCCCACAGTTATACACATATTGGAGGGCCTACCCACTTCAGTGTGGGGATTGTGAGCTTCCTCATTTTAAAGATCTAGAAACAGATCTGTATAGATACTTTCTTACTTTAGCATCTCTAAGGCAAATCTGTTGAGGGTTTTCTTGGCAACATGTTTGTGGGAGGAGTTGCCACTGCCTTCCTCTGAGGCCGGGAGAGTGTGACTTGCCCAAGGTTATCTGGTGGGTTTCCAGGGCTAAGCAGGGATTCAGACCCTGGTCTCCTGGAGTCATAGTCCAGTGCTCAAACAGCTACACCATACTGGCTCTAACACAGATGCTAAACTTATACATAGGACAAAATGATAATGAATCAAGACTTATTTTAAACATAAAACTTTGCAACTGCTTTGTGGAGGAAAGTTTTGACGAACAGTGTAATATACTTACCTATGACATGCACACAACTGTATTTTATGAAGCATTTTGTCAATATCCCTTGCCCTGTATTTGGTGTTCTTTAAATAGTATGCCGCTGGTTAACTGAAGGCTTTATTCCATATTACTTTATTTTACAAACAAAAAGCAACTTTCTGGAATATGAATACTGCACTCAGTTCACATTAACTGGTTTCAAAACACACTGTATATAATAAAATTACAGTTGCAACTTTATGTCTACTTACTTTGCTCTATGCCTAACTGAGATAAGTGGATGGCTAAGGATCAGATTATTGGAAAAACTTCTTGCTGTTCCCTTCATACTAAAGATACAAGGTACAAATAATGCTGCTAGGGATACTTGCACAAGAAAATGTTTCTAGATTTCTCTACAGCAGGGATGAGGAACATGTACTTGACTCCCAACTTCCACCAGCCCTAGTTAGCACAGTCAACAGTGACGAATGACATGAGTTGCAGTCCAACAACACCTGAAGAGCCACATATCATCTCTGCTCTGGGGTAATTTCACAAAGAAACGTATTTCCAAGTTTCTTGCTGCAAATACTGTGTGGGAAGAACATACTAACTATCCATAATTAATAAGTAACAAGAAGCCAGTATTGCACTTAGGGCAAGTGAATGACTGATTCTCCAAAGTTACAATCAACAACAACAATTCTAAAACATTTACACACCATAAACAAGGGTTAGGAAACCAGAAAAGTCTAAGAATGGGTATGAATGTTATACATAAACACTGGGGAATACTATGATTTAACAATGAGTTTACATTGATAGAAATAATAACAGTAACACACATTTAGAGCCTCTCCACGCTACACTGTTCATAATGCTATTATTCTACTTTCAACATCCTATGGAATTCCGGAGTTTGTAGTTTACTGAGGCCAAAAAGCTCTCTGGCTGAAAATTCTAAATGTCCCTCCCTAAACTACAAACCCCAGGATTCCATAAGATGTTGAAAGTGGAATAATAGCACTATAACTGTGTAATGTGGAAAGGCCCTCAGTTTACATGTGAAGTTTTATTTTAAAAAAACAACAAAATAAGAGATTTGAGTCCCCACACTCTCCAGATTTGTGTTCCCTAATAGAAGTCTTCCAGAAATTCTAATGAAACTGGTATCTTCCTCCAGAGTTAGGGGTTGATGGACAGCAGCGGAATTCAGGAGGTAATGCAAAATTAATTGCACTTTCTTCTCTTTAAGGTTTTATGGGACCCTGTGGATTGTAGTTTTGGCTTGTTTGAAAAGAAAGGTTCTGATCCACTGCATTGTTCAAACAAGGTTGACAAGGTGGCATTATAGAAGGCAAGGGCAATTTCGCAGTATGAAATGAGAACTGATGAGAATGATTAATTCTTGAGAGGTACAGAGGCAGAAACAACAGAAGTTTGGGTTTCTTCATTCTTGTGTTCTGTCAATAATTGCCTGATTTCCTCTTCCAAAGTCCTAACAACCTTTCTTTGTGGTTTGAAGGTTTTAGATTCACAAGCAGGGTCACTTGTTTGCAAGTTGTGTTCTACATTACCACCAACTTTGTCTCCCTGATTATCACAGTGATACATTCTCTGCTCCATTTTTTCAGAGCTTTCATGACCATCTGGATCCCAGGGATGAAGACAATTGGCACTGTATGTTTTGGGGGATACTGTCTTATTGGAAGGAATTAAGTCAGTGCCATCTTTTTTGTTTCCTTCTTCCAATGCTCTCCTTTTCTCTATATGTTTTCTGATGAGAAGCCCTTCCTCATTCAGTTGGAACTTCTGGAGGGCTTTCTCTCTCCGAACTTTGTGAAAATCTGCCAATCGTCTTAGCTCTTTTGGTAGCTCCATACACGAAAACTGCTTAAGAGATCACACCTCTAGTATCCATTTATCATCAATATTTCATTCAATTATATTTACTATGTACTTCTATAAATGAAGCTAAACATGAAGGATGTGGGTGACTACTGCTGTTGAAGTGTACGCACTGATTGATAAGAGAACAGGAACATAAAATGCTAATCTAACAGTTTAATAAATAAAACAGATGAAAAGGTAATTTTTTTAAAAAAAGGAACATTCTTTAGTTTTAAACTACAAAGAGTCTTTGGTATCTGCTAGGATTTGGCTCCAGGACCTCTCCTCTGCAAGTGGATACCAAAATTCATGAATGCTCAAGTACAATGGTGTAGCACAATGGCATCCCTTATATAAAACAGCAAAATCAAGGTTTGCTTTTTGGATTTTTAAAAAATATTTTCAAACTTTAATGGGTTGAAGCCATGGATACAGAATCCACAGATACGGAGGGCCAACTGTACAGTAAGCCTCCACAGATGATTGACAGACCAAATTTATTTTAATACCTCAAACTTCTCTTCTTTTATTTTCCAGATTTTCAAATTTGTACAGTGTCTTCATGTTTTTTTCTCTTTTTATTATTTAACCTGCTTCTATCTGTGGCTATATGAAATGTTAATGTTACATTGTATAGTTTGCTCTCTTTCTGTCTTGACAACATTTGTGCTAAAGACTGTATGATATAATGCAAATAATAAATAGAAACTGAAGTAGATTTTTTCCAGTTAAATATGGAATTATCATGGAAAAGAAAAGAAACCTACCTCTGCGCTTCCCAGAAGGTCTGCAGGTCCCATGCGAAATGCATTAAGGTATCCATCCACCAGAGTAGTGAAATCAGACATAATTTCATCAAGCAGCAGCAGGCGAAGAGGGAGGAGGTACACTGCTTCCAGAGCTAAAACATTCAGGAGAGCAGGTGGAAGGGGTCTCATAAACCACACCTCAGGGTTTTCCTTCATGTCCACATGTAAAAAGACAAAATAGATTATTATTTAAAATGAAAAAAAAGGATGTTTTCATAATCTTCAAAAACTGTGTCTGGAAATGCAACTGCTGATAGTGCAGGATAGGCAAAGGGAGGCCCTGAGCTCACACATGACTATCCAAGGATGTTTTCACACTTCTAGGCCCTCCAGACTCCCCAAACTGTTTTTTGTTTTGTCTGGAAAAGATGATGAGTTGTCTCCCCTGGAAGTAAACAGAATCAACAACTCAGCTGTGAAACAGGGGCTCCCTGCACAGATTAACATTAAAAAAAACTTATTCAAAATAGACTTCAAGCCATGTCTGCTTTTATTTGTTTTGTGCTGTTCAAATTTGTTTCTTGAATTTCTTAGCAGCCTGCATGACTTTGGATGCATGTTACCAGCCCTAGTGGTTGAGAGACTCAGCTATGAATCAGGGTCCCCAAGCTGCATTTCGCCTCCACTCTGAACTATCTTAGCACCCGACCAATAATATGAGATTAATTCTGACATACCTTACAGGATGCAGAAGTTACCAAAGTAACAGACTGCATATTCAGCTATATGAATATTAAAAGTTTAATTGGTCTGGCTCCCAGGTAAGAAAGCATAAGCTTGTGGTCCTAAACTGCTTGGTGTTCTAGCCTGCATCAAGGCCTGAATCTTGCCTTTTGCAATCCAAGCTCCCTTTTCTAGCTGTCAGCTTTCCATTCTTGCAGCCCATGCTATTTACTGCATTTTACCTTTTGTCTGTTTGTTCTTTTCACATACTTTCTCTCAGACCTTTGTCCTCTCAGTCCTGAGATTTTCTTAAGCTTCCCCTTATCTCTTTCCCTTCCAGGACTATAATAAGTCTCTAACTACTTTCTTCCAGACTCTGACTCTCTGCATACCAAGCACTTTCACAGCACTGCTGCTCAGCCCCAGGAATCAATAAGCTGACTATGGGATTATTTAACTAGTATACATTGTGGTATCTACCAGAATCAGAGCTGTGGCTGCATAGTTTTTGTTCCTTCAAAAAATGTATATGAAACTTGCTTAGGGGTAGTGGGAGAAGGGACAGCCAAGCTTATCACAGCTTTCTGCTGATCCTAGAATGAAGAACAGCCCAAAGATTCAGCACAATACCCACTAGCATGAAGATGTAAAAAAATTCAAAAAGTGAGGATTCCAAATCTAAGCAGGTGCTTTCATGCATTACCAATACAAATCAGAAAGTTTCAGCTCTGAAATGTTAAAACCATTGTCAATGGAGCATGGTGTGTTTTGCTTAATAATATTTCCTACAAAAAGTGAGCTGAATTGTACTGAATTAACGATTACTCACTGTTAAAATTTTAAAGGAAATGCAGAAGTCTAGGTAGAAAACGACAACATTAATCAATAAAGATGAATTATAGAAGGTTCCCACTTTCACGTATACACAGGGGGAAAATGGGATACAGGGAAATCCTTGCAGTTTGCACAGATTACAACATGACTGTGTTTATGTACAGACCTCTGGATCATAGCCTATTGCTCAAAGGTTTTTCAGCAATAGCCCTTCAGGATTCTTCTTATCTATTAATATTTCATATTTGATTCTCTCTTCTCACCATTCCTCATTTTTTTTCAAACAAATACAAATTTTGGGGGGAAAGGGGAAATTGTCTTCACCTCTTTTCTCAACCCTTTTTCATTTCCATCTTCATTGATCATTCCCTCTCAACTATACTTTGATCAGAATTATTTGGAAAGAAAGGCACATGAGGTTCAAAGTCACTTATCCAGGTAGGCACATGAATTACTAGAATAATCAGACACAAAAATTACGATAGCCATTCTAATTGTATAATGTTCTAAATATGTATTTTACATTATCTAATATGAATTGTAGTTTACTATTTCAGTAATTAGGCCTGTGACAAACCACCAGTTTATTTTAATAAAAACAGAAGGTATGTCTCTGCAAACGTCTCTATAATCACTAAAGCAGACCCTAATAAACAAACTGAAATTATCATAGATATACTTGAAAGGCTATAATAGGATAGTGCTATTCCAGCTGACATGCTTACTTCAATCCCACGCTTCCTTAGATCCATGAAAGAGACTTCTTTGCGTGACATCCTCAGGTATCGTGTTAAGCATTCTTGTAAAGTGCTGATGCAATGTGGAAGAAATCCACCTGTTTCAATCGAGAACTGCAAGACATCAGCAACCTATGGAAGAATAAGTGGATTGGTTTGTCATTTCCACAATTTGTTGGCTTCAGAACACATGGGAATCCTGCTGTAAACATTCTTATGCAACATATGCGATCTTTGAATTTATTTTTATGTTTAGTTTTAATTCAGGATTCAGGAAGTACCAAATAAATATGCAGCACAATAATACTACTGCAGTGCATGCTACATGGGGCTGCCCTTGAATGCAACTTGAAAGCAGCAGCTAGACTGCTGATAAGAACATCAATAGAAACTGTATAATACTGGTCCTAAGCAATTTCCCTGGTTGTTAGTATACTTTTGCTCTGAATTCAATCTGCATGATATTCAAAGTTCTAAATGGCTTGAGACTTTGATAGTTGTAGGTATACACCTACCCAAAGTATAATGTTTGCTGGAGGGGCTTTCCCCTTCATCCTATCAGGTGGGCAATGTACTGTGGAACAGTACTTTCTTTGCTGCTGCATCCCTGTTGTGGAATATTGGTGTCACTGGGCACCAAATAAAACACAACTCTCTACTAAAGCCATTGAGGCCTAACTGATTCTAACCATCTTTGAAGAGTGTTTGGAAACTTCAGCTGGTTCAAAGAGCTGCAAAGACTGGGGCTGGTTATAGAAACCATAGCATGCCCCCACTGAAACAATTCCATTGGCTGCCACTTTGTTTCTGGGCACCATTCAATGTGCTGGTTATGAGCTATATGGCTCAGGTCCAAGCTACTTGACAGACCGTATCTCCCTGTATGAACCTTCCCAGGCTCTAAGATTGTCAGGAGAGGGCCTTCTCTCAGTCCCACCACAGTTGCAAGCACACTTGGTGGGGACACAAGAGAGGGCCTTCTTAGTGACTGCCCCTAGACTCTGGAACCCCCTTCTTCTTGTCCTTTGTTGTTGTCCATTTTGGAATAAAAATACCATTTTATTCAGTCAGGGCTTTTAATACAGAAAGTTTATTTGTAATACAGAAAGTTTTTAAGGAACAGGCTAGGGGGTGACATACTGTTTTAATTGCTTCTTTTAAGCTTCTTTTAGCTGTTTTAATTCTTTTATAGTTTAATTCTGTTCTAATATATAATATTTATATGTTTTTAAACTGTATTGTTTTAATATGTAAGTCTCTTTGAGGCCCAGTGTTTGGCAAAAAGCAGGATACAAATGATGTTTATGAGTCTATACATATCCTGACATATGCATGATATTGTTTTGTATTCTCTAATAGATTTAAACTGTTTTGTTTTAACCTGTTAATCCCTTTAACATGTTTTTAGTCTGTGTAAATTATCTTTTATTATTTTAAATTGTTCTAGATTGGTCAAGCTGATTTTATTGCATGTTGCCCAGAGATCTTTTGATATAGAATTTGATACATCTTAACACAGTATTTCTTTCAGAAGTGGTCTATCAACCTACCTTTTAAAATCTCATTACTGATTAAACTAGCTTACAACATACCTGTGTGTCAAAGACATTTGTAAGCGTAATTCCATATTGGTGAGAAAGACAATCAGAAAGCCACCTGCAATCATGAATAACCTAAAGAATGTGAAGAAGAGGCAGTGGAGCAGTTAGTTGATCCAAAACAGGAATAAAGATATCAAGAAACTACTTCTTGTTGCTGTTTTTACACTCTTCCACATATGTTCTCAAATGTCATGTGCCACACAAATACATACTTTCAAAATGTTCTGGTCTTCCAGTATCATTTGGAGTCCATTCTTGAACGCTCGGGAGCCCAAAAGGAAAATGTCAAATAAGAAAACCTGGCTTCTTGTTGCAACCTATGGTAAGTATTCAGAACATAGAACAAAATTAAAAGGGGTGCCATTATCCAAGTATTGACAAATTATTTTTATAACATAAACCTTGGAGACTACTCTCCTGATTTCAAGATTGCATGTATCACTCAAGTCTGTCAAATTTACATCAAGTAACATGTTTAAGACCAGATTGTGAAACTCACTATTTTTTCAATATTTATCCCACCTTTTTTTTAAAATTTCAAACAGATATACTGCAATAGGAAATTCACTTTCTTATCACATAATTACACAAGGCAGCTAATCATATATCCAAAACAAATGGTCAATTTTACTCATGAAGCCAGTATCCCTATCTTCGGGTACTGTATGAGCAGACTCCTGCTTATGTAGTGGAACTGCCCTGTCCTGTTCCTCTAGAACAGATTTTGGGGGCAGAGAGGACTATAATGGGCTGCATGGAGTATTTCATGGATGGATGTTGTTCCACTGGCGGATGAACACAGCTGGATTTCACTCTTAAAAATTCTACACCCTGTGAAATCAGTAGACAACAGCAGCTAGCAATTCATTAGATTATTTTATAGTGCATTATAGTGGGAACAGATGCACTATAGAAGCTAACCTGTTATATCAGCTCTTGTCCTGCCTTCTAGAATAAATATAATGACAATTTGAAAGATCCCAGGGGCATCATACTACTATTTGTTAAATGACGGGGATAATATTGAAAAGCAAGGATATGACATCTCTTTCTTCTCAGGGACTTACTAGCCATAAGTAGACCACTGAGTGTAAGAATCAAAGAATAAAGCATTAATACAAGTTCCAAGGCAAGAATTTAGGTGTATTTTCTTACTTGCAGCCAAGACAGTTTTCCGTGACGGCACAGACTGACACCCTCTGCTGCTATACTGCATACAGTTTGTTTTTTGATGTGCAACATCTAAAGAGAAGAGGGGGAAAGAAGAAAAATTACTAGGTACAGGGGTGTGGGGAGGACAAGGAATACAACATGGACCAATTTTTAATATCAAGCATAGTGTTTAAATGCAGCATGGGTCAAAAGTAGCAAGGATGTGATGAGATGGCCTACAAAGCATAAAAAATAAAACAGAATTTCAATGTCTTGGGCATTAGTTGTATTTATACAATACTGTAACAGGCAATTTTTTCACACTAAGGCATTCTACAACATAACAGAATGCTCCTGATTTCCCTAAATAGATTACTAGATTATTGTCTCCTGTCACTTCTTAAAATTTGTATTGTGGTTATGCTGTCTTTTCTTCAAATTAGAAGACTGGTGAGGAGACACACTAAAGAATATTTATAGTCACCTCTTCAGTTTTTACTTAAGTAAGATGTAACTAGATTTTTGGAATCCCCTCATTCAATACTCTTCTTCTGATATGTTTGTAATATCTCTCCCTCAACCAAGTTTGACAAAAGTAAACAGTTTGTTGTGGATGAATGCATTTTCCAGTGCTTCATACTGATATATACATTCACAATCTCTATGTTGTCTCTTCCTGCATAGTTTCTCAAGTCATATCTGAATCCTGAAGCTAGGCTATCCATAGGACAGTTACAAGGAACATGCAACTTCCATGATATAACAGCTTCATTGCCTACTGTTCTAGTTCTAGGCATAATTCAGACTATTTATGTCACCTACAGCTATAGAGATCTTGGAATCAGGTTATATGAAAGACAGTTTATTTATTATATTTGTATGCTGCCTTTCTCCCAGCATGGGACTCAAGGCAGCTTCCAAAAACAAATTAAAACATTTAAACAGCAATTAAAAACATATAAAAATCATAAAAAAAAACCTAAGACAAGATTCAGTTAAAACAAGTTAATAAATAAAGCTCCCTGGTTAACATAAAAGTCTGTTTAAAAAGAAAAGAAATTTTTGCCTGCTTGAGAAAGGAAAACAGGGAGGGGGCCCCCGAAGCCTCCTATGGAACAGCATTCCACAGGATGGGAGCAGCCACCAAGAAAGCTCTGCCATGTCCTCACCTGGCGAGCCTGGGATGGTGGTGGGACTGAGAGAAAGCCTTCCCCAGCTGATCCCTGTTGTGAGAATATTCTGAACATCAATAATGTTTTTGGATGTTTGCAATTCTGGATTTTGCTGTGAGTCCTGTATACAAAGGTATCCTGTTTTTTCCAATACATATCCCCAGATTAATTTTTTAAAATGATAACTCAAATAGCTGGAATGCTAACTCTTTTATAATTTAGGTACAAAACCTTTAGGAAATAAACTCTAAATAAATTTCTGTCTTGTCCACTAACATCAAAGATGTAGTTACTCCCTCACTACTTGACCAAACAACAGTCTGTCTCCATTATGAGACAGCCTCAGCTTCCTATTTATACGTGCTGTTCAAAATTTCCTTTTGTTTCTCTTAATGACTCTGCGTTTTAGTTGTGCAAGTCTGTGTTCCTTTTTGTTCTCCTCAACTGGATAAGATTTCCATTTTGCTGAAGGAAGCAATTGTTAAATCTTCCTTAACACTGGTTGTTAATTGTGTTGATGACCTTCTGGTTTGATGTAAGTACTTTTGATCTGCAACAGATATGTGAATTTCTGTTGTGGTTCTGAATAACCCCAACTCTTCAGGAGAGATCTGACTATCTTGACTTTCCCTTTCAACTCCATTTTATCTATTCCCTTACAAAAATCAACCTCTTTTGAAGTCAAATCTGACTATATTGGACTTCCTTGGCAGTTTCCCATTTACATAGAGATCAAAGTTGATAGCCCTGTGGGCACCAATTGCAACTGATTAAAAAACACTTACCCTGCAGTAGTTGCCAAGCATCACTGAAGACTAAGGCCGTACTAGACTGTTACAGTGCTGTTATTCCATTTTCAACATCCGATGGAATCCTGGGGTTCCTCAAAGGCCCCTCCCTAAACTGCAAACCCAAGGATTCCATCAGATGTTGAAAGTGGAATAATAGCACTATAACAGTCTAGTGCGGAAATGGCCTAAGTCATTCTAATCAGTCTCAAGACCAAGTATTCTATGGTAGGCTCATTTAGGCTATCTAGACACTTCATCTATTTGATGTGAGGAATATAAAATAACATTGAGTGCTTCTTTGATTTCATTCTACCTCTCAAGATCACTGAAAACATTTTGCTCACAGGAATACCAGCATACTCCAATGCTAAAGTATCCAAAGTGAATCTGTGGATGAAGCTACCACTTTCACGATTTCTATTTTGTAGACTCTTTGCCTTTTAACATACAGAGTAATGCTGTTCCCATCAAGCCCTCCTCTCTTGTTCCCAAAGTTGTTGCTCTTGTTAACTGCTGTCAAGTGGACTCTGATTTATGGCAGCCCTATGAATGAGAGACTCTCATGGTCAGATCTTACAAATAGGGCTGTGGCTTCATATCCACCTGTAATGGGGTCTTCCTCTTTTCCTCTGCCTTTTCTAGTGACTCATGTATTCTCATTATACATCCAAAGTGCAACAGTCTCAGTTTAGTTATCTTGGCTTCTAGGGAGAATTCATGCTTGATTTGCTCTAGGACCCATTTATTTGTCTTTCCGCCTGTCCATGGTATCCTCAGAACTCTTCTCCAGCATCACATCTGAAATGTATTGACTTTCTTCCTATCAGCTTTCTTCACTGTGCAGCTTTCACAACCCCACACAGACACTGGAACTGCAATAGCATGGACAATCCTGATTTTGTTATTCAGTGATACTCAAGTCTTTACACTTTAGTTCCTTCACAGCTGCCCTTCCAAGTCCTAGTCTTCTTCTGATTTCTCAACTGCAGTCCCCGTTTTGATTAAGACAGGAAATCTTTCACTATTTCAATGTCTTTATTACCTACTTTAAAGTTGTGTAAATTATCCCTGGTCATAATGTTTATTTTCCTAGTGTTCAACTGTAGCTGGAGCATAAATCTGGTTTACAGTTATATTGGTAAGTTTTCCCCTGAAGTCTTATTGAAATCACTCAGATTTTGCATTATAACTCTTGACTGCTTTTGCTACATCTCTCCTATTAATGCAATCCCATTTCTTCTTAGCTTTTCATTTCCTGAATAAAACTGCATAATTATCTGACTCAAAATGTCCCATGCCTTTCCACTTTAGGTTGCTCATTCCAAGGTTGCAATGTGTATCCATTCCATTTCTTGTTTTCTTCTTTTACAATGCTTAGCTTCCCCAATTCATGCTTCTAACACTCCATGATCCTATAGTGTATTGTGCAACTTCAGACATTCCTTTTACTTCTGTGCACATCAACAGCTGAACATCTTATTGGAAATAATTACAGAAGTTTGGTGGATCTCCTTACATAGCAAGCAATTAACATGCAGGGCAGAAGTTTGAACAGTAACCAGCCCATCTTATTGCCCCTCACACACTTAACCCTAGTTGAGAAGTAAACTCAAACTCACTCTTGTTTAAAAGGTATATAAAAGTAGTTTACTTACAGATGCTTCTGCATAATCTACACAGGTAAGAAAAAGAAAAGTATTACATGCTTAGAAACTTCAGAGCCTCTCCCCTTAGAGAGCTCTTAAGAGCACATGCTCTTAAGAAAAGAAACCCCAGAGAACAAAGGATGCTTACATGCTAAGGGAAGAGACTGGGTGTGAACAAACAAACAGGAAGTAGTCTATGGGCCCTGTGCCCAAACTTGTAGAGTGAAAATGCAACCTAACTACCAGTGAATTTATGGCACAAAAAAGGTTGCTATCTCCAACACATCCTTTCAGCTTGAGTTCAGTTCCATCATGAGCCACAGTGCTACTTGTCCTCTGTTCTTCCCCAGCAGCTTATTGAGTGCCTTCCAACCCAAGTATCTCATCTTCTGGCACTATCTCTTGTTTCATTTTGCATTTTTTCATCATAGTTGTTCAAGGTAAAAAGCTGCAGGAGTGGTTTACCACTGCCTTCTTCTGTGCAGCTCTAACAAGCATTAGCTATGGTGCCACTATCAATGCCTCTGAAAGATCCTCCACAAATGTCATGTCCCACTATTGCTACTCCCCACTACGTGTTTAGCATATTTAATCTGGCTCCTTAGCAAAAGGTTGTCTGACATGGAAGATCCTACCAGCAGCACTGATACTAGCAGCACAGTCTCCTGCCTCACAGGAGCACTACCATGGAAAGGTAATGCTATGGTGGGTAGGGTTCCAAGCGTATATCTCAAGAAATGTTCATATCCCACTGAGTATCTTTCTTCCATCCACAATCTATTGAGCTTACTACTTCTAGACTTTTCATTTAAAACCAAATACTTTAACTGCCCTATCTTAGCTCGGACAGGGAGTGGTCTCTCAGCAAGCATCCACCACCATCATCCCAGAAGAGCAGCCAATTGTATGATGCTGGTCAAGGTCAGTGTTGCACAACCCCCCAGACCCTCCCTTTTGGCATGTCCCAGTAGAAAAACTGACAGACAAGCAGCTGGTTCTGCAATACGGATCAGAGGAGCACAACATATGCATTTGCCTTTCCCAATGTAAAGGCCAGCAACAGACTGAGTAGAAGTCTTGCGCAGAACACAACAGTATTATACTCACTGCATAACCAAATTTCTTCTGGAACTGATCAACAAGAACATATTCAATTTCCTCCATCCGGTCTGCAATTTAAAAAAAAAACTACACTTAAAAAACCCCACTAAAAATCCTGTTTATCTCTGAGTATCTACTGAAGCATCTCCCCCTGCCACATGCTGGGCCACATGCCTTATCATGCCCAACTAACAAACTGGCATTAAGAGGAGATGGTGGGATCTGCAATCCAATATAGTTGTATGGAACCAGTTTGAGGAAAGCCCTAAAATATATTTTCAAAAGACACTGCATCTCCCCCTTTACAGCATTAAGCTGTAAGGGGCATTAAGCATTAAATTCAAAATAAATAAAGTAATGGAACTGGCCAAAATATCATAAGAGATGCTCCTTAAAAACATTTGGTTATGCTACCGCTTAAAAGGAGGTTAACAACAACATCTCTGAGTGGCAGATTGTTGTTGGACTCTTATTAGCCAAGATACAAATGTAACTGAAAGTTAATTGAAAATTTTCTTAATAACCAGCTAGAAGAACTACTTGAATAGTATTAAAAAGCACCATGAGCTTCCAGATAAGAAAGAATCCCACAGATCTATACTAGGCAAAGAAAAGGAAATCTCCTTCCTCTGAAGCCCACTTAAGCATCACTGCTGACTGCAAAGGGATGGAGTCTTCCATCTCTTTTCCATCAACCTCCTGAGTTATCTGCATGCAATTCCTTGTTGCCTAAAGCAACCGAGTGTGGACTTTAAAGCCAAGGCTGTTATAATTTTTCAGCTGAATTATTATAAGGATTTTTGTGGGGAGGGGGAAATCTTTGTGATGCTGGTTTTCAAGCTGCTCACAGATACTCATTTTTGCAGCAGCACCTCATATACATCTCTAAATTTTGTTTTAAATGGTAAGGTTGATCATTCTTTTCGTCTTGGCAGCACAGTACACTCCTCTGCTGCTCAGTTACTACATGGAGCCCTGTTGCTCACTCTGTTAATATTATCTGATTTTAATTTTTACCTGTTTTCTCCATTTCAAAAATTACTTCAGTTTCCAATCCTATTCTGGAAGCAAGCAATATTTTATTCTAAAGTAAACACCCAGGACTACTCCATCAATTCTTTTTAAATCAGGGGAATTGTGTGTAAGGTATTCCTCATCTACATTCAAATATCATAATCTCAAATGCTATTTCCAGTGATGGATTTGCAGTAGCAGAAAGTATTCCTACTCACCTAGAGTGAAGCAGCTGGTTTTGTTTTTTTGGGTTGGGGTTTTTTGTTTTTTGTTTTTTGCAAGTCTGCCATATTCACTGCAGCCCTGCATGCAGTATTCCAAATTGTGCCAAAACATTTCCCCAGTTTTAGTCAGAAGCAGCTCTTCATGGATTACAATCTGATGCCCTACTTGGTTTAAGTGAAAGTGTTTTGTCCTAACACAAGCCTACCATTGGATACAAGCCTACCATTGGATATAATGGTACCACTCTATTCTGCTTCGGTTAGACCTCATCTAGAATACTGTGTTCAGTTCTGGGCATCTCATTTCAAGAAGGACATTGACAAGCTCAAGCGTGTCCAGAGGACAGCGACCAAAATAGTGAAGGGTCTGGAAGGCATGCCCTATGAGAAGTGGCTTAGGGAGCTGGGGCTGTTTAGTCTGCAGAAGAGAAGGTCAACAGGGGACATGACAGCCATGTTTAAATATTTAAAGGGATGTCATGCTGAGGAGGGAGTGGGCTTGTTTTCTGCTGCTCCAGAGACTAGGGCCATTTCCGCACTAGCCTGTTATAGCGCGATGATTCCACTTTCAACATCCTCTGGAATCCTGGGGTTTGCAGTTTCAGGAGGGGCCGCCTGGCCCCTCCCGAAGCTGCAAACCCCAGGATTCCAGAGGATGTTGAAAGTGGAATCATCGTGCTATAACAGGCTAGTGCAGAAATGGCCTAGGACAAGGAGCAATGGATTCAAGCTGCAGGAAAAGAGATTCCACCCAAACCTCAGGAAGAACTTCCTGACAGTCAGAGCTGTACAGCAGTGGAATATACTGCCTCGGAGTGTGGTGGAGTCTCCTTCTTTGGAGGTTTTTAAGCAGAGGCTGGATGGCCATCTCTTAGGAGCCCTTTGATGAGGGTTCCTGCACGGTAGGGGTTGGATTGTATGGCCCCTGTGGTCTCTTCCAACTCTATGATTTTATGATAATCCACTCTGTATGCTATTGTGCTACCAGCTACCATACCATAATAACGCTTGCTACAGAAATGCTGTTTAACAATTTCATAAACTTTACAGAGGTGTGTATTGTAACACTGCCACACTCTTAAAAAAAAAAAGTATTTACTTTAGCAATACACTAACATGCACATATGCATGTACAGGCATATACATACGGAACGATTAGAGGGTATTGTAGGGTGGAATGCTGTCAGTGCAGTATGCTAGCTGATGAACTTTTTTGCCAGGCCTGTGCCACAGTGGGAAAGGAAAGCAGCCTATATTTCTAGTGCCAGACTCCCTTCAGGGCTGTCATGCCCATGGCCTTTTCTCCTCCTACTGCCACCACTTATACTTGCACAGTGCACCAACAGGATTCTGGCCGTACTGTTTTAAATATTTTTTTTAAAAAAATCTCTTGTTCCATAAGAGGTCCTAAATCAGAGGAGTCAATTGTGCAGCTCTCCAGATATGAACAGACTACAACTTCCAACATTCCTTAACATTCACCGTGCTGTTGTCTAGGGTTGCTGGAGTTTGCAGTCCACAAACATATGGACAGCTGTGTGATTCCCACCTCTGCCCTAAAATGATGGTATAAGAAGTATTGGATAGAAAAACAAGACCCACTGATTAAGTATCAGTCTGAATTTCAAGTAGTTACCTGCAAGGGTACATTTGATGGTAGTCAACCTGAGCTCCTGCCTCTCTTGGGAATCAGCTTCAGGATTCTGAGTGCTTGGCTTCAATGATTCTGCTTTGTCTGCTGCAGACATCTTTGTAGCTGGAACTTCTCTGCATAAGTTATTATTATTAGTACTATGATTAGTAATTTAATTTCAGGAGTCTGAAAACAAAATTCTCATACATACCGACACCTAGTGGCAGTTATTTCTTCTTCTGCAGCATGTTCCTTTAGGTCATCAAGTAACTCCA
This sequence comes from Ctenosaura bakeri, assembly GCA_948474755.1. Lineage (NCBI taxonomy): Eukaryota > Metazoa > Chordata > Lepidosauria > Squamata > Iguanidae > Ctenosaura > Ctenosaura bakeri. The sequence goes on along the minus strand of CAOLHI010000917.1, from coordinate 277,706 downwards.
CTGAAACATAAATCAACAGCTCCTATTACAGAAATAACCTTCAACCAGGAACTACGCTTAATCCTCGGAAAATTGAAGATATGCCAAAGCCTCCAATGGCAAAGGAAGAATACAACAACCAACAAGCAAGCCAAACTATCAAAATTAAGAACCAGAAAGAAACTGGGCATTGATTCTATAAGATAACAACAGATGTACAGTACCTGCAGTGATACATTAAATAGACACACTTTATAGAAGTAAAACAGAGGCTGCATTGACAGTTCTACAGAAAATTTCCTAAAATCCCTTTGGTGCTATTGAAAAAGGAAGCTAGGATTATTTCATTAATACATTCTTAACAACAAGCTACCTATTTAGGATCTAAGAATGAGAACATGTTGGGAAAGGCAGCATAAAAAGCTAAAAAGTTTGAGATAAACAACAGTAAAGCAATCAAGATTCAGGGAATTTAGGAGGGGCAAATAATGTGCTGTCTCCAATGCAATTTTGTATTCAATATAAACCTAAATTATAATTTTCCCCTCCAATCCTCAAACCTGATTCTAATGTTATTGCCACAAAACACAAAATGTGATGACAACCATTTCCAATATGCCCCTCAACAATTTACATGGGGGTAAATTCCGTTGAACTTTATACTATTTATGGATAAATCAACACACTCCAAACTGCTCATCTCTGGGAGACTGACTTTTGAATCTTGTTCAACTGTTAATATTTTGGGTAGTTTGCAGCCAATCAATCTGGCCCCACCTGTAGTTCTCAAACTCAGATACCCACACATAACAATGAGAATTTAATTACCTTCTTCACAAGGATATGGTACACATGGAGGAATGATGTCACTAGTCCTGGGCCCACAAAACCCTGACTGCATATTTGTGGCACTGGACATTTTTTTTTCTCTTTAGCTTACCTGTGAAGCAATCTTCAAAGATTACAGCTGAAGACAGAAAGATTAATCCAGATGCTACAGGCCCACAGTGTAGGAGGGAAAGGTTACCTTCCTTCTTCCCAAGCCTTTTGCTCCCCACCCCAAATCCTCCAGAGCAAAATCAGGTTAGGAAAAAAATGTAACAGTGATGTCAGTGAGAGCTTCTTCCACCTCAAGCTTAACTGCATGAAGCTTGGGCAATTTTTCTTCAGAAGGGAAAGAGAGAGAAATGGTAGGAGTAGTGTGGTTATAAACCCATGGCTAAAGAGGGTGACAAAATCTGCATAAAATCTACGTATGAATAAATATAAACCTGATCATTATGAAAAAAAATGTCAGGCATGTTACAAGGGACTATGCAAAAGGTACAGAGCCATTAAATGGATGGAACAATAACACATAAAAATCCAAAGTATTATTTATTGCAGTCAGACATCTGATGACCTAAACAGGCAAAAAGAACTTCAGAATCAAACAGATTTCTCGAGAGATCTTGTTATATACAAATTACTTAAATGGATACTAAAGATCCTGAGAGGAAAAAAAGACAAAATTGCATGAAATAATCCAATTTTAGTTAAGGATTTAAAACATTCTGCTGCATTTTCATCAGTAGCACAGCATCTGTTAACTATACCTAATTTTCTCATAGTTTTCTTGAATATTGACATTAAATAGATGCGGCAACTTGAAATTATTTTTCTAAGTGTCAGTGATCTTCCTTCCATCAAGAGGAAAAAAAAATGCTGACACAGATACATTTTTGTGGAGGGATGTTACCGCAATTTGCTGTAAGAAACCTTCCCCAGCACATTGCTGCCTTTCACATAACCCGTTTCACCCCACTCCAAAGCATCCTGTTCCAAAGGCAGCAACAGAGAATTACATTCTTGCAAAGTTTGCTTTTCACTTAAATACTGTAGGTGTATTTTTTACAAAGTTGCTCAGCATTGGGACAGAGATGAAGGGAATACAGGAAAGAGCTCTGAACTCAGAGATTTCAGTATTGTGTGTGGTATGTGTCCGTATTTTCTCAGACTAGCTGAGAATACCAACTTGTCACCCATCATACTCCAATCTCGTGTGCTTGGCTGGAAGCAATAGGAAAACGCAGCTGGTAAGGAAACCAGAAAAGGGGGGTGGAACCCTTCTTCAACATACACATAGATAGACACACACACACACATTTTTGTTCTTTTCCACACAAAAACAAGATTCTGATGAAGTCACAGAACCCCTTGAAAAGAGAGCGCTCTAGAAGAATACCAGATGTGTGCCACTCTATTGAAGGGAAAGAAATGAGCGGAGAAGGCAGTTAAAAATGTGTTATCTCCTTCTTAAAGGGCTAAAAAATCTCAGCAGGAGATCCACTTCCAGAAGTGACTTAAAGGTAAACAACAACAACTAGTGCAATCCTTCCTAGGCTGCTCTTCTTGTGTCTTCTTCTGTTTGTCTGTTTATGTGTTATAATTTTGGGGAAAAGGCCACACTTTTCCACTCCATGGAGACAACCCCAGAAACTGAAGCATGCAAGGAGATGACCATCCTTCCACCATTGCTACAGCTGACACTTTTTGTTCTTTCTCTTTCCAGGCTCTCTGGACTCCTCTTTGCTCCATCTACCCCTGCAACCACCAACTCAAACCTGCTTTTCCTCTTTTTTCCCTGTACTCTTCTTCCTAAACTTCTTCTTTGGTTTCTTTTCCCCCCTCTAACTTCTTTGCTCTCATCTCAAGCTCTCACCCACCCAACATTCTGAATATACCACCAAATTTTGTATTTACTGTACAGATATAATGCTGATTAAAGAATGCGGTAATTAACCACACAGGGATTGTCTAAATGTTATAGCAAGGTCTGAGTGGAAATTCAGAATGACCCCCCAATTTGCCCATTTTAGTCAAGAAGTTGCAATTATTAGAGCAAAACACTACTAGCCACTCTTTTTTTGCTTTTCGCACTAATGCAAATTCATTGTAAATGAAGAATCATATTTGCGACAATACAAGACAGAGTATACATCCATTGAAGAATTTACAGTATATGACATTACAGCCTGACCTCTACTTTTGTGGGGGTTGGGGTGCAAGTGGAAAAAATGCAAATAAAAATAAAAATCATGAATGCTTTTTTTCCCCTTGAGAACACATCACTAGGAATTGCTAGGTCCTCCAGTGCAATTATATGGTCAACTTCCAGTTCTGCCAGAAATGGACCCTACAATTGTGGTACAAGACCTAGAATTTCCTAGAGAAAATGTATTTTTCCCATGGCAGGTACAAATACAGTAAGAATTTTTTGAACAGATAAATTAAATTAAATAACCCACAAATAATCAAACCTGCAAATGCCGAACCTGCAAAAGTGGAAAGCTGACTGTTTTATGATAAAAACAATTAAAAATGTTTTTATTCTGCTGAAATTAATCTTACTTTATAGCTCTAATTCATTTCTACCTGAAAATTAAGAGATTTATGTTTTAGCTTTTTCAAAGCTATTTTGCAGGTATATTTAAGATATTTCAGAAGCAGATTTAGTAGCTATAGCTTTTCTACATTTTAAAACCAATGTTAAGGTTCACAAGGTAAACAATGTGAGTTGCAGTTGGGAATGGAAGAACTGGAAGTAGACATTCCTGAGTAAAAAAACCTCATTAGTAAGGAGAAAGGAAAATCCTGATTGCATAAAACCCAATACAGAATGTCCAAGTAAAAGCGAAAAAAACTCACCATTAACAATTTCATGGCTAGAAAACATCTTTAATCCTGATACATGTCTGCCACTTTTCAAGTTCTTAACTGAAATACAACAAGAGAAGTGCTAGGCCTTGGTCTTAAATATTAGAATCTAAGATATAAAATATCATTTTCACCTAACACAACATGGATGGAACAATGAGGAAACTATTTTGTAATTGTAGAGCTATCCTGAAACAATTTGTTCCTTTGCCTGATTTGTTCATATGCATTCTATGTATCTGTATAAGTTGCTTGCTCACATTAACGTGGATGTCACACCTGAATATATACAAAGTAGAATATTCTCATTGATTAAAATAAACAAGTTGTATATAACAAAGTTGTATATAACAAAGTTGTATATAACAAAGTATATATCAAAGTGAATAACCAACACATATGGCATGTTGGTGTTTTATTATGTGCATCAGGTTATTTATTTCCCTCTCTTCTCCAGTTGCATAACATTGTTATTACTAATTTCTAAGTGTTTGGAAAAGCCCATCCTGTTCTAACAGTTTTGTTGTGTTCCCTCTGCAAAACTCAATCTTCTTGGCCTTTTTTAAATAGCTTTGTTTAATATTCAGGGGGTAGTGGTGATGGTTACTACTATTAGCTGCCTTGAATGTTTAGTAATAAGGCAGGATAGATCTAGAAATTAAGTACTTTGACTCTTCTAACACACTCACTTTTTCAAGCAAGATCCTGCTCTCTTAAGAATTGATTTCTTTAGCACTATTCTTTTCCAGGCAAATTAAGTCTACTTTAAAAAAAAATCAGCAGAATGTAAAATTGTAACTGGTACTCAAAAGTACAACAGGAGGAGCCTTTTGTACACATGACCGGGCATGATAGTTCTACCCTATCAACGTCTCCAGTTATTACTTTGGAATTTATCAATAGATGCCAGCTATTGAGCAACTTAGGCAGCACAAGTTATATTAGCCTCTCCTCCTGCTGCATAAAATATGGGTACATTATTTGCTAATGCTATTGGAGTGCATTCAACATGCATCTTGAATAAAGACTAGTTCCACATTTCATATAAACAGAACAATCTCAAGTAATATACACTCCAAGTATACTCTGTGAGGTCAACAGGACAAGTTAAGAATTCTCAGCATGAAGACAGCTAGCGACATTTTGATAATACATTACATCCTACTTAGACAAAATACATTCAGTATTACATGAACAACTCTTGGTTACTTAACTAATCTAAAGACCTGAAATTTCACAAAAATGTAGGCCCATTTATATAACCAAATACTAGAATTTCTGCACTTTTTGATGCAGTGGGGTACCTATGTCTAACCATATTCAGCTGATAACAACTATTCAATAATGAAATGTTGTTACTTTAGACAACTTTTTTTTCTTCATGAATGGGTACAACCAAATACTATAAAAACACAACAACTATATTCAGTCTGTTAAGGTTATGAGAACTAAACACTGAGTTTTCAATAACAGATCTCTGTGTTTGTTTTGCTACACAGACAGGCAAGGACTAGAAGACCCATGGGATTCCTTACAACTCTGTCGTCTTTTAAAGATATGACTAACCTGGCTATCTTTCCAGGATTTCCAGAGCCTAGAGCTCCCTGCTTTTACACTACAAGTCCCAAAACCCTGGTGCTGCAATTCCAACAACTAGGCTAGGCTTCCCTTCATACAAATCTCTTCCTGGTCATTCAGGATTAAAGACTGATTAAAAATGGGAAATGACAACATACACAGCTATAGGCAGAAGAGAGGAATGCTGCTCTACTACTCTATTTGCCAGGAAGACACACCTGAAATGCCAAGCAATTTGTTTCCTTCTAATCCCAGAGCAAACCAGAATTCAGATGTGTATGAAGTAAGCCTACAATCCCCTGTATATGTATTTGGCAATATATCCAAATCACTGGAATTTCTAAGTACAATCATATCTAATTAGGCTACATCTTAAACAGCTGTATAAGAACTACCACTACTAAAATACTATGGGCATTCCTGCTCCTTTCTCTGAACTTTTCTTACACAAACAATATCTAAGACCAAATAATAATTTGTAAGCCCAAAGCCTACATTGCCTAAGAATGGACAAGAAGCATTCAGGCCACTATTACATATGATATTGGAACATCACAAACTGTAGAAATGTGTATAATTTATCCTGTTCCACTCTTTCCTTTAGTTTTTCAAACAATAAAGCTAACTACTACAAGGACAGTCAGTTCTGAATACCATCCTCAACCTTCTAACATTGTATTGCAGAGCCATTCAGAAAATTCTGAAAAAGGATGGCCAAGTGGTAGCCTATAGTCCTGATAAGGTCTTAAGAAAGTTCTCAGCACTCAAACTTTGAAGTTATTTTGTCCTCTTCTGAAGCTATTTTTGGATTTTGAGTGCAACAACTTGGAATACCTACTTATATACTTTATTATGGGGCCACTTGACAACCAATACAATAAAATACAACTCCAAACCACTGCTTACAAAATGGAAAAGCTGGTAATTTCTTATGTAGAAGACTGAAAAATGCCCACTATTTTTGGAATAATAGCTTTTAAAAAAATGATTTAAATCAAAACAAGAGCAGAACCTTTATTTAGAAAGATACTTTGGCTGGAATCCAAATGTTGCAATACCCCCTGGAATGAGCCACATTTCAGTGTGAGTTTCACAGTTCTCCCAAGAATGCTATGAAGAAAGTGGTAATCACTGCTCCGATCCATTATTGTATTCTTCAAAGGACCTAGTCGTCACCCTAAATGAGAAACCAAACCAAGACATCTTCTGTTAAATCATCTCTAGAACTTGCCGCGCATACACACCATCCTAGAGAAATGCTACAGTCAAAAAACTGAAAAAAACTAGTAGCTTCAGAAGAAAGCCAATATACTAAACCAACTTAAACCCAAAGTTCAAGAACCTGGCTTGTTCCAATACTGATAATGATTTTAATTATTTATGTATTGCAAATTTTATGCCACCTTTCTCTCAGTGAGGGACCCAAGGTGGTTCACAAACAAATTTGGCTAAAACATGGTAATAACATTAACACAATTAAAATATCACTATTTTTTAAAACCATACATTGAGCAACATAAAATCATTAAGAAACATACAAAAATTTAAAGTAGAATACCCTCCCCCCACACATTGGTCCCACTGAATAATTATAGCTTCCCAGTTTGGACAAAATGTAAAATAATAGTTAGTAAGAAGCAATGTGGTGTTCTGGTTTGACTGTTGGGACTCAGAGTCTGGGGTGGAATCATAGCACTATAACAGGCTACTGCGGAAATGGCCTGGGTGGCCACAGTTCAAATCCCCCACTTAGACATGGAAACTCCTTGAATGACTTGGGCAAGTCATTCTGTATTGACTCAAGAAGACAACAGCAATAAATCTGAATAAAACTCTGAATAAGTCTTGCAAGGAAACTTTAAAATAGCTCCACCACGAGTTAGAGCAAACTCAAAGGCATATAATAACAACAAAGTTAATAATTTGTCTCCAGGGAAGAACTGAACACTGGCTATTTCCAAAGGCTTTCCTACATCTTGTTTAATGAAGCTGATACAGTGAAGGTCTAAACTAGCCAAGTTGTAAAATCCAACTATTTGTGAGTAGCAACAGGTTCAAGCAGAGTCTTAACACAGCAGAAATCACTGTGAGATACCGCTTTTATGACTATACAATGGGGATTTTGACTTCTGGCAGGCTAATGGGTAGGCAGTCCTGGCTGCAGCTCTGCACTGAGGAGAGCTTTCATAGCAAAGCACTAACCAGAGGAATCTCTAGCTGGAAAAACTCCCCCAGATTAAAAGAGGAAGCAGAGGATCACACATCTGGAATTCCTATTACTTGCATTTACTTTTGAATAAATGCATTTTGAGTGGGAAGAACCAAGGAAGTGAACATCTTTTGCTCTTGCCATGCTCAGCTGTTTAGGTCTGAGGATCTAACAGCCCCATATCAGCAACCTGCTTTTTAAAATAAAACTCTTAGATAAAGCAAGTTATAAAAGTGATTCTAATTAAAATGGAACAGAACCTTTCCAGCTACCTTCTTTCTTTCATTTACCATGCAAATGTAACACGTAATGAAATGTAATAGAAAGTAATATTGAGATACTGTGCTAGATATGTTAACCTTTGGTAGGAAAAAGTTCCTTTGTCTTATTTTTTTTCTTTTTTGGGGAGAAGAAGAAGAGAAATGTTAGATATTATATCTGAGAGGCTTTAATCAATTTGATATAGTCTGTTCAAACAAAGAATGGAAGTTGATCCTATTCTTTTTCTTTCTTTCTTTTTCCTTTTATCCACCTTTTAAATTTTTAATTCACATGTCTCATGTTTTTTTTATATTATATCATCTTTTTCTCTTTTGTATCTGCAGAATATTAGTATTTTTAGAAATTATTAATAAAGATATACAAAAGTGTGCAATGGAAATAACAAACAACTTGAATGGTTTGTAAATTAATTTCTACCTTTTATCCATTCTCTTTCTCAAGGTAGGGTGGTGGATTCCCAGACCATGGGTCAAATTTCATCCAGTTTAAGGTCAGATTTCTAAAAATGCATTTTTCCCATAGTACACTGAGGAAGCCAGCCTTGACAGTGACTAATACAACTTCAGACAATTTCATCTGAAGTGCTGCTATCTACTGCCCTGCAGTAAGATAGGCAACTAAAATGGGCTTGAGTCACACACAAACGGTCAGCACTTGCTCCTTCCATTTTAATTCTGTTCAATACAGACAGAATCACACAATGGAGGCAGCTCTGCAACAGAGATTGAATGGCACAAAGCATGGAAAGGCTACGTGTAACAGACTCTGCTGAAACTGCAGTTACCGCTCACAGTTCAGCATGAAGACAGTAGACCCTGGGCTATTGACAAACTGCTGTTCAGCTGAGAAAATATACAAACTGGAATCCCCTTTCTTGCCTAGCAGTGGTGTCTGCATTCATCCCTGAAGGCCCAAGTCTATATAATGCCTCTGTATCTTCTTCACCAGGGGCAACAGTGCTATTAGCTAGAAGGGGCTTGTGGACCGTGCTGTTCAGAATGAACTCTACGAATATTCCTGTCCTCACCACAAGGCACTGAAATAATAAGAGAGGCACCTTGTCCCTCCCCTCCCCGCAAAAAAGTAAAGGTCTCCCTGTGAGACAGTCTGGTGCTCTCAGTGCTTATATTAGTGACTTAATCAATACATTATATTATGAACTTAGATTGAGTATGTTCACTCTGAAGAAGTCCTCCTACTAGCCATGAAATTAAACATCCCTCTAGGTTAAGACCAACTGATATGATATAGAATGGCAACACAACCCTCAAGACTTTATGCCACGACTCAGGTTTATTTTTCAAAGCTAAATAAAGCCCACAGTGTATATCATATAAAAACTGGTGAAAAAAATCATCCTCTTTCAGTCTCTGCAAGGAGCACTGAGCCTGCTCCCCAGCCCTGAAACAGGCTCACCCCACCTATTTTTGGCTCTAGCCCTGCCTACCAACAGCTGTGGTTTCCAAATTTTCCTCCATACATCAATGGCCTTTTGTAATAAAAGGTTTCTCACACCTACGTTAAAAACTCCAGGCATATAACAATGTGCAAACGCAGTTACATATAATCCACCTCTCACTGGCTAAGCACGAATGCTATAATTTGATGTCAGACAGTAAAACACGAGTAAGTTTTCTTCATTGCCAGATGGAGATGCTAATAAAATCTTTAAAGGGAAAAATATTTAAAACATGTTGCTAAACACAACCAAAAGACTATTGTTAAAATGGAAAGAAAGATGACATCTACATTCTTACTGCAGTGTGGGAAGTCAGATTTATCAAGTCTCCCCACTTAATAGAACCAAATGTTTACACGAAGCAAGGTATCACATAAGACTCCCTTCCCATGAGAACCATTTCCACCACTATCACTACATTCTTGTGCATACATAATTAATAGCCTTGTGTAGTTTCTGCAATCTTAAAGGTAATTGCAGAACAACCTGAACAGACCGGTGTTACCAGTCACCTTACCTCTAGGCATTCATACAAAAAAGTACGACTTTTAGGAATGTCTCTCACTTTAAAGGTTTGCAGTTCCATTACATTCAGTTGCATGCATAATTACATATAATCTTTCAGAACAAGGAGCTACTGAGCACAATAAATCTCTAATTTTCCCCCATTTTTTAATTTGGGATCTGGCAAATGTCTATGGAAGAATGACCAAACAAGATTTTCATTCTGATTACCAGCAAGTGCAGTTTACTATCAAACTGTGGAAAGGTAGTAGAGCTCAAGGAAACTGGAAAAATTACTGGTGGTTCACAGCATCAAACTGCTTCACCAATTTCTTAAAAGGCTACTGTACATCCTTTTTAAAGTATATTTAGCTCAACTGTATTTATTATATCCCTAGAATACATGAACCTAAAACAGGTACAATGGTAAGCAACAAAGAATTTCATTTTAAAAATGGATTTAAGATAAACACTAGTGCCACTGTGCCAGAGGTCTGCAAACAACTCTCAGTCCCAGGAAGCTTACTTCCCCTGCTGCCTAAACAGAAAGAATCCTTCAACTTTAGCACAGTAAGTTGGGTTGGGCTAGGTTATCAAAGTACTAATTGCTTAACCACAAGAAATAAATCTACTTTATTCCTGTCCAAAAATCAAAAAGACTAGGTTGAAATGAAGGTGGTACAGAATCATAAAATGGAAGATTTTCAGAGGAATCCAGATCTACAAGAATAATTACTATGTGAGATTGCATGGTACAGTCAGCAAAAGTATGGCCATTTCCTCATTAGACTGTTATAGCGCTATTATTCCACTTGCAACATCCTATGGAATCCTGGGGTTTGCAGTTTCGGGAGGGGCCGGCTGGCCCCTCCCGAAACTGCAAACCCCAGGATTCCATAGGATGTTGCAAGTGGAATAATAGCGCTATAACAGCCTAGTGCGGAAACGGCCTATGTTATTACCCTAAGCATGTTTACTCACAAGTGAACCTTAGTAAGTTTGTGAGGCATTACTCCCTAGCATAAGCACTTACAAATGCTACAGGTGCAACCATATGCCTGACAGGAAAGGAAAAGAAAAAGCCATGCTTTCTCAAACTACAGTTAAGGTAGGCAGTTCCTGTATTCTGAATAATTTTGATTTGAGAAGCTTGCCGCTTAGCCCAGAAGCCTACAACTTTGAAGAGGGAAAGACAAAGGTTGACTATCAATGTCTTTAAACTACAACAAACACCCTTGTGGTTAGATCGGCCTTCCCAGACTAGTGTTCCACCGCCTCTCATCATTCGTCTCTTTGTTCTAATTTTGTTTTAATTTGTTTTTAATAATTAATGTGTTTTAGAGGGATAGAAGGGTGGGTGGGTGGGGAGGATGGGGTATATTTTAATGTTTTAATGTATTTATATATTTTTGTAATGCCGCCTCGATCCACTGGGAGAGGCGGGATAAAAATAAATATTATTATTATTATTATTATTATTAGAGCGCCTGAAAAAAAATTTTTAAAATTTGATTTGAAACCTGAACGACCACCAGGACTACAATCTCCACAATTCTATACGCTCGGTTATAATAAGAGGGACAAAGACCGTTTCACCACCTTTGAGGCGAACCAAAAAAAAGGGGGGCACATTTCTAAAAGGCACAAAGCCTATTTCGTCATACAGAAGGTAAATATTAGTTGTACGCGACGATATACAGCTTTTCGGAAGGTTCCCAAGAACGCCTCGCGCCACCATCCAAATCAGGCTGAAAAACGGTCGCCGCGCAGTAAAGCCTTGCTCCGCGCAGGCGTGAAACGGGTAGGCGGAGCGATCCAGGGCAGTCTGACGTCAAGCGGGAGGTGGCTGAGGTGATAAAAGGGAGCGGCCCGCCCTCTGTCAGTTGTAGTCTCCGCGACCGACGCGGCGTATGCTCGGGTGGTCCGCTGAGGTTGCCGACCGGCTCTAGGCCAGGGGAAGACTCGTTGGAGTAGCCTTCAGGAGCTTGTCCGTCGTGAGGCGACCGCGATGGGCTCCCGGGCGTCGACGCTGCTGAGGGACGAGGAGATTGAGGAGATCAAGAAGGAGACGGGCTGTGAGTACCGGGACAGAAACAGTCGTTGTTGTCGGGCGAGCTGAACGGCCGGCCTGCTCCCCGGTGCCGCCTTGGACGGTCGTGACGCGAACGGGGCGAGGTTTTCGCCATTCCCCGAGAAAGTTGTTCGGGCTCGGGAGAGAGGGAGCGGGTTTGACCCCGTCATTCCCAGAAGCCGAGTGTGAGGCCTCTGCGCGGGGCGCCGGGGCTTCTTTGGTTAAGGGGTTGGTGGTGCTGGTAGCCCGAAGTGCCCGTAGGCGTCTGAAGAGAGGGACCCGAAGCTCCTTGTAAGTACGGGAAGGAGGGGACTTCAGTCGGTGCCGACTGTCTTGTTACAGGGGCCGTTTCCGCACTAACCTGTTCTAGCGCGATGATTCCACTTTCAACCTCCTCTGGAATCCTGGGGTTTGCAGTTTCGGGAGGGGCCGGCCGGCCCCTCCCGAAACTGCAAACCCCAGGATTCCAGAGGAGGTGGAAAGTGGAATCATCGCGCTAGAACAGGCTAGTGCGGAAATGGCGTGGCCCGTGCCGAAGGTGCCCCTTCCGCGCATCTCCTGAAGGCCAAGGAGCCGCCTACCCTGTTGCATCTGGTCACCCTCTTCGGCCACGTGACGCCAGAGGTCAGGTTCCCCAGCGCAGCCCAAAGGCGTGTCCCCGCTGCGCATCCAGAGGCACCTTTTCTCCTTCAGGTGCCTTACTGCCAGATCCTTTGCCCTTCTGTTATAGAAGCACGTTGGTGTGGAGTCAGCAGCCCGGTTACTGACCTCGACGTCTTTTGGCCTGACTGTGGACTGATTTCGGGGGGGGGGGTTCCTAAGTGTAGGGAGTGTCTTTTTGGTTCTGTTACCCATTTTTAAATATACTGCTTTGGAAGAGCAGACTGAGACAGGTTAACGAGGTATGACAGTTATAGGTGAAGTTTTCTTTGGTGAATTGTCAGAATTGTAAGAACTACCAGCATGTGCCCTTTGGAGGCGAAGATGCGGGACCTGGGAGGGTTAGTAAGCATTTTAATGCGATTCTAACTTGTGCTTATGTAATTTTTATGTTGCTTATGATAAATAATTGCAAGTGTGAATACATCAATAATATGCCCTCTCCTCTGGTTGCTGCCTGTGGCAGTGAAATAAAAAGGGAAAAGAACATCAGATATGTGTTCCCTTAGTTAATAATCCTACACTTGACTCATATTATTCAGAGCAGGCAGTGCCTCTGTTTAAGCCTTTCTTTCTCCTGTATTTCTAAATGATATCAAAAACATTGCTTGTCACATCCTGAAATTAACATGTTGACTTCATGCTTCATCAAGTCCTACTTTTTCATCAAGCCTTTAAAATTTCCACTCAGTCGTATACCATATACATATACAAAGCCTGGTAATACAATCCTATGCAGGTCTGCTTAAAGAGATGAATCTGCAAAATCTGATGCTTACTCACAGAGAAGTGTATGTCAATGAAATAATTATATGTTCTTTCTATGTTTGCTTCTCATTCCTCTCCCTTAGTTCTTGCCTTGTACATCTATAAGTTGTAAATATCTCCAGATGGGGCCCTGTTTTCTTGGTAGTCTAAAAAGTGTTAAGCAAATAGATGGTACATTATTTATAAATCAACTAATATAATGCCTGGTATTCTGCTGCTAAGTCCCACATAGAGTATGCCCTTTCAGTCAACTAGTGAATGGTGAGCCAACATGTAGGTAAATCCCATTCAATCTAGTCAGGACTAACAAGATTTAGGCCAATGCCTCTTTGGCATACCTCGAAATGTTTGATATATAAGTTAACAAAGCAGTGTATGTTTGTGCTGCCTCCTCACATAGTTGTGGATAAACTTTGTAGTGTTGCTTTGTTTATTTAGTGCCTTTTGATGGTAAAATATGTTGCAGCTTTCATCTTGTTATGAACAACCTAATAAGATGGTTGTAATTCTTGTATACATATGGAGACCTATTTACCTAAAATTGCATGGTGGCTCAATGGCTGAATTTAAACCTTTATATGAACAATTAATTAGCCAAATAGTGCCTGCAGTAACAGCCAAATATGATGTTGGATTACTGGAGGCTGACTATAAAAGTCTAGTGATTTTTGTCCTGTCCTAGTTGTATTTTCAAAGTCCAGTTATTGCTCTGATTTAAGAACAATTGGAAGAGCTTAGATCACTGTTCCTAGAGTGACCGATTGGATGCTTATGGAAGCCCATGGACTGAATATGGATACATGGCACCATTCTGTTTGCATTACCTGGCATGTTGTCCCCACTGGAGGTAATATCTAACCATCAATGATAGCTCATCTATGTATACAGAGGTTATTTTTTGTATTATGGGGCTGTTTTGCCTAAAACAATAGGAAGCTTTTAAAATGTCAGCATTCAGACAAGGCAGCCCATTTTTTAAATTAACAGCAACTTGTAGTTCTTTGTGAAGGAGGTGATAGTCTCTGAACTAAAGGATTATTGCATGATTGCTTTCAACTTTTGCCAGTTGCTTAACTGCAGTGAAAGAAGCTAAAAATATACTTAATGGTTTCCTGGAATTACTTTGTGTGTGTAAGCAACTACTGTAGTTACCATAGGGATAGTATGTCAGTGCAGATAGGAGGTTGACTGATAACAGCCTTTGTGTACTTGGTCTTTCAAAAAAGCTTTTAACAACTCTCCAGCAAATCTGGGGTAAAATAAACTGTAACGGGCTAAGAGAAAGGGTTGTTTTTTAAACTGGTAAACTACCCTTCTGTGATGGTGGGATTGCGTTCTCCTGTGAGGCAAGAGGCTATGCTGACGGTAGCAGTGCTGCTGTTAGGGTTTCTTGTGTAAGATAGGCTTTTGCTAAGAAGCTTGAGCAAATGTGCCAGACAGTTACTGGGCAGCACTGGTAGGGAAAGTGACACTGGTGGACAATCTCTCAGAGGCAACGACAGTGGCACCATAATTTGTGTGTACTGTGCAGAAGAAGTTACAGTAAACCCCTTTTGAGTGTCTTTTGCCATGAAAGCCCTATGGTGAGACAATCCAAAATGAAACAAAAGATAGTGCCAGAAGAAGAGACTCCCAGGTTGGAATGCACTTAACAAGCTACTGAGGACTAGTACAAGTAGTACTGTGGCTAATGACACAACTAGACTCAGCCCAAGAGGAGATTCAGCTGTTGAAATACTCAGAGGTGAAAGGGAAGTCTGAAGCTGCACAATACATATTATTAGGATCATGAGATGTGAGAAGCATGACTCAGGGGAATTAGACATAATAAAACAAGACATAATAAAACAAGAAGTGAGACATATAAACATTGCAGTAGTTGGGCTGAGTGAGCTAAAATGGACAGGAGTGGAACATTCTCAGTCTGATGATTACTCAGTGTTTTACTCAAGAAATGAAAATCCAAGAAGAAATAAGGTAGCATTAATAGTTGGGAGAGATGTAGCAAAAGCAGTCAAAGGATATAATGTAAAGTTTGACCAAATAATGCCAATAAGATTTCAGGGACAACACATGAAGATAGCTATAATTTAAGTTTATGCTCCAACTACAGAGGCAGAAGAAGAAGAAAGGAAAGATTCTATGCAGGACTGTAGGAGAAAATTGACCACACACCAAAAGGGGACTTCTTGTGAATCATAGATAATTGGAATGCAAAAACAGAGCATAATCGAAGACTGAAGGGCTATTTAGACTAGGATCAAGAAATGAAGCAGGAGAGCAGCTGACCAAATTTTGGGAGGGCAACAGTTTGCTCATTGCAAGTGCATTCTTCGGGCATCGAAGAAATGACTGTATATACAAACATCACCTGATGCTCAATATAGAAATCAAATAGGCTACATAATTAGAAAATGCAATAACAAGACCAGGAACAGATTGTGGCAGCAGCCATGAACTGCTGATACCAAAAATTAGAGTAGAGCTGAAGAAGAAGACCCCACCAACCATTGTGCCAAAATATAATCTGAAGAACACCCCTGTAGAATTTCAAAATAAAGTGAAAATAGATTTGCATTATTTATCCTAATTGACCTTGTACCAGGATAACTCTGAAATGAAGCCAAGGACATTGTCAGGGAGGAATGCAAAAGCACACTGAACAGTGAAGAAAGCTGATATGAAGAAAGTCAACTCATTTGAAACTTGGTGCTGGAGAAGAGTTCTACAGATAGCATGGAGTGCTAAAAAGACAAAAAAAGGGGGGGGCACTAGATCAAATCAAGCCTGAATTCTTCCTGGAAGCCAAGAAGGCCTAAACTGAGACTGCCATAGGTTGACCATATCATGAGAAGACACAACTTACTAGAAAAGTCAATAATGTTTAGTAAGGTAGAAGGCAGGAGGAGAAGAGGAAGACAGTGTTACAGATTGGTCGACTCAGTCAAGGAAGGCATGGCTTTGAGTCTGCAAGATCTGAGCAGGGCTATTGATGTTTGGGTGACTTGGAGGTCTTTCATAGGGTTGCCACAAGTCAAACTGAACTTGACAGCAGTTAAAAACAACAACAAAACAGGTTAAAAAACTGGAAGCATGGGGATAAATGGATACTCATCACAAGAGCAGGAGAAGCAGGTTCATCCAAGCATTGCTTTCTAGTCCCTGATTTGGAGGTGGAAGATAAGCAAAGAGATGACCAAATTTCTGGATGACAAAGATTATAAGATTAATTAAAGCAAAAGAATTGTGAAAAACTGGCAACAAAGTAGCAAATGCAGTTTGTTGTAAAGATGTTTAAGTGATGCCCATTGGACTAACAAATCCTAACTTCATTTACATACTAAGAGGTCTTGGCTGGTGATGACTGATCAGAAAAGACATATTGAAGATATGATGGAAACTTAGTGAAATCATTGACCAAATGTATGGCTGCTATGAAAAAAGCAGATTCCATGTTAGAGATCACTAGGAAAGGGATAAAGGCTGCTAATATATCTCTCTACATATCCAGAGTGAGCATCCATTGCACAATGGTAAAACATATGCTTTGTTTCTAGAAAGTCCAAGGTTCAGTCCTTGGCATTCCCATCTATGGTGGGAAAAGAATCCTGCTTAAAATCCTGGAGATCTGGCAGCCTGCCCTGATGAAGTATAACACGGCTTCCTCTTTTGCTGTAGAATACTGCGAACAGTTTGATCACTGAACTGCAAAAAGAATATTGTAGGGCTGGAGAAAATGTAGAGAAAATGGAGGTGAAACAACCTTCCTATAGGGAGCTATGACAGTTTTTGGACTTGTTTAGTTTATAAAAAAGGCAAATAAAGGAAAAATTAATAGATATGTGTGCAATTGTGCATGATAAAAAGGAAATGACCAGAGAAGTTTTCTTCCCTTTCACAATACGATCCTCTGAGCCATCCTTAGAAGCCGAATAATGGGAGATTCAGGACAGATAAAAGAAGTACTTCTTTAGCTAGTGGCGTTTGTCTCTTTTTGTGATGGCTGCCAACACAGATAGCTTTTAAAAGAAAATCAGATAAATCCATGGAAAATTCAAGGTGTGTACAGTAATAGTTGTAATCTAATGTAGACATCGTATTCCCACACCAGCATTTTAGTCCAAAATGTGAAGGCTTTTAAAATCAACTAAAATTTGTTTTCTGACAAGAAGTAGAAAGCCGTTCCTGAAGAGTATTAATTACAAGATTATAAAGCCATTCTTTTCAGTAAATTAATAATCCCCTGAACATTTAAGATATAGGCTAGGAAGTGAGAATTGTGAAATTGGCACAATACAATCTAAAATGGAAGAGATCAGTATCAATTAGGAGATATGACTGCAGTTATAGCAGAATGAACTATTTAAGAAAAAATGCTGGTAACATTCTGGAAGAGAACCATGTGCATTCCAGCTAGCAGTGAGACAATCCTTCATTTTAAAAATAAAGTACTTCTGTCATATTGTTCACCATGCTGATGTTTATATTATGTACTCATTTACAGCTATATGTGAGATGTCTGCCTAATACTGTCAGCAGAGAAGCATTATAATGTACCTGTAGAGACCAAGACAAAACTGTTTTTATAAACGTGGGATTACAATTACAATTCAATAATGGTTTGTTTATTTTATTGAAGTGTATCCTTCATCTAATATCAAAAACACCACTGTTGTCTCTAGCCTCATTTACAAAACAGGGGTCAGGCAGTAGTTATAATAAGAGCTGCATAACACATAGGGAATGGGATGGTGCAATAATAGTGTTTGTTTTTTCAACCCAGTTATATTCTGGGAATCATGAGATGCAATTTATTTAGTTCAATTTGTTTTGCTTTTTGTTGTATCCTAAGTTATTGAACTAGTCTACTTGTGCAGAAAAGTTAATATGCAACTGTATAAATTTCAGAATAAAAGTAATAATTGTGGCTATGTATCAATTGAAATTAAGTACAATTGTATGTATGACATATGTGGACAATTACAGCATGTGGTCAAAATAGTTTTCCTATATGGAAAAAAAGCCACTGTATTTGAACTTTGACATGTAAGTTGCATGTTCCTACTGGAAGAACAGCCATTATATTGCCCAGATAACATTTGTCAACAATTAAGCTTCTGATAAGAATCCTTATCATGTTCCTCTGTGAACAACATGAGAATGTGGTTTAAGAAAAAAAAAACTTTGTTCTTGCTGGGTGTTAGGGAACACAAACACCCTTCTCCACAACAGGCACAGCAGGTTGACAGATGAGGGCTTAAAAGATCTTGGTGAAAGAATTTTTTTGCTACCCTTTTAAGAAGCTAGTATTTTTCTTCAGCTTGATACTTTCTGACTTTTTATTCAAAAGTATGGTTCTCTGTAATACTTTTTTAAATATATAATTTAGTTATTTTAGATCCATACTCAAAATGCATCATTTCCACGAAGGCTTGGGCTGGGTAGTGCAGTGACCTGCCTCAAATAAATCTGTAGTCAAAAGCCTTGCCTCAGTCCATACTCCTTCCTCTTTGTGCCCTTTGCTGAGCTTTAGTTTGTAAGTTCATTGGGGCAGGTAACTGTCCTCCTGTACTCAGTAAAGCCTCATTTACATTCATGGCACTACAGTTTTTAAGTAAAATGTTTGGTTAATTTAAAAGCATCTTAGTAGTTAAATCTCTTTGCTGTGTATTAGCGGAGCTAAAATAACATCTTACTAGCTATTTATTTGCATTTAAATTTTCTTTGTAAAAATTTGCTATGGTTTAATACTGTGGACATGGAACAGAACTGGAACACAGCAGTATTTTATGGTTAGAAGAATCCCATAAAATCACAGGCAAGCTCTGAAGGTCCAGGTCCAATTTTCACCACAAGAATCTCTTGCAAGCTACATCAGCCTCCCCCTCCCCAAAAAGAGACAAAGAGAAGGAAAGAAAAAGAAAAAAAAGTCTACTTCTGATCTTGTAAATTCTCTGATAGGAGTACTTTGGAGGCAATAGAAGCATGAGGGGTTTTGGAATGGTTTGAGAAAAAAACTGGTTATGCAAAAACAACTTTGAAGGCTAGATATGAATTGCAGGTTAGATGATTCCCACCCCTTGCCCTAAAGGAAAGCCTGAAGACTAGAACACCAGTAAAGATAAAGACTACAATGGTCACAGGTGAAATAGGGAGGGAGGAATTTGTTGTCATATCTCAGCAGATATGTCTGTCTGCTTTTCCAGAAAGAAGACAAGATAGTTTCTGGATAGCAACTCTGGCATGTGCCTTGGCTGAAAAAAGAAAGAAGGCTAGTGTGCTCAAAATACATTAAAATGACCTTTTTTTTTTCTGAAAAGCAGCATAAACTTATATCAAATCTTCATTGTTGCATTTACTGATGACACTGTATGATTTAAGATGGTTAAAACAGAGAAAGGCAGAAAAAGTTCTGAAAGCCTTTCTTTTCAAACTATGAGAACAAGTATTAAAATGGCAAATGTGATTTAGCAGAAGTGAGTAATTCTATAGAGTGCAGCATACAGCACATCCTAGTTTACAGTACATGAAGATGGGATCTTTAGTGGTGACTGGTGAGGAAAGGGGTCTTGATATTGTGATGAATAGCCAGGTGAACTTGTAATTCAAGTATGCTGCTGCCATAAGAGAGTTAAATTCCATGATTTGGGGGATCATTAGAAAAAAAGCAAATATAAAACAGGCAATATCGTAAGATCTTTTTATAAGCATGTGCTATGACCACACTTGGAATACTATGTACAGTTCTGGTTACTGCATCTTAAAGTACGTTTTAGGAAAGTGCTGTAACGTTTGTTAAAAGTTGGTTGCCTCTGTCTAATCTCCTGAATTCCACTACTGGGTAATTAAACAAAGGAACAATTAAACTACTTGTACAAGACAATAAAGCCAGTGCAGTGAGCCAGCTTGGTTTAAAATAATTTAAAATGTAATACAAATTGAAAATAATCCAAAGGGACAGCATGAAAACTATGATTTTACAACTCAGATGTAAAGCACTAGGGCCATTTTCTTCATGTCTTCTTCCCTTCCTTGACACAAATGACTGAGATGTAAGGGGGAAAAACATTATTGACTTCTAGGAAAACAAAATGTAATGCTAGATATTACTGTTAATACATTATTGAGTTCTTTTAAAGCAGCTGTATCAGTGGGAGCATTAAACATGCATGATGAAGTGCAAATCACAGGCTGTTGGAGAGCAGTCTTTTTTAAATAGTAGAAGTTTAGAAGCACATCATAAGAGATCTGACAGACCAGATATTTTACATGAGTTATCACCAAAACAAATAGTGCAGAATTATAGGTTTTAAATGTGAATAAAATTGCTTCTGATCTGCAATATGTGAATCAGAAATATAAGAATTCAGAAATAAAAAATCCAAATTACTACTAAATCATATTAGACAAAATTAATATTTCAATTAGAAATAAGATTTGTGGTAAAAATTTACCATAATGATAAAATCAATTAATTGTTCAAAAAGACTTTTTAACAATTTATTTATACTACTTCTAAACCAAGTGAATTTTTTATTACATTTTTAGAAAAATCTAATCTGTCAAACTATTGGATGACCCCAAACTCCATATTATTAAGTTGATAACTCCAATGTGGTAATTAAAAAGCTGAATTTAAACACAACCCTAGATTGGATCGTTTCAGCAGAAATTTCCATGATGTGTATGAAGAACAAGTTTTTGTTCCCTGTAGTCTTCTCTCTCTTTAATTTTGTTATAACTGGGAAAACTTTTCCTTTTCCATTGGAAATGAATCCTGTGAAAAAAATATTTTCCCCAGAGTGTTCCATATCATTAATGTCACAAAGAGTGTTCCCTCATTTCCTGGTGACAGAGACTAATTCAGATAGAGAATTGCTCAAACCTGTAGCCTACAATTGTAGATAGCTATCTTATACGAGCTGCCTGCAAGAAAGAGCTGCAGTTTGCCCATTTGTTAAACATCTTGCTGGTGCCCAAATAAGGAGGGACATACTCTTGATATTGTCCAAGAAAAAGTAGGGCAAATTCCAGCTTGGATTATGAAAGTTATCAGTATGCTTATGAAATAATAATGTAAAAACTTGAGCATTAGTTAATCCATGATTTCAAAACTGGAAAATAAACATAAGTTAATTATATGCCTCAACAGGGAGATCACAAGCCTAACCATGTGTGTGGGTAATGGAAAATTTTGCTTGTAGGGGAGTGATGTTTTTATGCTACTTTGATTAAGATATAAGTTATGTAAGGGTTTTGCATACTCAGGGCTCTGACTCCTGATTGTAATCAGAGGACCCTTAACTTTGGCCATTTCCACTCTACACTGTTACAGTGCTATTATTCTACATTCAACATCCTGTGGAACTCTGGGGTTTGTAGTTTCCTGAGGCCAAAGAGCTCTCTGGCTGAGAATTCTAAATGCCCACTCTAAACTGCAAACCCCAGGATTCCACAGGATGCTGGAAAGTAGGATAACAGCACTATAACAGTGCAGTGCCGAAATGGCCTGTGGTTCCTGTAGAGAGGCTTAGTTGTTGCTTCTCAGTTTAAACTGTGTTTCTTTGCTTCAGTTTCTCACAGCCAAATTACTCGGCTGTACAGTCGGTTTACCAGCTTGGACAAAGGAGAGAATGGCACTCTTAGGTGAGTAATCTTAACTCAGCATTTGTGTTGACTTATCATTGAAGAATGTAACCTCTGCCCAGTTTCCCCAGAGTTATCGCGAGTGGTTCCAGGGAGTCCTTTGTTCTTATCCCAAAAAAGAGCTTTTGGTACACTTGGGGTTGTAGCACGGAGAAGGAATCAGGGAATTTATCTTGTATAAGAGCTACATAAGATAATGTTTTTATTATTTGTATTTAAGATAGAATCACGGTTTGTTAGCTCAGAATTTAATAAATATAAATGGTTAATGTGATTAATGTGAAAGCTAAGCTGTATGTTTCAGACAACTGCATATAACTGTATAGTTATTTAAGATTCTTTTGTCTTGACTTTCAGCAAAAGATTTAAAGGTCAAAGTATACCATGTTACCTTTAGTTCAAGGAAAAGTTGTTTGGATGGTGGAGTTGAAAACTGAAAGTAGAGAAACTGTGTTATGGTGGCATATAACATTTTCTTGCTTCAAATCTCAATTTTCTCCCTTTCCCTGCTCCAAAACTCTCATAACCTCCTCTTGTCCTCTTTAGCAACAACTCTCTGTCTTTAGACAGCATTCCAAATCAGTTTTTGTATTTAAATGGTTCAGAGTGCAAATAGACACATAACATGTAGAAACAAGTGGATTTTGTGGCAGATACTCCTATGGTATAGTTTTGCAGACAAGATCCCATTTCATCATTCATTTATCTGAGAGGCCAAGGTCCTTTAGGTTTCTTAGCCAGCGTATCTATGCAGGCAAAAACATAGCAGCAGTCCATTTCCAAATGCCTAGGTTGCAGAGTGGCTTCGTTGGAGCTAAAGGCTCTTTGGGAGGAGGGGCTTAAAATACTACTTGTGCAATGGAACAGGCAATTTTACTAAGCCACCTCTCCAAAGCTGTCTTTAGCTTTGTTGATCCTCTTCTTCTGGAAGCTGGGCATTTGAGAACAGGTTATTCAGACCCAGTAGCAACTTCCTGAGGCCACACTATCTTTTCTTCCTTGTGCAAGTAGGGAGAAAGTATACTACACTAGCATAATGGACCATTATGTGAGTATGATGTGCAAACATATTTCTGCTCTTAGTCTTTATAGTGCTACAGTACTTTGTTCTTGATACAAAAGATTAATGTCACTATTGTTGTTGTGTGCATTCAAGCCATTTCCGACTTAAGGTGACCCTAAGACGAACCGGTCACAGGGTTTTCTGGGGCTGAGAGTGTGTGATGTGTCCAAGGTCACCCAGTTGGTTTCCACAGCTGAGCGACGAATCAAACCTTGGTCTCCAGGGTTGTAATCCAATGCTCAAACCACCATACCAGCATTTTCACATGTATATTATGCTTGAGGAGTTTCCTCTGTTGACTCATTGAGCTCAGTTTAGACAAGAGACTGGTTAAAAAATTAATTCATATTAATCCTGGAACTCAAAAATCACTAAGGTGGAGCTACTGTTTGGGTTGGTGAGTTCAGCTTCCTTGCTTTGGCTTTGAATCTTCCTGGGCAAATTGCTGCTTCTCAGCTTACTGAGAAGAGTGACTCAAGAGTGACTGAAAAGACTAAAAAATATCATTACTTGCCATCTGTTCTTGCTCTCCTTGGAGATTCCAAAATTGACTTGGAGCATGCTCCTTTCTATGCCTTTTCTTTCTTTAGTCAGAGATTAGGCACAGGAAGGGAGCCTACTCCAAAGCAATTTTTGAATCTCTTCCATGGGAAGAGTGCAATAATGTCAAAACAAAATAATGATTTATCAAAATTTAATTTGTATGTATTTACTAATTTTTAACTTAGCATACTGACAAATCTGCCTTTTAATCATACACAGTATATTTCTCATGTAACTATAGTTTAGTTATTCTTTAACTGATCTTGAGTGAGAGGATTACATCTTGTGGAGCCTTTGAGAGTTGGTATAGCCTTAGGTGCCACATAGTTCACTAATCAAGGCAGAAAAGCAAGAAAATCTGGAAACCTTAACTCTTTCTTTTAAAAGCAAATGCCTCTAATGATTGCAGTGCATATCCCATTATTATGTTAATGTCAAAAGACAAGACTGAGGCAGGTTGACATGCCTCACTTCAGAACAGAATTTTTTTTCTTATCACTTTCCTCTTTAAATCATAGCACTTAATCCAACAAAAAAAATGATGGAAAATGTGATCTGAGAGCAGAATTGCAAGTAATGCTGTATTAGAAATGTTGGAGATTTTTTAGGCAAGCTAATTTCAGGCAACCCTAATTCACACTTACTAGTTGTTGTGTGTCTTCAAATCATTTCCAACTTATGGCAACCCTAAGGCTAACCTATCACAGGTTTTCTTGACAAGATTTGTTCAGAAAGGTTTACATTGTGTTCTTCTGAGGTTGAGAGTGTGTGACATGCTCAAGGTCACCCTGTGGTTTTCCATGGTTGAGCAGAGATTTGAACCCTGGTCTCTCAGAGCGCTGGTCCAACACTTAAGCAACTGAACCATGGTGGCTTTCAACACTTTCTAAACTAACATGGAAATCAGATCAGAATGCGGTTTATATTGTTGGTTTGCACACTTCTCTGTATTTTGTTATACAGTTCTAAGCTTGGAAAAGTGTACAGAAGTGTTTACAGAGAGAGCAAAGGATGAAGCATGGGGGAATGCATAACACTGTTCCAGTGAATACCTGTTTTTTGAACCTTTCTTCGTGGTCTAGTCTGAGAATGTTTTGGTACAGGGTAGCATATAACCACAATAAGACAGTAAAACAGAAAGTAAACAAGGAGAGTAAAGCTTAAATGACTTGTGTAAAACCTAGTAAGATAAGCAGGTGATCCATATTTATACTGTGTGACATGTTTATGGAAAATGGCAGGCGTTATCACTTCTTGTATCTTACATCTTGAAAACTGTGTTAAGATCCTAGGGATCTAACAGTACATGTTGCCCTGTGGAACAGAACTGCTGCCAGAACGGATTCTGCTTCTCTCCTTTGCCTTCCACATACTCCCCGCCTGTGCCACTTGTTATGGGCAGTTGAAATGTATGCATGAGAAGGAGGAAAAGAAGGAGCCCCATTACATTGGTGGAAGTTTAATTGTGTAATGCTGGATGTACTCCTAACTTTTAATTAATTGCTCTTGGTCACCAATGACATGATGAAAATTGATTGAGTTGGACTGGGAGCATTCAGATTTAGGTGTGTATAACTGGGCTAACAGAAGGGGAGCTCCCTACTCCCCCTCTTCTTCTTCATAGCCAGTTGTACATAAAAGTTAAGGACTCTGACAAATGAGTGAGCTGTGTGCACAGGGAAAAAAGGTTCCCCAGAACAGCACAGATGTACCATTTGTCAGTAGAACCTGTTAACAGAAGGCTGATCTTACATCCAACAAATTGCATTAATCTGTTATTTCTGTACAAGTTCTGTCCCTTGTCATTTGTTGGAGAATGTGAGTTTTAGATAATTTTACCATATATAAAAATGAATTAGAGAGTTGAGCCTTGGGGCTGTTTAGCTTGGGGTATGTTTAGTCTGCAGAAGAGAAGTTTAAGAGGGGACACGATAGCTGTGTTTAAGTATTTGAATGGATGTCATATTGAAGAGCGAACAGGCTTGTTTTTCACTGCTCCAGAAACTAGGACAAGGAGCAGTGGATTCAAACTACAGGAAAAGAGATTCCACCTGAACCTCAAAAGGAACTGATGGTCAGAACTGTTCAGCAATGGAGTATGCTGCCTCGAAGTGTGGCGGAGCCTCCTTCTTTGGAGGTTTTTAAACAGAGGTTGGATGGCCATCTGTTGGAGTACTTTGATGTGCATGGGAAGGTGTTGGATTGGATGGCCCCTGTGGTCTCTTCCAACTCTATGATTCTATGATTAAGTTGGCCCTCCATGTCCATGGATTCAACCATCCTTGGCTTGAAAATACTTTATAAAAAAAGAAAAATCCACAAAGCAAAGCATGATTATTATTTTTTTGCCATTTTATAATAAGGAATGCCATTTTATTATGCCATTATATATTATGGGACTTGAGTATCTATGGAGAGGTCTTAGCAGATACTAAGGGCCCGTATACATACACACATACATACATATTCATTTGTATGCATAATAAAATTCCTTCAAAAATTATGAAAGTTTTTGGACCAGAAATAGGTGCTTGAAA
Source organism: Ctenosaura bakeri (assembly GCA_948474755.1). Taxonomy (NCBI): domain Eukaryota; kingdom Metazoa; phylum Chordata; class Lepidosauria; order Squamata; family Iguanidae; genus Ctenosaura; species Ctenosaura bakeri. Next base: position 251,711 of record CAOLHI010000917.1, on the reverse strand, counting down.
AATTGCTGCAGTGCCTTCATGTTAATTCAGAATGGAGGCAAAAGTGTGAGGTGACTGTTTAAATGGAACTTTATTTTTAAGTAGAATTTTCCAGTACAGTGAACGTGGGCAGAACATAGCTTGAAAGTGTTAAGGAAAACATCAAACACATCCAGTTTAGTCAAGGTGCCCAGAATACAAAAACTCAAATCATCATGTTAGTAAGGCTGGTTTTTGTTGTTTTTTTAAGGACATTTACGGACACCCATATGTTTAGGGGTGGATAACCAGTTCAATACAAACAATAAATGAAGGCTAAAGATTATGAATTACGTAGATAATTTGAATGAAGTTCTGTAATGAATAGTGCCTCTAGTACGCAGGTTGCTCAACATTTGTCCAAACAGTTTGTTCAGTGTTCTGTTGTAGGAAGGTGGGTCTGACTTTCTTGTATTTTGAAAAGAATACAGCTATACCAACCTATGCTAAAAATGTCCTTGTCAATTGTCCTTTGCTTTCCCTTACTTGTTATGTGAGTTCTTTGGTCTGTGAAATGTCCCATTTTAGTTTACCTGAAGATAATTGATAGTTACAGTACCTACAATGTGCCTAAATTCTTTCTGTCTGGTTGTTACCAGTATTTAACTCTTTGGAATTCATAAAAATACTGGACTAGTTCTGAACTCAAACTAGTAGTTTGGCACACAACTACTGTTGTTTCATCTTTCCCTGGAAATTTCTCTACCAGCGGGCAGGTACACTATATGTGGCCGTATGAACATAGGTACACGTTTTCCTGCATACAGTAGAATGTGTTCCTGATGTGCACAGTTCTAATGGTGAAAAATATCACCTGTGAATCAGTTTTCCCTTGTTTTCTAAAACTGGTTTCATGGGTTTCTTTTACCAAATGGAGGACAAAACTACATGAAAATTTGCAATCAGGTGCTTTTCCCACAACTCCTTCACTTCTTCAAGAGGAGTCATAGTAATACCAAGAGGAGTTTATATGGGAAACCAGCCCTGTGGATTGTTCATATGACTTTAACATGATTTTTTTTAATGTGCTGAAAACTTTGGAGGCATGTTTTAAGAAGGCAGGCCTGGAAATATAATGCCTCTGATAGTCATCTGATGGGACTGTTTTCATGTTCAGAATGTTGCTGGCTTTGCAATATATTATGTGGATGCAGTGGATTCTGGTAAATGGCTTACTAAACAAGAAATAATTGCCTATCTACTCCACATAGACTTCTTTACTATGGGGTTTTCAATTTCCCTAGTCTGTCTATGTTTCCTGTTGTCTATTTCAGCTCTCAATACTGTACATCTATTTTCCATTTCTTTCTGTATTCCCTATCATTGTCCTTAGCTTTTCCTCATGGGCTCTGTGCAAGTGTTTTTCATTTTAAAAATAACTATTCTTGTTCAGTTCAGTCTGATACACTATAGGCACTTACCTAATTTCTTAAAGGATGTGGGATATGGTGGAATGTTCTTCACCATCTAGAATTCTGGCATGCTTCAGTTCCTGTTTCCCTCTTCCCTGTTATTTCGCCTACCTTAACTTATTTTGCACACTGCATAGTGTATAAATACGTTGCTGCAGCTATTTATTTTGTCTTTATTCTTACATTAAACCTATGAGCCACATATTGAGAGAAAAGGGCATGCATGTATTAGACCCAAGACAGTGTCTGTTAGACTGAAATACAAATACAACTCTGGTGCAGGCATCAGCTAATATTGTGGAACGTTTGTTTCTATACAGACATAAGAGATGGATCTCTTGCTAGACACACTCCACTTTGTAGAAATATACTACCATATCTGCAGAATTTGACAGAGTGACTGTGTATCAGATATATGGATCTCAGTTATTTATAATTAATGAAGCTAAAAATATGCAAGCATTCTTTAGGAGGACATAGAGCCTGCTACTAGATAGCTTGCTATGTCATGTGAACAAAAGGGAAGCAACAATTTCCTGTAAGTTCCAGTCTAAACCAGGTGAACTAGGTTTTGCTAAGGTAGGAACTGAGTAAATATATTAGAGCGCAGATTGTTTCTTGGTGTTCATTTACTTTTATGACTTCTGCGGATTTTCCAGTTAGCATTCTTAGTGGATAATGTTCCTCTGTGAGCAAAATGGCACGTTTAAATGCAGGTAACAGTGGCAGCAAAATGATTTTGAAGGTGTAGTTACATTTAGTTAATTTTTAATCTCAAGTCTGGCCATAAAATATAAATTTGGAGGTGAATATCTGCATTTAAATCTCAACACTTGAATCTTAACAAATAGGGAAAGAATGTGAAAGAGTCTTGTAGTACCTTTGAGACTGAGAGAAAGAAGTTGGTAGCATAGCCTTTCATAACACAGTGGTGGTGTGATTGTTCTGAGAAATGCTGGGGGCTTGTCATCCATGACATGTAAAATGTGCCAAAGGAGAATTAGGCTATTTGAAGGACGCGGGCACAGACTGCTCTTTCCCTGTTGCTATTTTTATTAGTCAAACCTCTCCCTAGAAACTAGTGTTTTTCCTCTGCTGGGCAAAAACCATCTTAATGTTGTGTAAACTTGAGAAACTATCCTGGGTAAAAAGGTTCTTCTCAAATTGGTGCAGAGGAACAACCTGTGGCAATGTAGATTAACCCCTCCTGCCTCTAGTCCTGCGATTCATGTGATCTTTACTAGAACTTTCTAACTGACTTCCCTGCCCTTCCCTTTAGTTTTGCCTTTGCCACAGTCAAACATTTTTGGTTCTCTTCTTCCTTTCTCTGTTTCTGGCTGCATGAACATTAATTTACCCCCCCCCCCCGTTTTCTCCTTTTGCATATTTGTTTCTTAATCCTAGTAATAATAATGTCCTCCTATCTTACTCTTCTCTAATTCAAAACTTCTGAGGGAGTTAGGAAAAGCAGACAAATCAGTGATTACCTGCTCCTAAACAGCTGTTGGGAGCCAGCAAACAGCCAGACTTACAAGAGTCTCAGATGACTGCTGAATGGTATGTCTCTGAGTCTGCAGAGACAGAACTGAGTAAAATATTCTCTGAAATACTGAATTAGAAGGTTGAGGGGGCTGTTCTTAAAGGAAATGAGGAAAAGGACAGTAAGATCCTTTCGCTGTACACTTCTTAACAGCTATTGGAAGCTAGCAGAAAGGCATACTTTAAGTCAATTCATATCTATGGTAAACCATTCCCTCCCTAGTGCTTAAGTTCTGATCCAAGCTGTGCCCCAATTCCCCAGCTGCTTCAATTTTTTTTTTACTTAAAATGTTTTTTTAAGCAAAATAAAAGTTAATAGGCTTCTTGATATATCCCTTTTACTCTGGGATGCTATAGTTGCCCTGGCTTTGAATATCAGCTTAGACCAGAACCACTAAAAGCAAAAATGACCTAATAGGCTACAAGAAATTTCAGATACTCCATAGTGAATTTGGACTGTTTGTTCTTTGTTTATTTAATATAATTTATTGACTGAATTTATATAACTGCACCATAACATAAGCTTATTACAGCATTAAGACAAAACTAAAGACAAAATTCTGACACAGAAAAGATCATAAATATAATGCCAAGCAAATGTTTCTGAGAACACTTTTCCATAACTGGAATGTGACTACAGAAAATGACCTCTCTTTGTCCATAAACTACCTCGCTTCGTTTGGCAGGGGAACATAGAGCAGGACCTCTGAAGAGGATCATAAGATTTGGATAGGTAACTGTGGGACATGATGGTTGTTCTGGTAACTTGTGAATCCAGTGCCCTTTTGCTAGAAGTGCTACCATCAGAGTGAGCTCTGAAATAAAGGTAATATCCCTCATATTCAGTTTCTGTTCAGAGATACATGTTTTTTGTTACTTATGTCTTGTACTTATGACAGGATGGAGACAACCGTGGTGGTTATGAAACTGCCCCATTTGAAGGGTTTCCATCATGATCTTTGAGGTTTACCATATCAGTCATTCTTACATTCTTACAGCCTTCCACATCATGTCCAAGATCTGTTTCATCAACTCAACAAAAATGTAACTCCAATGAAAACCCCAGCTTTTCCAAAATGCCCAACAAAAGAGGCAGGCATTTCAAATTGGTATTTTCCAAACAGGAGACCTAGAGAGGGAGATACTTCTCAAAAAATGAAAGTAACTTTTCCTCTCACCCTCTGACCATCCAGCCTATGCTAATACTGCAGTAAATACCCAGGCAGACATAGCTGTGGCAGATAAATTTCTTCCAGTTGCTCTACCCAGGTTTCTGTGATACAAACTAGCTCAGGCTTTTCATCAATTATTAAATCACAGATGATAGAAATTTTGTTTTGAAGTGAATTGATGTTCAACAGTAAGAGGCCAGAAGACAAGCTGATAAAATAAACAATAACACTTTTGCTTAAAGAATGGCCAGAGGAGGGTACAGAGCTGTGAGATGTTGAACCACTCTTCCTCTTTCCAGACTCATCCAAACACTATAGGTCCCTTCCAATAAATGTTCTAACCCTCTCTTCCTGCCCTAGATACGTAAAACCATCTCATAAAAGTGGTAGAATCAACAAAGTAACACCTTGGTTCTCATTCTCAGAACCTCATCAGACTGGAATTGTGCCTTAAATCATCATCATCTCCCTATGGTAGGGGTCAACACATCAGGTTTTGCATATATTCTGTTTCTTTTCATTTCCTCCTTTGGTAGCAGTTGTGGATAAGCTACTTAGCAGATCTTTACCACACCGTTGGTCATGCATGATGGATAGTATTCATAAAATAAGTGTGGTTTAGTGCCCTGTTTCTACATGATATGTTGCTTTTAATTCACTTTGCTGTTTCAACAAGCCATCAATATTTTTATGGTGTTTACAGTGGAGCCATGACATTTGCCTTGTGTACAGTAATATACTATGGAAAATTTGGAGAGAATCAATAGATGCTCATGATCTGAGGAATACTTACCAAATGACATGAAGAAAATATATTGTCAAACAACTGCCAGAGATTATGAATGTGGTGTCATGGATGGCAGCACAAAACTCTCCTAGCCAAGTATGACTATAAGCATCCTATTATATACCAATCCTATTATGTACTAATCAGATTCGTCTGTATATTATTTATTGACTTTATATCCTGTCTTTCTTCCCAAAACCCACTTAGCCAGTTTCAGAAGTAAACATCCTAGTGATGTAGAAATCTGTTGGTCAGAGACAGCTTCCTTTTGTTCTTGGACCCAGGACCCTCTGTGGGTCCCATGAACTACCAACTCCCCTCTGCACAAACAAAAACAAAACAAAACCCCCAAATGGCCAGACATCTACTTCTGGTTCTCAAAAAGTATATTTTTATGTTAAATGGTATACAGAAAGCTTGAAACCTATTTAAAAAGTAAATTGTTGCACTAGGGGACTTCCCAGAGCAACATTTAATTCTCCTTTTTTTTTTTTTACCAGAAAAAGATCAATCTGGGATTTAAGAGGTGTCAAAAGACAAAAACATCATGAAGGGGGGTCCACTTTCCCCACCCCAATCTCGGCCGTAAAGCTAACTTAACAAAATTTACAGGATATTTTTGTTTTGTTTTTGGTTGCATTTGGGTTGACAGTGGAAAGAGAGGCTTGGGACTGGGAGCAGAATGGGTGATATACTGATCTGATGTATCATTATGAAATATAAGTTCATAATGGCCATCCAACCATTTCTTTGAAAAATGGGAGGTCTAGTAAATTTCCATATATTGCTACCCTGGCAGCATTTTTCAATAAGGATTTTTCAATAATTCTTATTCATTTTAAATTAATTTTTGACATATCGCAATGTATATCAAATAAGTGTAAATATAGAATAGCAAATAAAATCAACCATCACCAGTCCTCATTAATCTGTGGTTATCCAGTGTTCCAACATTCATTTAAAACATTACATTTTTACATTATCATCCTTCAATCCTCCTGTCTTGTATTTAATATTAAACTTCTAATACATTGAACAACCTATATTCTACCATATAGTTTTAAAATTTTACTGTACAATTATGTATAAACGGTGTTTTAACTGTACCTGTGGATCGTGGTAATTAGTTTATAAATGAATGAAGGGAAAATCAGAATTATAGACAAGTTGCCAGGTTCTAGATTCAATACTATATTTTGTAAATCATTGCACAATTACAGTGATGCAGATAATCTGCTATTAATGAATGATTATTAATGAGCAATGCTGTGAACTTGATATAACTTTCCTAGGTCACAATTCATAGCTATTATGTGGTATCTGAACCATAACTAGCAGTCAGCCTTGTTACAAAAATTTAATAAATTGATTGGAAGTTTTACTTCGGCTAAAAATGGATGTGAATTTCTTTGACATTATAGCCGTGAAGATTTCCAGCGCATTCCAGAACTTGCCATTAATCCACTAGGGGACCGGATTATCAATGCATTCTTTCCAGAAGGGTAAGTTCCATGATGTATTTATATCCTACACTTGTCTGTGTTGCTTCATGAGAATGCTTGTGGGATACATCTAAGTTGTGGATTTTTAAGAGCCATTTTCAATACAAAAGCCATCTCCCAGGATTTCAGATAAAATAATCAGTAACTGCGATTCCTTTTGTACTCTTTCAATAAGAAAGACTGAAAATAAGGTGAAAATATATTTTTTGTGGTAAAAATAAAAAGAGCAGCCAATTACTTAGATCTTCAGATTGCTGCTGTTTGTGTCTAGGCAACCTACTCAAGGCAACACATTTTGAATCTCTCTGCTAATGAGATTTCTATTATTATTATTATTATTATTATTATTATTATTATTATTATTATTATTATTATCATCATCATCATCATCATCATCATCATTATCATCATCATCATCATTATCACTACCATCAACATCTATTTATATAGCACCATTACTCTGCATGGTACTTTACAAGTAGGAGATCAACCAAAAAAGCCTAGTTCCATGCCCTTTGGGCTTACAATCTTATTAAGGCACGACACATGAAAAGGTAATGAAGCATGGGAGGGGATTCAACCCAGCAGGTACTGCCTCTTCTTCCCTCCCTTCAAGGCCAGGCCAAAATCTAATTAGAATCTACACATATTAACCACTTAGAGCATTATTGAAATTAGATTTTTCTTAGACCAGATTGTCTTTTATGCTCTGCTCCATTTATCCAATGGCGCAGAAATGTCTACCCAACTTCACCAACACTGTATTTTTGCAAATGCTAGTGAGCATTGAAAATCTATGACTTGGATCTGCATCTGATATCCATCCTTTTGAGAGGTAGATGAACTGTTCAATTGAATACCAACATAATTTTATTCTGTAAGAACTGAAAAAACAAACAAGATTGGTGTTCATGAAATAAATACAAAAAAAGCAGCAAAACATGAAAATGTGTGCAGCAAAATGAATGTGGACGTACCAGATAGAAGCACATTTTAGTACCATAGTAACTCCAATGAGTACTCTGTGTGTATGTGTACCATATGCAGAGAAGACCAGGTGAATTTCCGTGGATTCATGAGGACTTTGGCCCACTTTCGGCCCATTGAAGATAACGAGAAAAGCAAAGACCAGAATGGTCCAGAACCACTTAATAGTCGGAGCAACAAGTTGCATTGTAAGACAATTTTAATTGCATATCTGTTCAGAATGATTATATTACGTTGTATTTCTTTCTACTAGTCCTGCATGTTGCAATCTGTCCATCTTTCTTTACATGTAGTTTATACCTCACTACAAAATCTGAGTAGATCAAGTTTACCAATAAGAGTAGAAAGCTTTCTGAAAATGTAAATTTTTCTTTGTGTGATTTCTCAAACCAAAACTCCCTATTTTCCTTTTATCATAACATTTATTACTTGGTAACTTTATTACTTTATTTATTACTTGATAACTTGGAACTTCATGAATCTAATGGAAAAAATGCCTGCCTGTGAATATTTCATAGCATTTGAACCTTGAATGAACATTCCATCTTCCTAATTTAATACTAGATTAATTTGAGTTGTGCATTTGTTCAGATTGCATTTACCTACTTCCTGATGCTTCCAGTATCTCTACCAATATCAGCATCATTACTTCTTACATATAAATAAGTGCCTTATATGTACTGAACCTGTGCAGCAGTTCCTTTCTGCATGTTTGTGAGCTAAAAATATGAGACAAAGAGATAAGGGAATTAGCCAGGAAATGGGAAGGTTTCCCTTTTGCACTTCCCCAGCTAAAACAAAAAGAATTAAAATACAATGATTAGCAATGAGTCAAAAATAGATTAAAACCGTATGTTTGTTACTGTATAATCTTTACTGGGTCCAAGGGGCTATGAAATGGTTTACAGCTAGTAACTGGCTGTTGTGTAAATGCTTTAATGGGTGATCTGAATTGTACGTCGAGACACGCAACTGCAGTTTTCTACTCTCAGGTTTTCTGTCTCATCTTGGTCCTCTTACCTTTCTTCAGAACAGTGCTGCTTAACTGTACTTATCCCTCTCAGTGTTCTGATCTCATGATGCTCCATTCCTTACATGCCACACTGGCTTCCTATTTGTTTCCAAGCTTTCCATGGCTTTTTTCCCTTACCTTTTTGCTGTTATCATAATAAATAGCTGCCTATAAGATTTGCTTTTCCAGTTCAACTATCAAACATCTGCCCCCTCAAATGAATCCACCTCTTCTCCGTTGTCAGTTCTTAGGCTTAGAGCTGATTCCCAAACTATATGTGCACCAGCACTCAGTTATCATGTCCTATGGCAGGAGTCCTTGCCCTCCTCAGACTTGTGGATACATTTTTAAATTTGAGAATCTGTTAAAATTACCACCACAAAACAGCTTTCATGCTCCTGTGAATGGTTAACTTGCAAGGTAATTTGCCCAAGAAACTGAGTACAAGAAGTTAAGTCTGAGGAAGCCTCAGATAACTGGTGAAGCTGTATTTGTATTCTGTCCACTATCTTCTCTGGACCCAGATCACCAAAACTCACAGAAAAAGTTCTTCCTATCCCTTTGCTTCCCAGCAGTTGGAAAAGGTGGCTAATCCTTCATTTTTCCTATAGTTGCATTTCGACTTTATGATCTGGATAAAGATGACAAGATTTCTCGAGATGAGCTGCTTCAGGTAGGCTAAGCTTCCACAGTCCACATATTGTAAGTTCTTCTGGTGACTGTTCTATTTTTGTTTTTAAATCCTTGGTTATGCCATATAAGGGATCTGGGGATGAATAGTACAGTAAATATAATGTACTTTCTAGCTACTTTAGCTCTATATTGGAAAGTGCTGGAAGAATGAGATTCTATAAAGTGGCACAGGAAGACAGTAAAAGGAAAAAAGTATTGGGTGTGCATCCCCGACAGTACTACAGGATTCCTTTTCCAGACTGGCTGAAACTCTGAACAAAACCATTACTGGGAATACACTCCAATGGTTGTGTGTGTGTTGGGGGGCACACTTATCAGATTTATAAGGAAAAAATATTGTTTTCACAATAATTAATTCTCTAATGTTGATCCAGTCATAGGAGAATTCTAAATATTGCTATCTTGCTAACCTAAGAAAATTCTGAGCACAAGAAAACCTCGCTTTCAGATACAAGGTGTTGTTAATAGTGTGAAATTAATCTGGTGAAATGACCATAATTTTAAAAGGAACCTTCCATGTTTTTCATCAAAAGTCTAGTTTTATTTGACTTGTGTCTTTTGGGGCACTGAGATTAATAGAGGACTCTTGTCGTTTTCATTTTAAAAAATAAACAGATCTCAATCTTTATTCTCCTTGAACTGCAGGTCTTGAGGATGATGGTTGGTGTAAACATCTCTGACGAACAGCTAGGAAGCATTGCTGACAGAACAATTCAAGAGGCTGATCAAGATGGTGACAGTGCAATATCCTTTACGGAGTTTGTTAAGGTTAGTGAACAGCTTTTATTATATAGCACATCTGATCACTCTACTGTCAGGCTTCTGGTCTGATCTGGACATGGATGAATGGGTGATGTAAAAGTATTTTTTTCTGTGTGCTCTTCTCTCTTACTGCTTTGCCATATCTTAACATAATTGGCAAGTGGAATGCCACTCATTTTTGTTGCAGTTGCAGAATACTTCTCATTTTGATTAAAAATGTTCTAGATGGAGATGGTACGTTTTTCTAAATTTCTCAGTTTTTTAATAGCCCTACAAATTGCCTAAGGTCATGTCTTGATGGCACATGGTATGTCAGTGTGGTCTGAGTCTTGTCAGTAGCTAGATGAGTACTGTCCAAGAGCCTTACATGCCTCTTAGAATTCTACCCTGAAAGAAAAGTTAGTTAGATAGTGAAATAAACATGCTGGTGTTTCCAAATGCAGTTTTCATTTCCTGTGTGAATATTTCACTGAATAGATCAAATTTACCAAAAATACTAATTCTGGAGCACAGAACTTCAAGCGCATGAAAGAATGTCACCACCTAAAGCCAAAATTTAAAATTATAATAGAATCAGAATCTGTCTGAAAGTATTAACAGCTTTGTTTTTTCACAGGTTTTGGAGAAGGTGGATGTAGAACAAAAAATGAGCATTCGATTTCTTCACTGATGAATCCAGGCCAATTTCTTGTGTCATCCTAATATTTAAGGAATATGGTTTGTTTTATTCTCCTTTCTCCTGAGCATTGCTACTGGTGCACATGAGGTACATCTCAAAACCCCTCCCCAGTTTGTTCCATCAGTGTGAACATTCCTTCTGCATCAGAACAAAGGAACATGGCTGCAGTGCAGCTTGGAATGGAGCAATGAAATGGCCTTTTCTTCACAGTTCTCTTTGCATTGTTTTCTGATTATAAATTATTTTTCCCATGTACTGTATTCTTTTACCATCTTAGGGACTCTGAATTAGAGAGGAAGGCAAATTCCACTGTAGAGCTGGCTGAGAGCTATTTCAGAAAATGTGGAACAAAGATCTGATTGATAGTACTCCATTCTCTTTGCCTTCCCAGCGTAACAGAAACTGCCTTCTCCTCTCTTCTTGATTTTGTTTAGATACCTGTCAATTTCTACTAAACTTCTTAAAGTAATTATGCAAGGCCAGTGGTTTTGTTTTCAGGACTAAGACTTGGAGGGTTATAGCCTCCCAAGTGTGTCAAATGTATATGAATTTGTGCACAGGGAGATGGGACATCTGCCAAGGGTGTAACTTGTTAATCTTTATTTGTGTATGCGGTTTCTTTACTAGTAGAAGTTATGTGCTTTCCTGATATCCATTTTGAAGTAGATGTTGTTTGTAACGTGAAGTCCTCAGTCTCTTGCTTGTGCTTTTGATTAACTGTTTTTCAGTGAATGTTTGCAACACTATTTTTATTGCACATCTGTAGGGAGAATCTTCTTTTCATATTAATTATGGCACATTAGATGACTGGGATTCTTAGTCTCCAACATACATGTGAAAACTCAAACTGGAGGAGTATAACACTGTTGTTTTAAGGAAGATGTCTGGTACACATACAAACTGTGATGTAAGAAAATGTACCAGTTCTATTTTACTTCGAGCACTCATACACCTAGACCTGGTAACACATTGGCCGAAATAAATTTTGACACAGTTTCTGAACAGTACAAAATTGAGTGATGAAAAACAATGGGTGTGATAAACTCTCCAGGCTGGATTGCTTTTCTGTTCATAAACAATTCTGTTGTACCTCAGCAACAGTTTCTGGTTATGCAGCTTAACTTTGCAGTGTTGCTAAAAATATTTCTAAGAAGAGTGTTCAAAGACTTCAGTCCCTTACTACTTTTATATGTCAGGCTTCTAAAAGTATTGAGTGCATTTAATCCCATTTATTTAAATCTTGCACAGTTTAGTGATCTTTCAGAGTTGATTTGCATTACTTTAAATTGCACAAGGAGTATCTTTTCAGTCCAATCATTAAGTTATAAACACCTAGGGAACATAATTGAATGACCTATCTTGAACAAAGTATTCTGGGATTCTGATCACAACGTAACATAGGAATTTTGTAAAGATAAGGAAAATGATAGTTAATACCAAGATGTTAGATGTGCTTATTTTCAAATAAGCTTCATCCTTTTGCTCTGTAGCTGTAATCCACAGTTGTGCCTTGTCATACCTCTTGTATTCATCAGTCCATGAATAAAATATTTCCCCCTGGAAGATCTCCTTGTCCTTCTTTTATTTAGATTAGCATAGATTGAAAAAACTTGTTTGATTTGAGGTAAAGGAGAGGGAGGATATGATGTGAAACTGAGAGCCTGGAAACATAAATTTCTCTAGGAAGATTTCAGCTTGGTTCACAGACACACACATGGTCTGATCTTCTGCCCTTTGTGCTTACTGTTCTAGGAAAGGTTGTAGTAGTTTTTCAGTGGAGTGTCTGGTAATCCAGCTATTCAGCACTTATTGGTCTTGGTATTCTCAGTTTATAGTGCTGCAACATTGCAAGTGAAGCTACAAAAGGCCTTTCTGGATCAGTCCAAAGTTCCAGTATTCTGATCTTGCTGTGGACAGAAGTGAAAGTGTTTATTCTCCCCAGCACTTGATGGAGCATCCAAACACTGTGGTGAAATAAACCACCTCCCTATTGCGTGTATTTTAAAATTGAAGCTTTGGTAAGACTTTTCCCCATAAGCAAGCCCCTTTGGTAAAAACCAAGAGTCCCTAACTAGTAAGTCTCCACGGAAACATGACACTGGAGGAGTGGCCTGAACCTCTGCCTAGCTTCACCATGTTGGTTGAGTGGATAAGGTGGCTGTGCTCAACAGAACAAGAGTCGGGAAGGAGGGTAAAATAAACAGCTATTTCAAATTTGTCCACTCCTGGCACCACAAGCAGTTTTTCATTTCCTGTAGGAGGCATTCCAGACTTCTTGTCCCATCCCCTAATCTACACCTCTGTCACCCTAGCAGAGTGGGTCCTAATAGGGAAGGCTGATCAAGATTAACCAATTTCCAGTTCTGAGTACAGGAGCACATTCAAGGTTGGGATAGACAATGAGAATCAAAAGGTAGAGAACTGGCCAGTAGATGCTCAAAACAATAAATGATACTGTGGTTTGGAGAACGGTTGTTCCATGTGGAAGACCCCTTTTGAGTGGCTGAAATAAGATGGCAGAGTGAGAGATAAAAGTGAAGTAAGAGCCATCTTTGATGTGTGAGATGATGGAAAAAAGTTTGCTGGTACGACCATCTGCCAAATGGAAAACCGACTGGAACTTGGGGTTCAGCTAGCTAAGCTAATTTACTAAGTTGGGTGGCACCAACTTGCATGCCTGCCTCAGTTCCCCTGCCCAGCTGAAGCAAACTTGAATATTTGTGGCTTCAAGGATATTTTTAAATGACTTTCAACTTTCTTGGTCTTTTGCTTTGTGAGATACCTTTCTGCTAGCTTCTTCCTATCACTCCTTGCACATACCACTCCTGCCTTTCCACAGCTAGGATGGGTTTCTCAAAAACAAGTCAGGCCAGACTAATCTTATCTCTTTCTGACAAAATTACAAATTTGCTAAATCAGTGGGGTATTGTGAATGTTGCTGCTTCTGGTTGTTTCTGACTTATGGCAATCACAAGGTTTTCTTGGTGAGATTTGTTCAAAGAGGATTTATCATTGTCTTCATCTTCGGCTGAGAGTGTGTGACTTGCCCAGGGTCACCCAGGGAATTTCCATGGCCAAGAAAGTTCAAGCACTGGCTTCCTGGAGTTCTAGTCTAACACTCAAGCCATTACACTATGCTGGGTCCTCACTGTAGATTCAGTATATCTTTATTTCAGTAAGACTTTTGGCTAGGTAATTAATATAATTACAAGCATGGTGAAATAATGAATAATGCTAATGCAAACTAAAAAAAAATGCCATTGTGAAAGACAGCCACCTGCTATTGTAAGAAAAACTTGCCAGCTGTTGTAAAACATTAAATGCCATGGAGTAAAGGACCAGTGATTAATTGTACTAAGTTCTTTAAACATGTGAATCAGAGAAATAGAAAGAAGCACATACTATTTTTTGATTCTCATTGAGACTAATGGCAGGATGCAGACATTATATAGATAAAAGTAAGTGTTTGTCTGTTTGCTCCCATCACACTGCTGGACATACTTTCAGCAGATTTGGAAGGTATGTTTGGAATAGTCTGACTTAAAATACAAGTTAGTTTGCACACATTAATTTCTATTTGAGGGGCTGGGGGGACAGTTCTTTTGTTCATGAAAAGTAGTGTGTTTCACAGCCAGCAGGAGAGGCACATTCTCTGCAGCATCACTGAAATTGATGTGCAGTATGAGGTGCAGTGTGGCACATCATGTGAAAGGGTTTGACAAGATGAGTTTAACTGTTTTAAAGTTCTGCCATAGCTATATAAATAAAATGAAGCATCTGTTGATGAGAGGATTTTGGGAGTGATCTGACTTAATATACAGGCTGTGTGACATACATGAGATTCACTTGGACGTTCATCCATACGGTGGCCAACTGAGAAAGTCCTGCTGTCTCCAGGACATAATGAGATTAATGTGCAATGTGAGGAATATTTGAGCACCCAAAGAGAGAGGCTTTCTTCTTCCATAGCAGTAAACCTGAATAATGGTTAAAGAAGGTTAATGATTCTTCTGAGCGGTACTGAGCATTGCCACTAGAAATTTCTATGTCGAGAGCCAAACTCATACATACATTAGAAATACTGCACATTCCACCCCATAGTGGGGAAGACCTCATGCTTTTTACTCTGTGCCCAGACTGTGTTGCCTAAGTATTGATTGCCCACTGAAAGGCCTCTGGACTTTCCTTGATAAAGTTCTTTCTTTGTAAACTGGACCAGGACTGGCAACCATACACTTAGAGGACACTGTCAAACAGAGGAAAGAGAGTGACTTCTTCCAGTCTGAAGGTCAGATTCTGTTTTGGAACTGTTCTTGGGAAGTCACTGAGAGGTCCAGCAGAACTAACAGGGACCCATTTCCTCTGTCCTCCTCCTGGCTTTAGTCATCCTACTAGGCCTGAAAACATTGAAATGAATCCAGATAATCTGTTTCATCTAGAAAACCTGAAACTCAGAAGCTGTCATATGCTCCAGAACCTTGCCTAAAGATGGAAAGTTAGAGACTAGACAATAATTATACAGAATGCAGGGATCCAGGGATGGCTTTTTTAGTAATAGTTTTATAACACCCTCTTTCAGGCAAGCTGGAACTCTGCCTTGTTTTAATGAGGCATCAACCATTCCCTCTACCCAGTCAGGCAGTTCCCCTTTAGCTTGTTTAAATAAACCAGGAAGGGCAAGGATCTAGAACACAGGTGGGAGGGTCTTTATGTCTCCAAGAATCCAATCCATATCCTCAGGTTGCACACAAATTGAGTAATGTCACTGTACAGGGAGGAGCCAGAGTTACATCCACTGGATCTGTATCAATTATAGCATCCAAGCAATTTTATCTGCAAAATAGCAGGCAAGTTGTTCTCAGTGGGCTGTCTAGATTTTCCTCTCTTGGGTCGATGTGTATAAGACCCCTGACAACTTGAAACAGCTCTTCTGGTCAGCTCCCTGCAGACAAAATAGATGCAGAGAAGAAATTTGCCTTTGCCTCTATTGCCACAAAGTAGGCCCGCAGATGGAGAGCAAGTGTGGTATAGTGGTTTAAGCATTGGAATACAACCCTGCAGACCAGGGTTCAATTCTTCACTGATCCATGAAAACTCACTGGGTGACCTTGGGTGAGGCACACACTCTCAGCCCCCAAAAATCCTATGGTAGGATCACCTTAGGGTCACCATAAGTTGGAAATGACTTGAAGGCAAATAACAAGCTTTGGTTGTGGGTGTTTCCCCCCCCCCAATGTGCTCCAAGTTTTCTGCCAACATTGCTTTGATTACTTTCTTTCTTGTTTCATTGCCACAAGCTCCTTGAAAACCAGGAGGCCAGTTTGGCTCCACTCTGTGAGAGGAGATGCTTGGGAAAGATGTCCACTGCCCTGGCTATTTCTCTATTCCAGAGGTTGGCCAGGACTTCAACAGGATCACCTGTCAAGGCAGCAGGAAATTCCTGAACAGATATCAGGAATCCATCTGGATCCATAAGTCTCTTG
The DNA here is from genome assembly GCA_948474755.1 of Ctenosaura bakeri. NCBI lineage: Eukaryota > Metazoa > Chordata > Lepidosauria > Squamata > Iguanidae > Ctenosaura > Ctenosaura bakeri. The sequence goes on along the minus strand of CAOLHI010000917.1, from coordinate 235,665 downwards.
GAAAGGACCATTTTAATGGTCCATCCTCCCCCTTCTCACAGAAGTTCTGAGTCTCAGCAAGTCTAAACTCCACCAGGTGGTGATCTCTCCATGACAATGGAACTATAAAGAGTTCACCACTCCCAGATTACATTCTCCCCACTCACTACAGCAAACAAGGTCAAAAGTGTGCCCAGCAGCATAAAAAGGGTAAGATACCACTTGGGGCAAACCTGTGGACTCCTGAGCCTCTCCCAACACGGCAGTCTCAGCATGGATGTTGAAATCCCCCAGTGCTACAAATCAGGAGGATTCCAGCATCAATCCTGAAATCATCCTGGCTACCTCAAGAAGGGTAACTATTGAGCAGTGAGGTGGGCAGTACACCAACAGAATCCCTAATCTGTCCCTGCAACCCAGTTTCAGGTAAGCACATTCAGACCCAGAAAACTGTGGGATAGATCATTTGATCAAGGGGGTGGAATTTTGATAGACTGCTGTAACTTGGCCTGCCGAACCCCAGGCTTCAACTGCTGCTAAACAGAGAACGCTGGTAGACAAAGCTGAGTGAGATTAGCCACCACTACTCCAGCTTCATCCAACCTGATCTCTATGACAAATGCCAGGCTTAGCATGCTCATCTAGGATCAAGTCCTGAATGGCGGCTGTCTTCCCATTTACTGACCTGACATAGTTGGGAGAAGACAATAGAATCATCTTAATTTCATTGTTTGATCATCTGTACAATGTTTGACTTCTTAAATATTCACTTTGCTTACTTGCTTGATTGTATATGAAGTTGTACAACATAGCATACAATAAAAATAAATTTAAAAAAGACAAAGCATTCCAATAAGAAATACACAAACACACACACTATATCCTGAACATGTCAGTTCATTCCAGTAGCTAAAAATAAAGAAAATCAGTAAAGCACACAATCTAGTTTGGAAGCTTGACGTAGGAATTACTTTTATTTGAAGGTGTATGTGTGTATGTATGTGTGTATATATATATATATATATATATATATATATTAGGGCATAAAAATAAAAATTTAGTAATGTGTCAGAGCATTATACTTTGAATTACAAGAAAAATGAAAGCACTGAAAAATTGTAATATAGGCTGAAATCCTTCATCAGCAGATGTAGCTATGATGACAGAGCTCTTTCATTGTAGCTACTTCTGCCAGTGCTACCTCCCCCAAAACTACTTCTTAAACCAGTCTACATCCCAGCTTGTAAGGTTTCGGGTCCCCAGCTGAGGCCTTGCAGGATTCTGCCTGCAGGGGCTCAGTTTTGGCTATAGTTCTTGCAGAATCCTGCCCAGCACCCCAGAACCAGCTGACTGCTCTGATGCAGGGCACCTGGAATGGTTAGGAGCCAGCTATATTGTTGGGGAAACTGAGAGACTTTGGTAATGAGACTCTCAATCAGCAGAGTATTTTAGTAATTGCACAAAAACGGAAGTTGAACAGATCACCAGTCCCACTTCTTTAACTCCACCCCAAACACATTTAATCTAGCTCAGAATAAACAAAAAAAAACAACAACAGTTTGGTTAAAAATATAAAAGAGTTTACTCACAAAATCTTGTACATAGTCTACACAAGTTCAATTCTTGAAGTAGGTAGGAAGAAAATTAAGGACTCACATGCTTGCTGAAAAATAATCCCTGTTAGGAGACTCAGAGCATGCTTCCAGGTCAAAAGGCAAAGACAAAAAGGAAAGAGTAAATGGCAAGAGAACCTTTTTAAAGAACAAAAGAATGTGTAGGTGCTGGAGGAAGAGGTGTTAACCAACAAACAGGAAGTTTTCTCCCTAGGCTATCTCTCTATGCTTACAATAGACATGCAAACAAACTAGCCAGTTAATTAGGCATGCAAAGGTTGCCACTCCCAACATATATAAGGGCTGGGCTGCCTCTTCAGTCTTTGCTGCAGCAATATGGTCTTCAGTGCTGTTTGTAGTCTCTTCTAACTCTCCAGTGTCCCTGACCCTGCTGACAGCTGATCTCTGGACTTGGATTGTCTTCTAGATCTGCCTCTTGCCTCTGGACTTGTGGACTTTTGTTACCTGTTAGGCTTCTACTGCCTTGAACTGTTGTTGTGCCCTGACTTTCTGCCTGTCTCTTGGACCTGCCTCTGGCCCTGTGTACATCTGTTGCCTGGAAGTCTTCTGTTGTCTTGGACTCTTGTTGTGCTCTGACCTCTTGCCTGTTTTCTGGACCTGCTTTCTGCCTCTGGCCCCATGGACTCTTGCTACCTGGAGGACTGCTGCCTTGGACTCTTGTTCTGCTCTGACCCTTGGCTTCATGGCCTAGCGCCTGTCCTTTGGCCCAGCTCTGGTGCCTGCACTGGACAGCCCTTGCTGTCCATGCCTTGGACCCTGACACAACTGAAGGATTTCTGTGGAAGCCAGGCGTGCTTCCCTCCCAGCCTGCTAAAATGCCTTGCTCCCTTATACAGCTGTGCTTTCCCCTTTAAAACCTTCACCTTAGTGTATAAAGGGTAAAGCCTCTCAGTAGTTATTCAGAATGATTTACTGATCTGTGGTAGTGTGTTTCTGGTTGATTAGAACTAATGGAAGGCACTCTACTGAAACATAAAAATATGATATAATCGTTTTTAAAATTATAAACAGGGATAGGTATTGGATGTCATAGATATATCCAAGCACTACTGAACTTCAAAGGGTGTTTATCCAGTTTCTTATAGCTTAACACAACTTACAAAACATTCTCACACATAGGAATTTGGCTACCCTTTAGCTCAAAGGCTTAATTCCCAAATCAGGGTCACACTTGCTGAACCAAATCAAAAATGGTTTGGTTTCTCCTCTGTCTCTCTCAACCTTTGAGAAAACAACCACTCTTATTCAGACAATCCTCCTGGCTGACTGAAGGCTTCTGTTCTAAAGTGCTCTCTCTCTCTCTCTGGGAATATTACTGAAGGAATCTGAAAAATCCAAGTCACTGAGCCTTATGTATAGATCTTCTCCTCTCCAACCTCCCCCTCTCCCTCTCATTAATGGGCTGGGCTTCTCTCATATAGAGCCACTTTGGTTATACGGTAACTCATTGCTGGGGCTGCCCTACCACTCAGGCTAGCCACACCACCAGGCTCTGTCACTGCAGATCAGGATGCTGGAATCTGAACTGTAGTGATCTTCCAGTTTTGGGGCATGTTGAGCCAGACAGCTGGAGAGTTCCTCTGGGATCCTGCTGCAGCAGCTTGGTTCCATACCCTATGACTGGGAGAATGATGCACTCATCACTTCCCAGCAACCCAATCTACAGTACCTCAGAAATCCTTCAGATGGGGCTAGCACAACAAGTACACCTTGGGAACAGAATCTATCATTAATGGTTGTAAATGTGAATCTCAAAAGTTATAAAATCGTAAGTCTGGCTTACAATCTCATATATCTTAAACAGGATGCCATGCATGGTTATTTTAGTCAAAGCTGTGCCTTAATGAGAGAGAGATAATCTGCAAAAATTAATTACAATGGGAAACCAGACATTTTGGCTGACATCCAATGCCTATCATTGGTTATATTATCAAATTTATTTTATGAAATAGCAAATTTTTCAGAATAGAAAACTTTGTCTAGAAAAGTTCAGAGGTGGAAAACTTTTTGCCCTGCATAATTGATTTTGATACAAAAATCTCAAAATTGGCTGAGATGATCAGATCCCAGCAGCACAAGCATCAGTTTTAACAGATTCTGTGATATGCTATCTTTGGTATCACTGGCATTTTGTACTTCTCTTGCTAGCGAAGTGAAGCCTACCGCAAAACAATGCCACCCTAGACTTTTAGCCTTTCTCACTTTTAGTTCTATTAGCTCGAAAAAGAACTGATCGTACCCTGGTTCCGTTTCATATTCTTTCCAGCATTGACAATGTAGCATAAATAGCATTTGAAATAGAGCAAAAGGCTTCTGTGCTGTGGCTGGGCCCAAGTCCAAGCCTATGGAGATATAAAGTTTATTACAATTATTGCAATACTACTTTTTGAGTACTAGGACAACACCTTGATATAAAATAAATGTATGAAATATGCACATTTTCAAAAAGAATAATAGTCAAAATATGCTCCACCATATTTCTGCTGGTTCTTCAATGACTTAATTTTTTAAAAACTCAGTTCTTCAGAAATAGCAGAATGAAACAATCTTGCACTAGAGCAGAGCTTTCCACACTTTTCCTGTTGGTGACACACTTTTCAGACATGCATCATTTTGTAATTTCAGAAAGTTGAGGCAGCCCCTCCATCTAGACCTGGCCCGCCACTGCCACCCTCACAAGGGTCTTCCCCTGCCTGCGGCAGCCCCTCTGCCCATTATGTTCAGGTGACACACCAACACATTGCAGGCGACACACTAACGTGTTGCGACACACAATTTGGAAAGCTCTGCACTAGGGAATTGCTGTAAGTGATTGTTATGAACCATGTCTTATTTTCCTGGATGGTCCAATACAAAGTATGGTTGATATTAAACATAACTGCCAATTTCTGTCTGCTAAATACAGAAGATAATTCTAGGGCTTTTTTTTTTGTCTTTTTCTTATTTTTGTATTAATAAAATCAATGATAGAAACAGGAAATAGCTATTCTAGAAATTAATGCTATACAAAGCAATCCTTTTCTTCTCCTTTACCTCCCTCCCAATTTATGCAACAATATGTGCCATTGTACCAGGTACTTAATAATATCGGGCTATTTGAATGCTTCCAGATTGAGTGAAAGGGAAGTAGGGGAATCCTGTCATAAATCTGATGCAGGCGCAGCCTGCTTCCTGAGATAGGGCAAAGATTTTTTTAAAGTGCTGAGTGATGTTTAGATTGTTTACAATTCCATTCCTCGGCTTGCAAAATGCTGGTGCTCTCACCTTCCTTGGATATCTGAGGGAGTTGCAGGTATTTGTACTGTTGCAAATCAGGCATAATTTTGTTCAGAACAAAGATGGCCCAGGGATTATTGGAATGCAGAGATGAGCTACCATCTGTGGTGGGGGCCTCACTGAAGCCCTGGGGGACTTTGGACGTCTGCACCATCTGGCACCCAGGGAAGTAAAAACATGGCAAAATTGCCTACATGTCTCTAAGGCCATTTCCGCACGAGCCTGTTATAGCACGATGATTCCACTTTCAACTTCCTATGGAATCCTGGGGTTTTTGCAGTTTCAGGAGGAGCTGGCTGGCCCCTCCCGAAACTGCAAAAACCCCAGGATTCCATAGGAAGTTGAAAGTGGAATCATCGTGCTATAACAGGCTCGTGCGGAAATGGCCTAAGTGGCATTGGTGTGGGAGGGATACTTTTTAAAAAAATTGAAGCCTTGGAGGCAACAAAAATTGTCCTGGAGAGGAATGTGGCTCATGGAATGCACTTTACACAGTTTGATTCAATTGAAGTTGTGGATTAGCCAAGTCTTCCCTCTTCCCCCACCCAGATCACCTAAATCTTTCAAACATCAATAACGGTAATTTACCTTGGGAACTGTAAGCAAATTTAAACAATATGTTTTATGCTTAAAAAAAAAAATTCAATTAGTAGGCAGCAGTTGATTTTAAATGTGAACTCCATGTGCATAATGTTGTGAAAAATTAAAGACAACCTTCACACTGTGTAGCCAGAAACTGCAATAATTCCAAAGAGCTATATCTAGCAGAGGATTGCTCATTCCCCCTTGCCCCAACAAATATTCCACATATCAAGAAGATAATAATCAGGACCAGAAAGTTTTGGTTTGTAGGTACTCAGAATGCAGAGAGCCAGCATGGTGTAGTGTTTTGAGCATTGGACTATGATCCTGGAGACCAGGGTTCAATTCCCTGTTTTGGCCATGGAAACTCACTGGGTGACCTTGGGCATTTCACACACTCTCAGCCCCCCCTCAAAAAAACCATGAGAGGTTCACGTTACGGTTGCCATAAGTTGGAAATGACTTGGAGGCACATAACAATAACACCACTCAGGACACCAATAACACCACTCAAGGGAGGTAATAGTACCTTTCTATTCTGCATTGGTTAGACATCATCTGGAATACTGTGTCCAGTTCTGGGCACCTAAATTCAAGAAGGATATCGACACACTGGAGCATGTCCAGAGGAGGGTGACCAAAATGGTGAAGGGTCTGGAAGCCATGCCCTACAAGGAGTGGCTTAGGGAGCTGGGTATGTTTGGTCTGCAGAAGAGAAGGTTAAGAGGGGACATGATAACCATGTTTAAATATTTGAAGGGATGTCATGTTGAAGAGGGAGCAGGCTTGTTTTCTGCTGCTCTAGAGACTAGGACAAGGAGCAATGGATTCAAACTATGGGAAAAGAGATTCCACTTAAACCTCAGGAAGAACTTCCTGACAGTCAGAGCTGTCTGGCAGTGGAATATGCCGCCTCAGAGTGTGATGGAGTCTCCTTCCTTGGAGGTTTTTAAGCAGAGGCTGGATGGCCATCTGTTGGAGTGCTTTGATGTATGTTCATACATGGCAGAGGGTTGGACTGGATAACCCCTGTGGTCTCTTCCAATTCTATAATTCTATGAATTGTGTAAGCTTTGTATAATGAAGCACCCTTGCTTGCAGGTGATCCATCATTCCACTGCTGGGGCTGTCAGCTTCACATTCTTGAGAACTGACTCCATAGTCCCCTTCAGTGGGATTGAAGCAAACACCTCCGATTTCCAGATCATATCAATCTGAAAACATTCCATTCTTTTATAAAAAATTAAAATTGCTCAGTTAGATAGCAGTTGCAGAGAGTACAGGGAATGTGCATGTTTCTTTATGGATGACATAATTCCTTTTAATAAAACTATTTAATTACTCTTAGTCAAAAGAAGAGTATGAATTAAAAGTACAGTAGTTTGAACACTGTATTTCTGGGTATTGTTAAGTGAAGGTCAATCATACTGCATTTTATTGAATTATGTCTTCATGTTAAATACATATTTTCAATAGAAGGGCTATTTCATGTGGCAGCCTGCAAGCCTTCAGAAATCTGTCTCCAAACACCCAGTGGAAATATGCCAGGAAGGTGTGGCCAATTGCAGGTCCTCTGTACATGCCCCTGAATGAGGGGGGGGTGCTGACTCTCTCTTTCAGATGAACATTTACTGAACCAAAAAGTGGTGTCCATAGCCCAGTTCACTGGCATGAGCCAATCAGGATTTGCTACCAATCATGTTAAGATTGTGTTGCAGAAAGGAGGGAGTGTGTAGTTGATTTGTAGACGTAACTCTAAGACTAAACAGCTCATTGATTTCAAAGTTGCACGCCTTACATTCAAGGTGTTCTGTAGGCTAAACACATGGCTGAAAGTCTAGGGTCGGAGGTCCATGTTTAAGTCATAGGCCATTTCTGCTGTACATTCTGCTGTAATTATTCCACTTTCAACATCCTGTGGAATTCTGGAGTTTGTAGTTTACTGAGGCCAAAGAACTCTCTGACTGAGAATTGTATAATTAGACAGATGTTCTAGTATTAGAGGAACCACAAGTATCCTGGCTGGTAAGAATTCTTTGGTCACTGTGAGGAGGGGGAAAAACAATATTGTCTTTAAAACTGGTTTGAACTTTGGCTTTTTTCATTTAGTCCCTGCCCATCCCCTGGTCCATACATATACCATATTCTGGGCTGGGTTGTAATGGTCCAGTTGGTCACATTATGTAGACACAATGCTGTGAGAGTTTGGAGGCATAGGACAATGAAGGGCTGGTTACCATCCAGGGTAGCAATAACAGCAACTGCTGCAGTCAGCAAGTCTTGACTGCCAGAACTATGCCATTGCTTTGTTTTACTTTCTTATTCTGTCTTCTCATTCCCTGCACTTCTCAGTCAAGCAATGTAGGTACTTAAAATGACACAACCCATCAAGTGGAGAGCAATCCTTCAGGAAGCATAAGTTGAGAAAGAAGAGTGGTATTTCATGCTGGAACTAGAGGTAGTTCCAGCGCTCCCCAAGACTTTGTTCAGTAGCAGACACTGACAGATGTTACTGCTGTAAGACACACTAGGTAGTAAATGATACAGCAGAAGTAATACAGGAAAGAGCCATTTCAGACCTTCTGCTGATGGGGTCTAGCATCCCATCACAAACAATGGTAGAACTGGGCCCGTAAACAACTAATCTACACAGGCTACCCCTGGCCAACAATCTATTTCCCTGTGATTGGGAAATAAATGGGGAGCTTCTCAATTGGTGTACAAAGCTCCCGCCCCCAGTGAAGCTGACAGAAGGATTATACAGCACAAATGTAAACAAAGAAAATCAAAGTCTGCAAATGTGACCCACCTCCTCCCTCCATGGGAAATGTAGGCCATTAACAGGGGAACATTAATTCCTCTAGTTTCTTCCCAGCTCCCATATTCATCCCCAGCCTCAAAATGCTACACCAATGCAAAAAGCTTCAAACAAAGTCACCAGAACAGTTGACTCCTTCATCCTACTGAGCAGCTGTGAACATTTGGTCATGATGCCAACAAGGACTTCCAAATGTGTCTGCCTGCCAACTCCTTATGGGTGGGCAAATCACCATATGGCAATGCTTGCTCCACCTGTGGTGTCTGCCTCACCTTCTTACCCCACACAGCCAGTGTTCCTTTGACTTTTGGGGGTCTCCTTGATTAGCTCCAAAAATGTCAATGTTGGGGAAATTAGTGGAGTACCAGCTTCTAACAATGCGGAGGGCAGGGCAACAACTAGCAAGATCTTTTACTCAGTATCTACGGAATCAGATCACAAGAGAACCAGGCTAAAAGTTCACTCAAGATATTTTATTAGAAAATATATTCAAACACATGCACTCAGAGGAAACCACTCACACAAGCACACAAGGACTATCGAGATGGAAAAAGGTGAAAATTGATAGGGGAAAAGTGAAGGGAATGTAAAAAGGGGTGATACTGTACCTGTCCAGAAGCCTTCAGCTGTGGAAAAAAACAAGTGGAGAGAAAAAACTCAGCACAGGGAAGGGAGTGAGGAGAGTCTCAACTGACAGAATGCGTCTGCTAGTCAAGCCTGGGAGAGCTCCAAAATGGAGTCTCACAGAGAAGATCTAATTACAGGGCGAAGCATGCCTCGGGGGCAAACCCTCTTCCTGGAAAAGGATAATGGCTGAAACTGAAGGATAATGGTTGCGTGATAGCTACCTCATGGCTGCATGATGGTCGCACTGGGTAACTAGACCTTGCTTTGATATGTCCAGGGGAATCAGGCAATATCCCCAAAGTATAGTTACGGTTGATGGCCCATTACCTGTGCCTACGTGCCTTTCCATGGTTTCCTATGGAGACATGACAGCGGAAATTTTGTCTTTGATCTTTTGCCTGATCGCTAGCCTGATTGTCTACCCACCAGCCCGGTCACCTCTGGCTTGGATGAATTTTAATATTATACTCCCTGGGATGGGGTCTGCTGGAAGGGTAATACCAGGGTGTGTGGATGTATGTTGAGCACAAGTGTCTCTGCCATTTCTTTCTTTTGCTGCCTTCTCATCTCTTCTTGGACTCTGGGCAGCACCTGCCTGCCAAGTAGGGTTGCCAGTTCAGGATCATCCCAGGCCCTACCATGTACCAACCACAGTGGCTCATCTGTTTGAGGAGACAGGATATAAGACATTTAATCTCGTCTGCTTGCTTCTAACCATAAAGTGGATGCAAAGCAGAGCACCGTAACAACTGGGAGCAAAGACGGAGTTAACGAAGTAAATATATAAACCTCCTAGTCTTTGTAAATTGCAGCAAGAAATCAATTAACCCTTCAAAATGGTAGCAAGCTTGTGCTCTACTAGCTGATCTGAACACGGTCCTTATTATTTGCCTGGAGCTGAGTCCAGAAACAGTGGATGAATTTGCATTCTCATCTGCTGCCTGGAGACAACACATGAAAACAGGAGACTTCTCTTGACCTTCAGTGAGCTGACTTGGCAGACACCTCTTTCCTGCACCTCTACAGTGAGAAGAGCATTCATGGTAAAGTGCTGGCCAGAGTTTTCTCTGGATGGTTTTACCCTCACCACACAAGGGTGGAAAGGAGGATTACCAATCTGGCTTCAGAATTCCTATTATATACATTTCCTTTTTAGTAAATGTGCTGTAAATGGGGAGGACCAAGGGATTAACATTGTGCTTTTGCTGTGAAATGCAGATGTTTAGATGGGAAGATCTGATGACCAGTGATGTAGACTCGAGCCAATTGACTTGGACTCAAGGCAGACTTAAGTTGCCTCAATGACTTGACTTGGACTTGACTTGTATATTTTTAGTCACTGACTTGCTCTGCTTGGTTCAGTAACATAACATATCTGTAGGCTATTTGCTCTTGATCTTTTCAAATGTTACATTATCTTGCTCTAATCAGATTTATACAGATTGCTTTCAAAGTAATTAATAGTTCCCATTCTCTGGGGGATTAATGAATTGCTATTCAGGTCACCCAAACCCTAACTCTGCTTCTGTGGAGCTGTTGCATCTTAAATATTCAAAATTGACACTGGAAATCAATGATGGGCAGCTCCACCTGTGTAACACCTTTCCTTTACCCACTTCTACAGCAATTTCCCAATAGGCTGGAGTCAACTGGATCTTTTCGCTCAAAATTTCAACACATACCAAGGATGTTTGGAACTTTGACAATGCCATCTACCTTCAGAAATAAATTGGTAGGCCATCTAAGCAGGATCCCATAGAGTTGCCAGGTTCTCATTGAATTAAGGATTTTAATTCAAAATGTGATAAAAATGAGGAGCCATGTTTTATACACAGAAGGTCCCAAATAGAAACAAAGGCACCTCTAGCTAACTGAACAGAAGCTTGTTTTTGGCAAGCCATTGACAAAGTAGACAACTGTCAAAACGGCCTGGCTTTTTAAAAAGCAGCTTCATGACTGAATTCTCGCCTGTAAGAACCACCTCGAGGACAATGGCCCACCATCACATTGGCAATTCTCCTCCACCACAAACAACATACACTATCAAACCACCAGTCCCCTTACTGGGCAGCAGCAAGACACCAGCTAGCTAGGCACTCTAGAAAAGGCAAACAGAGGCAACTAGCTGACCCATCTTTCTTTTCTATTAATGCTCTGGCCTAGTGGTATGCTAGAGAAACGGGCAGGAAAAGAAGAAGGCCATATTTTATCTTTCAAGGTACTTTTTATAAGTAAAAATATCAGGAGGAGCAGGGGGCTTGCTGGGGCCTGTGGCAATGGCTCAGAGCACAGTACTACCCATGGATACTGCTGTGACAGTGACAGCTTTACAGTACTATCATACAAAATAGAGTTAAGTTTGCCATGTTAGATTGTCCCTACCTGCAAAACCTACCTATGCCTTAGTGTAATGTACAATAGCCGGGAGGGGAATGCTCTGGGGCATTTTTGCAGCTGTCACTTGACCCCCCAAACAACCCACCTAAACTCCTAACAACAGCAATGTAAGCCTTCAGGATATGCAAAGAGCTATATTCCTTTCCCCTAAAGTGCAAAAATTGTCTGTGAACAAAAAAAACCCAAACCCAAAACAAAAAACAAACAAACAAAATAGATAAATTCTGGAGTTGTTTTCAGTCACTGGGCAGCCAGATTTTGGGAAGGTGTGGCCTGTAGGGGAAAAATTGGTCACCATATACTCCACAGTTATCCACTGCCGAGTTACACTCTAATCCTAAATGTATATACTAGTGAAATTCATTTATTTCTAAAGGACATCACATCCCCTGCAGGCAAAGCAACTCTCTTCTTAACAAACCTTGCCAAGAAAATCTTGTGATAGGTTCACTTTGGGTTTGCTATAAGCAAGAAGCAACTTTGAGGCACATAAACAATAACAGCAATGTTAAGCTAATGCTTCCACCAATACTCAGTTTTTAAATTAACACCTCTGTTTTACTGAAATAGAATCCAAAACTGAATCTTAAACCTTATTTTAAAAAAATGGAGACCAGCTGATCTCAGGGTCAAGAAAGTGCCTTTGCAAGTTTTACACTACTTTCTGACAAAGCAACAGGGATGAGCAACTTCAGCAGTTCCAGAAGCCCATCCTCTTCCCCTCCTCTGAGTTGCACCCCTTCTCTCGTTGCCTTTTTAAACATGACCTGGCTTAGCATAGGTGGTGCCTGACAGGGTAAATGGGGAACATATAGTCTGTGGGCCAAATGTGACAAATAACGTCATTGATACACTGGGATAACAATGTTTCTGTGAAAGTGTGATAAAGCCATTTATACACATATAGCTGTTCATATACAAACAATGAAGCCACTTGTGTTCTGTGAAGGAAACAATTCTATCAAATTCCATGACAAATCTACTGCCATTTTCCAACACAACCAAAGTCAAAGTTGTGTGAAGTCTGTTTCAAACTCTCATGCTCGCCATAGTTAAGACACGACTGCAGAAATTCAACAGATTAAATGTTTGACTTCTTCCTTTTACATCCAGGTGTCTGGCTATGTTGTCTTCCACGAGAGCCCTGTTTTTCTGCTATCGCCTTCTGTTGGTTTAATCCTTCTAGCTTCTCAATCAGTAATTCTATACGCATATGCATCATTACAAGGCTTTCTTTCAACTATGAAAAAAAATTAAACAATGAAATTTATATAACGTGAGTAACACAGAATATTAAGCAATTATATCAATTAAAGATTCCTAATAAGACAACTATCCTATTGGGAATAAGTAGAATATACAATATGCTGTGTGGAATTTTAAAAAACAATTTGTACTAAACAAATATTCATATCAACAATGCAGAAGTGATGTTATGTCTTTTTTTTTTAAAAAAAGAGTACATGTTCCTAGTCCTCCTTCACCAAATGTTTAACTCAGTGTTAACAGCACAGGAATCAAACAGGATCAAGATAATTCAGAGTAAACACTGTTAGTGGCAACATTTCTCACAATACTCTAATGCTGTTTGGGAAAGTAACATGGCCAGAAAGAAAAATTGTTCACTTTTTCTGATGTCTGCCAGAATCTGATTAGCATGAAATCAGAACGCTGACAGACAACCTTTCCATTAAGTAAAAGGTAACAGAAAACATTTCTCACATCTATAGAACTGATTTACTGTACTGACATCCCTGGGTACACAGCTTTTTATTTTACATGAACAATTTAGTGTGCCAATAAGGCTCCATTCACTTCTCCACTTTTAATTTATGCAAGTCTAGGACAAAAGCTGTTGCTGCCAGATGAAATGCACTTCCAAACCTTAGTCATACTTGGAAAAAAGGTTTTACTTGTTTCAGAGTATTTAGTTATTCATTTAATATCCCGCCTTTCTCCCAGCATGGGATCCAAAGTGATGCACAATGTCTTAAAAGCACAATACATTTAAAAAATCTTCTTAAAACAAAAGTTAAAACACAACTGAACTAAATTTATATTTGAAAATCACAAATTGGGAGAAAGGCAAGAAATCAATCAATCAATCAATCAAGATGCTGTAAAAAGTAATAGAAGAGGCAATATGCTGCCAAGCAGCATAGAAACCCTGTACTCTACATAAAACTTGCTTTTTTTTTGTAAAATTAAAAGGTCCCTTTTACAGCCTTGGGGAGGCAAGTTTGTCACACCTTGGCCTGATCTATTTCTGAGGGGGGGAGTGGCATCTGAGTCTCAGCTTTGGAGAAAGTAAGGGTATAAATGAAGTTAATAATATAATTTCAAAATCAGAAGTGCAAAACATAATGTAACCATCCTCCTTCTCCCTAAAATGCACTGGCGGGGGGGGAGAGTGGCCTTTCTAACTAAAAAGAATTGGGAAATATGGAAGTGCAGAGGAAACACATGCTGCCCCTGTGAGGCTCCAGAGTGGAAGTGTGTGGTCTCCTAGACATCTGGAATATGCTCACCCTTGCTTTAGAGATGCTGCTGCTAACACAGCCTTTTCCAATATTACTAAAGCAATGTAGCACTTGCTACAGCAGAACTCTTTCTTATATTACTTCCATAATGTCAGAAGTCTCCAAACACATGGGAGGAATCAGTAATACAGTTCCTTTCCTGGAGCTGAGTTGCCCTTATGGCAACTGGGCTAACACTGGCATGGAAAGGAGCCACATCAGCCTCTTCCCTTGTAAAGTCTATAAAGTATAGGAAAGAGTCACAGTGCTGCAACTGTCATTCCAATCAGATTAAGGTCAGTACAGGCCCATGATTTGACGATCTTTGTCTATAAGTACTGTATATCACATTTTCTGTCAGATTTGGTTTTCACTCTGTATCTTTTTTTTGTCATAACTAAAAAAACCCCACTAAATACTGTATCAAAAAATAAGTCTCAATCCAGATGTGCCCATACAATGTTTTTGCCTAATATTTTTCAGTTCTCCACTCTAGCTCTCTAGATCCAGTTCAGATTCCTGAGCCTCATGTATCACTTTTCAGGATGCACCAGGAGCAGCAGTAAAGTGGATGGATGGGAAAGCCCCACTGTGCAAATAGATCTCCACTAGTCAGGCTCTGAATCCAGCTTATACTTTCTAGTTCAGAGTCTTCTGGCACCTTTACACCTAACTGGTTTACTTTAGCATGAGCTTTTGTCAGCTATAGCCCACTTCTTCAAAGAAGAAAAGAAGAGAAAGGAGTGGCACTTTTAAGATTAACCAAAGGTGCCACAAGGTTGCCTTCTCTTTTTATACTCCAAAGAACAAACACTGCTATTTCTTAGAAAATTTCTATAGTCCAGGTATACACTCCCTCTAAATCAAGGGTGGAATCATACAGCCCCCCAGATACTGTCAAACTTCAAATCCCAGCAACCCTGGCCAACAAAGCCAATAATGAGGAACACTGCACTAAGTTCCATGCAGATTGGAGATGCTGAAGCTCATAGCTCATTATTCAACACATCCAGAGGGTGTTAGATTGGAGAACTGGAAAGCAGTTTTCATCTGCTCCGATTCACACATCTAAAATGCTCTCTTTTGACCACAGAACCATCAATGCAGTTTGTCTCCTACTTGGAAAACAAAAAGATAACCATGTTTCCTACAACTCATCAGTTTCACAGAAACTTGTCAGGAGCTCGTTCAGACTATTTTTGTACTTAAAAACTTGTTCACTGCAAAGCAGACAAGGAGAAATAAAGTTTCAAAGTGCTCACTGCTGCAAGATTATGTGGATTGCAGGGCACTTACTATATTCTGTACCGTGCACATTTTTGAACTGTTTTAGTTTTATTGTTATCTGTTCTATTTCTCTTTGCCAAAGCAAAATATGAATTCTAATATGTATATCCATTTAAAAAACAAACACAAAAAACAGAAGAAAGTTTACCTTTTGTACATGTTCTTTTAGGGTGATTTGAGGATAGATCATTTTTGAGGCTTCAACTGTGGCTTTAGTTTTTAACAAGTAACTGAAAGAAGAAAATACATTTTTCATAGAACAACAATAATAATTATATTTTGGGCTTATCTAATTACAGTCATCCCTCTACATTTGCTAGGGTTAGAGGCATAGGACCCCCGTGAAAGTGGAAAAGCTCTCCCAAACTACAAACCACATCCCAAACCACATTTAACACACAAAAAAAGTATGATCACCATATTCAACCCTCTGTGGATTCCTTTGATGCATTAGGGTTCCTTCATATGGCAGAACTGGGGCTTACTGCCACCTCCACTGCCGTCCCACACCATTTTTAATAGGGACTTACAAGCCTTGTTCTCAGTTTCTCAGTCTCACGAGGTTTTAAAAATGGCATAGAGAGGCAGCAGAGGTGACAGTAAATAATCTGTCAATAATCAAATCTGCAAAACTGAAACACGCAAATGTGGAGGGCTTTTGCAATGCTTCCTGCCAATGAATAGCATCCATCAAAAATGATTGCTGAGGGTGGGATTTTCTCTTCTGCAGCTCTTACATACCCACAAAATCGGCTATAGAGGCTTGGTAATTCACCCTTCCCCCTCCCCCCAACATTTGGGAACATACAGGAGACTTTAAGTAGAACACAGAAGGGAGAATTCTTATTGTACATAAGGCATAATTTCCCTTTGGAGGTTATAGTACTGAACATTTAACTTCCTCTTTCTGTTTACTGTGGCAAAAGAAAGCTCTAACCTCTAGATATGCAGACTAAATTGTGACTATTGATAATCTTTCTACATAAATACAACTCGGATAGAATTACAGTTCTGTTTTTGATCTTGTTTTTTTCACGCATACAAGTTGTTGCATTAAGTTAAGATGGCGTACGATCACTGTCCTGTGGAATGGCTAGAATACTGGGATTTGACTGGGGAGACATGAAATTAGTGGCTTTCGCCTTGTTGCCATTCCAGAGTGACCTATATTACTAGGAGAGGGTGTGCCATTATTCCAGTCAGAGCTTCTTGAAGAAAGAATGGGAGAAAAATATAATGTAATTATTTTTTTCTTAAGTGAAGCTACTCTTAGATTTCTGAAAAAAACAAAAAACCATTTAGCACACATTTTAGAGATGTACTAACTAAAACGAATTTAATAAATCTCCTAAATATGCATTCCTCTTGGACACTTGGTGATAAATCAGATCTTAGGAGCATCATGTTGCAATTGATACAGATATTTCCTATCAGAAAGGATCCCTACTTCTAGCCAAATGTGTTGTAACCACAAAAATTGCTCACATAAAGTAGATGTCATCAGTCAAAATGAATTTCTGAGAAGTTCCTCATAGCCTTTTACATTATTTTACTACTTTTAAAAAATAAAAGACGTATTCATACGTAAGCTTGTGTTGAGCAGCATCCCACCACTGCTTAATTATGGATGGCCTTAGTATGTCCTGAGATCCAGTAACATTCCAATTTCTAACTATTCAGTGTGCACATGGAAGATACTAACCATATGATGTTGTCCTTAAAAAGGCAGAAGAAACCTCTTAGGTAAGCAAGAGATTTTGAACAATACAGTTTGAAGCCTACACATGTTTCACAGGACCGACAGTGCAACAAGTTATAAGTGCTGGAAGAAAAAGGCAGAGTTTGGAGTCAGTTTAAATCCCAAATTGTCTTCCATAACCTATGGAACTTTACACCATATTTTAAAAGGCTTCAAAACATCATGAAACCAGTTCTTGAGTCTGTACTATGAATTCTTGAGGAAACTGCAGCCAGAAAACCCAAATTCTAAAGATATTCCAAGGTAAAGTTGTATGAAGAATTGCATGATAACTTTATGACTGTGTTTTGTCTTGTCTTGGTTTTTGAGAATGAGCACATAGCTTCTCAGTTTACTTGCAACATAATAGATTTTCGCATATGCATGATGAATTTCGCAACCTATAATCCTAGAGGTAATGTACAAAAAGCAATTATTTTCCCCATACATAACAATACTAATTTCAGAAGAATAGTTCAGACAAAAGGATCTAAGGTTGCTACAGACTGAGTAAATGCCATGTGAAATCAACATACTTTCCTTACTACGAGATATGCACGCTTATGTTAAATTCTAAGAGGTGCTGTTTTAATTCAATGTGTATTTAAAGCAATATAATTTGAACAGTTCCTATGTATCCAATCAGATTTCATTAATTTACTCAAGTATTTATATCCTGATTTACTAGGGGGAAAAATTCCTCAAACACATTACAATATAACCAATATAAAATATAAATGGTAATATAGTATCATAAAAAAAAACTATAAAAGCAATACTGACTATATGAAACTTAAACACACATGAAATACATTAAACCTAAGGAAACAGGATTAAAACCTACCAAATCTAGGCCAGTAAAGTTATAAGACAGCAAAATAACAGTTTTAGAATTTCACACCCAGCACCAGCAATTAAAGGCATCCTGAAACAACAATCTTTTAAATTCCCTCTTAAAAGCAACTAAAAACAGGACAAACATACATAACATAGGGCAGTACTGCACCAACACGGGGCCACTTATAAGCTATGGTCCACACTGGCTGGATTACAAGCAGGGCTTCTGCAGTCACTACTAGGAATCAGCAGGTTCATGGAAGGGGTTAGATGGGTGCCTTTCGGAAGCAATAGCCTTTTCCTATTGTTGCTCCTGAGCAGCTACTACCTCAAAACTGTATTCTTCATAACTGTAAATAAGCTGCCTGCCTGCAAAAGAAATTGTTTAACATGGAGAGCACAGGAGGGGAACCAGCCCAGGAAGTAGCTATTACAACAGTCATGTACAGACGGAGATATGGTGGGAGGAGACATCGTAGAAGGGGAGCCACAGGGTGATGGCAGACATGATTGGGCAAAACTGGAGGGGGAGATTAATCTCTGATCTAGGTGTGGAGGAACTTTCTGTAGTTTTTTTTAATTTTTATTTATTTATTTATTTGTATCCCACCTCTCCATATGGATCGAGGCGGTGAACAACTTACAAATAGCATGTATTTCGAAACATTTCTATATATAGTTCCATTGTTATGAACTAATCACTACCAGATGGGGTTTAGCCTCACTGGGACTTACAACCTCTGCAAAGGTAAGAGGCTGATTAAGATGGTCCACCCCAGAAGACTTATGTATCTAGATGGATTTCTGGCAGGTCTTGGGGAATTTCCTGGTGTCTTCCATCAAAGCCTTCTCTGATCTGTAGAATAGGGAATTGGCAAGGGCAGTGGACATGATCGCCAATAAGCATCTCCTCCCACAAAGTGGAACTTTTGTTTACTAGAGAGCTGGCAACAATTAAACAAGACTCGAGTAATGCTGGCAAAAGACTTGGAGCAAGTCTGACTGAACACAGGCTCACTGGAAGGCCAATGCTGCGGCAATGGTGACAGTGAAGAAATTGTACTTCTCTGTCATCATTGCATCTGCACAGTGTCATCCAGTGAAGCTCTCTCTAGTGGCCAGAGCCGCTTACACTCTGGGCCAACAAGAAGAAAACAATCACCACTCAAAAGCTTGCTGTGATGAATTTACAAGACACTTAGCAGACAAAATCACTTGGATTTGCTCTGACTTGGATGCTGGAGTTGAGACAGGTCCAGTGGATGTAACCTTGATGCCTGCTTATCCTGTGTTCTTGGATATATTTCAATTTGTGCAACCTGAGGACGTGGACGGGACTTTTGGAGATGTGAGAGCCACCACATATATACTGGATCCTTGCCCCTCCTGGCTTCTGAAAGCAACTAGAGGGGTGCTAGCTGAGTGGGTAAGGAAAGTGGTGAATGCCTCAATACAGCAAGGGAAGCTACTATCCCGACTAAAAGAAGCTGTGGTGAGACCATTACAGAAAAAAAAGCCTCTCTGTATCTCACCATTCTGAGTAATTATCAGCAAGTCTTTAATATTCCATTTCTGGGCAAGATTCCGGAGCATCTGGTAGCCTCCCACCTCCAGGGGATTCTGGAGGATCCAGAGTACTTAGATCTATTTCAATCTGGCTTCAGGCCTGGTTATAGGATGGAGACAGCAATTGGTGGATGACCTACACAGGGAAATGGCCTGGGGGAGTATGTCCCTGTTAGTTCTGCTAAACCTCTGTAGCTTTCAATACCAACAACCAAGGTATCTTTCTGGGCTGACTCTCTGGGATGGACTTGGGAGCACTGTTATACCGTGGTTCTGGTCATTCCTGGAGGCATAAGGTGGTGCTGGGGACTCCTGTTCGATGCCCTGGCCATTAGGCATGTGGAGCCCCTCACGTTTCTGTTTTATCCCTCATGCCGTTTAACATCTACATGGAACTGCTGGGAGAGGTCATCTGGAGTTTTGGGATTTGGTGTCGCCAATCTGCTGATGACACCTAACTCTTTCTCTCCTTTCCATCTGATTCCAAAAAGGGTGTTTCAGTAGTAAACCAATGGCTGTTGTCAGTAATGATCTGGATAAGGGCAAACAAATTGAAGCTTAATCCAGACAAGACAGAGGTGCTCCTGGTTAATTGAAAGGCACAGTAGGGAATGGGGACCCTGCCTGTACTGAATGGAGATACACTCCCCCTGAAATCTCAAGCTCACAGCTTGGGTATTCTTCTGGACAAACTCTGAATTTGGATGCCCAGGTTTCAGCAGTGTCCAGGAGTACACTGGCACAGTTAAAACTTGTGTGCCAGCTGCACCTGTTCCTTGAGATGCTAGATCAGGCTATGTGACACATGCCTTGATTATGCTGGACTACTGTAACACACTCTATGTAGGTCTGCCTTTGGAATTTTTTTGGAAACCGCAGTGGGTTCAAAATGCTGCAGCCAGAATGCTGACCAGGGCCAGTTCCAGGGAGCATTTAACTCCCTTGTCAAAACAGCTTCATTGGCTACTGGTTTGTTGCCAGGCTCAATTCAAAGTGCTGCTCATGACCTATAAAGCCCTAAATGGCATAGATCGAGACTACCTGAAAGACTGCATCTATGTGAACCTGCCAGTGCTTTGTGTAGGGGAATGCTTTCTCTTGGTTCTGCTACCATCTTAGGCTTGCTTGGTGAGGATATGAGAGCCTTCTCAGTGGCAGTAACCACCCTCTGGACCTCTCTTCTATGGGAAGTTAGGCTGGCTCACTTCCTGCCTTCCTTTTGCTGGCAGGAAAAAATATTTCTGTTCATGCTGGCTTTTAATGAGCGAGCAAGAGAGCTTTTTATTTTTATTCAGATATTTTATTTATGTTTTAAAATGTTGCATGTTTTTATAATGATGTTATACTAATCTTATGAAGTTGATTTTAATTGTTTTTAAATTTTATTGTAAATGTTTTTAACTAACTGTTTGGAAGCCACTTTGGGTCCAGTTCTGGGAGAAAGGCGGCATATAAATGCAATCAATCAATCAAACTAGATGGCCACAAATGATTAGTAGACATTAGTAGACATAGATCAACATCCTCCATGAATTTATCCTATTCCCTTTTAAAGCACACAATGCACTAGGAGATCTTCTTGCAGCAGAATTTATTTTTGTATGCTCTGAGTTTAACCATCATGTAAGCAACCAAAAATATTTTCACTTTCCTCTTTGGGGAGGGAAAAGATCCAGATGTATAGTTCTACAGACAGGGATTAGAAAGTTTAAACAAGCTGTCCATGCAGCCATATTTTTAACAACAAAAATTACTGCAAAGATATTTAGCTTATAAATACGATTAAACTTACCATTTCCCTAGAAAAAAGGAATTGCTGCATCTAAGGCAATCAGTCAATAACTGAGCCAACTGACACTTTTCTTAAACTACTGCTTTCATTAATTCTGTTGAAATCTCCATGTTTATCAGAAATATTTATTGTTTTTAGATTTTAAGAATCTAAGGGTGAATCCAGAGCACTCATGTACAAAAGCAATACAAAGTTTCCCTTCACTGTCTTTATGGATAAACAACTGTTTCTCTTAAAGTATGTTCATTTAAAAATTAACAGAAAGATAAACTCATCGTATTTTGAGAAAGGATGCTAAAAGCAACTAAAAGTTTTTATTCCATTTCCCAACTTTTACAAGTTATGGCCATTAAAATTAGAATGCATAAAACAGAAGAAATAATTTCAAGAAATACCCACCACCCAGTGAGGTCTCCTTCAACACACACCATCAAGTCATCTTCCATAACAACATCATTTGTGACTTCTGAAAAGAGAAGAACACTTCTTGAAAATTAAACTGTAAAATTCTACTAACAAATTTCATTATATATATCTATATCTAAATGTATATTTTTCCTGTCTTCATGGTTGCAAGTAAGAGACATCTTCTGCTAGAATCACTGCAATGTGTGCTTCAGCTTTAATATATACTGTTAAACAGACATTTCTGAAAGGTGAAATTGCTAGAACACTTCATGTGAACTCAGATCTAAATAAAAATGCCAGTTTCAAATCACAAACGATACTAATAATTTTAGCTGAATTCCTTTTCCTTCATCTGTCTTTTGATTGACAATGATGTTTTCTCCGATGGAAAATTTTAGAAGTGGCTTCTAATTATATATTTTTTTAAAAAAATGTCATGCTGTGTTCTGGAATCCATTCTAATGCTATCACATCCATTTTAAAACCATCAACTGTTAATTTTTGACTCACAGAAGCAGTTTGTAATTCTCAAACTGACTTTCTCTTGTCCATTGCTATACAGCAGAGTATCAAATTTGGAGTTGTTCAGAATTTTCTGAGAGTTTGCCACTTATAAGCAAATTCACCTTACGACTTTGGCCAGTCACACTCTCTCTCAGCCAAGTCTATCTCATAATTTTGTTATGCAGTTATGGTAGGGAGGCAGAGAATATCTTATATATTGCCCAAAATTCTTTCTAGAAAGAGGAAGATCAAAGTGTAATGCAGACATATGTTTCTGTCTAAACAGAAGCAGACCTGTCTTCCAGTTCCTTTCTTTGGTTCCATAAATGATACCAATACTGTACTGTGACAGACTACAAACATTCATCCTAGGATAATACACATTTTTGTCCCACATTCATGGGAATATTCCTACCACCAGTCATAAACTAGGAATAGGTATGTCAATAGAAACATTCTGAGGATATAACAAAGATTTCTGGAAGTAACTGCTGGTATGAATGGCCATATCTCATTAATTCCATCAACAGCAATGGTGACACCATTACCTTTTCTTTACTGAGAAATGGTACCAGTATAAGCTGAGCCACACAAACATTTCAGTATGCACCATTTTTTGACACAGATCTCCTTCACCTAGATCACTTTCAGAACAATTGGGCTACGGCAATTAATACTTTGGAGTTTATGAAGATTAATTTATCATGAAAAGAAGGGGCATATATGGTAACCTATAGTGATGTTGTATATAAATAACTACCACAGATAGAACATTTGTATCATATAATACAGGGTGTGATGGAGTATAGGGTGAGCGGTATCCTGAGGGGTAGAAAAGCTGCCCAGTGGCAGGTTGCTAGGCAACTAGTAATGGCCACTCCAGAAGAAAGCCCAGCCCCTTTAGCGAGAAGGACGAGTGGAAGCCTCAATGAGAATGTTTTTATAGCTGACGTACTGGTTTGAGAGAGTTTCCCAGAAGAGCCAAACTATCATGTTCAAGGTGAAGGCTGAATCTTTCAGTCAGAGGAGTTCTCATTCAATTGAGAATAGTTGAATGGGAGGAATGTTTTTTCAGAGAAAGCCTAGAGAAGGGGCAGAAGAGAAACCTCCCTGTTAAATCTGGTCAGAGTGTGGGAACATAGCCTTTGGAAAAGAGGGAAGCCATGTGTGTGTGTGAGTGAGTGAGAGAGAGAGACCTGCGCCTTTATGATGTTATGAAGAAAAAGAAACTGTTTAAAAGTATTCTAAAGATGTTTGAACTTAGAAACATTTATAAAACCAATACTTTATTATGTTTGCTGTTTTAATAAAGATTATATTATTTTTTTTAAAAAAGCTGGTCTCAACTGAATGATTCTCAGTGGCTATAACCATCCAGAAACACGCTACCATAAATCATTTAAGGAGTTTTAATTAATAACTGAAACGCTTTGCCCTGGTTACACAAGGGTGATGTTTGGGGAAAACCAGAGCTGTGTGTGGAGTGGCAAGGCACCTTGACAGACTAGAGGTGAGGTGGGGAGAGCTGCCATTCTAATTTGAGAAAAGAAAAGGCAAGGCTTTATTTGTCTGTTGTCTCCACACAGGGCTTTTCAATTTAGTTCATATATTTTGCTGCCAGTTACCAAATAATACATGTGTATGCATGTACTCAGCCTACAGAAAAAGAAAGTAGCTTTCAGTATTAATCAGCCAACATGATGTTTTAAGTTGTAAATTCACTATACTGAAAATCCTGAAAATGATTGACTATAGACTATTTTACACAAGTCTACATAAGCACAATGAGTGCAAGAATAACCATGTGTGTGGTTGCATGTGATCATCCCACAAATGTCTCTTTTAGGGTGGTCTGAAATGTCCTCATTTTCAATAGCTAGCCTATCACTTGTCTGGAATGACTATCTGGTAAAGATTGCAAGAAGACGTGTGTTTGCAAATTATGGAGGAGGAACAACACTTGCGTTAGCTACCACCCTCTTTGCTTTGTCTCTCCATCTAGTAAATCATAATTTCTAACATCTAGACACAATCTTTTGAAGCATAAGTTGCCATAAATTGACAAGCTACTTGAAGATGCATGAACACACACATCATTTGTAGAGAGATCACGCTGCTGTCTTCAGGCACATCAGAAAGATTCACTTGAAGATCCTTACTGTGGACATGGATACAGCCTAAAGGAGTAAAAGTAAGTCATTAAAGGAATTATGATGGTGAAGTCAGTATGGCAAGAAAGTTAGGGTCATATTTCAAGCAGTTAAATGGCAAAGGTCGTGGTTACAAAACACTTTCCAAAGGAGTACAAGATCAAAAGTTGAAATGCTTCAGAAGAAATGGCTAATGTGCCACTATAGAGAAGAGACAAAAACTGAGAGTACCCTAGGATTGACAGGAAGAAACCAGAGACATGTCTCAAAGTGTATTGTCTTTTTAAATCTATATTTATTTTTATGTTTTTTTGTAGCTCTTAAAGGCCACAGGGAAATATATATATATATATGGTTGGCCCTCCACTTTTGTGGGTTCAGCATTTGCAGATTTGATTATTTGCAAGTTATTTTATTTACCTAAAAAATTCTTACTGTATTCCTCACTGCAGAAAAAACTACATTCTCTCTAGAAATCTATAGGTCCTTCAGTGTCACTTTATAGTCCATTTCTGCCAGAAGTTGACCAAAGAATCCTGCTAGAAGACCTAGAGATTCTTAGAGAAGTGGTCTCAGGCAAAAAAAAAAGAATAGCATTCATGATTTTTATTTTTATTCATGCTTTTTCCACTTTCATAAGGGTCTTCTGCTCATAACCCCACAAAAAAGGGTGGCTGACTCTAGGCCAGTGGTTCTCAACCTGTGGGTTGCGACCCCTTTGGGGGTCGAATGACCCTTTCACAGGGATCGCCTAAGACAATGAGAAAATATGGATTCCTTCCTCAGTGGTGGTGTGCAAGCACAAGCCACGCGCTCGCGCACCACCACTCCTGGGCCTTTTCCGCACATTACCTTATCACGGAGGTGGGGGGTGCCGTTTGCGCAAGCAGCTTCTTGTACGAGGCGCTCTCTTTACTGCTCCTTTGTCCCGCAACTGGCTTCCTGGCCGCGTGACCGCCCTGCCCCTTCCTTCTGCAGTGCAATCTGGGAGCTGTAGGCTGCGCTGGGGGAGGAAGGGGCGGGGCTGTTGCGCGACTAGGAAGCCAGCTGCGGGACGAAGGAGCAGCGAAGAGAGCGTCTCGTGCAAGAACCTGCTTGCGCGAACGGCACCCCCTACCTCCACGACAAGGTAACGTGCGGAAAAGGCCCAGGAGTGGTGGTGCGCAAGCGCGAGCCACGCGCTCGCATCTTCCTGCCCTCTGTTCAGAAGGAACTGAAATCGCTCCCCTTCTCCGCCACCAGAAGAACCTCCCATCTGATGGGCCAGCTTGGGCGGGTGGCGGCAGCATGGGGAGCAGGCTCCCTCCTCACCACGGCCCCTGCCCCACTCGCGGCGCTTTTCCGGGGGGCGAGCTGCGCCCGGCGCAAAAGACAATGGCGCTAGGGTTCCTCCCCCCCCCGGCCAGGGTCGACACTCTGGAAACTTTTCCCACACTGCCCCCCCAGCGGAAACAAGAGCGAAGCAGAAGCAGAGCCCAGGGGGGTTCTATGGCTGCACTGCGGAAGGAAGGGGTGGGGCAGTCGCGCGACCAGGAAGCCAGCTGCAGAACGAAGGAGCAGCGAAGAGAGCGCCTCGCGCAAGAACCTGCATGTGCGAACAGCACCCCCCACCTCCGCAATAAGGTAACGTGCTGAAAAGGCCCAGGAGTGGTGGTGCACGAGCACGAACCACGCGCTCGCGTCCTCCTGCCCCCTTTGGTGGAAGCGTGTGCGGCCGCACGCGCTCCCGCCAAAGGGGGCAGGAGGACGCGAGTGCGTGGCTCGCTCTTGCGCACCACCACCAAGGAGGGAATGGAGCCTAAGACCATCGGAAACATGTATTTTCCGATGGTCTTAGGCGACCCCTGTGAAAGGGTCATTCGACCGCCAAAGGGGTCGCGACCCACAGGTTGAGAACTGCTGCATTAGGGTCTGATGATGGATGGATGGGTACACCAATAACTGTAGAGTAGTGCTTCCCAAGCCATCTAATTTGGAGAACTGGCAATTACGTCTCCAAAGTGCCAGGGGACAAGTACTATATTTGCACTCATTGGCTATAACTATCTTTTTCCCCCCTTCTGGAAACTCACCAGGAAATAGCAGTTAGTGATTCATGGACTGAAACTGGTCTACGGAACACAACTTTGAATGGCACTGCTGTAGAAGCCAAAGAAAATCCCCATCAGTGTCTGGATTATGGATAAAGCTGTTGTACAAATCATTTAGTCACTTGTTACCCTGATTTCTGGGGGTCCTGTGAAGGACACCTAAGTGTGCTCCAAATTACAAAGTTGGGAATTAGTCAAAAGAGCACAAGCTAGCAATATGAGAGGCAGGGCAACGGAGCGAGATCTTTTACCCAATGTCTACGGGGTCAAGCTGAGTCAAGGAGCAAACAAAATTAAAATAATAATTTTTGTCTCTATTAAAATACAGCCAAACAAGAGTATGCAACACACTCACACAGAGAACTATAGAAATAAAGGTTGGAGTTGGATAGAGGGATTTTGAGAGGAGGTTTTGGTATGGGAAATACTACACCTGTCCTGAAGCCCGGGTAGTCTGAAGAAGAAGTTCGTGGAAATGGAGTTTCTCAGCACGTAGAGCTGAGGGGAAGGCTCGTCAAACAAAGTGACAGCAAGGTGATAGGGAAGCCAGGAGCGATCCAAGTCATGGGTTCTTATAGGGGAAAATGTGGCCATAGGCTAGTCCGTTCTTGGGGACAACAATGAGTTTTGGGCTGGAGACAAAGCCTCCGAAAGGTCAGTATTGATTGAGTTAAGACCAAATTGTCAATATTGTAGCCAGTATGCAAACGCAGAGTGCTTGACATTTGAGTATTTGGCTAGTCAAGCTGCCTACTTGGGGCAGAGAGTCCTTTGTAAGTAGCGTGCATACATAATGTGGTACTTGCCTTGAGGTCTCCTGAAGTGGCGGGTCGGCTATTTCTGGCCTGCCTGTATTTGTTTGGAATATTATAGTGACTAGCGGCCGTGCCTGTATGCGAGCTTGTCCAGGGACTTTATGTGGAGGAAAAGGGTATAGAAGGCCAAATTAATGATATCAAAATGATATCTAATATCCCACAAGTCCGGGCTAGAAACTGCAGTAACACAGTCTCCCCACACCATAGCAAGCTGTACTCCATTTCTGCTTAAGTTATAGTAACTATTCCTCTATTTGCATGTATTAATTTAAATTAGCACAAACATTTTACCTCTTGTACAAGAACTGAGAAATCAAAGGGAAGTTGGGGGATGCTCTATTACCAGCAAGGGAACACATTGCATGACCAAGTAGAGATAAAGAGATGATAGAAACAATATACAGAAAAAATATATAAGAGATTTGAAAGCTTGACAGATCCTTTCAAGGCAAAATCATATGAAGACAAACCATCAGTTTTAGGAAGTGAAACTTGCACTTGGAGCACTTGGGAAAAATCAATCAGGAGGAACAGATGGAATATCAGTCTATAGAGACAGTATCTATTCTAATTCTAACTAAAGTCTGGAAAACAAAACAAAAGAAATGCTCAATATAAATGGAAACACTCAATATATATTCCAATTCCAAAGAAAGGAGACATCAGGGATTGCAATAACCACAAGACCATTGCATTAATTTCCCATATGAGCAAAGTCATGCTCAAAATTCTACAACAAAGACATCTGCCATATATGGAGCAAGAAATGCCAGATGTCCAAGCTAGGTCCAAGAAAAGAAGAGGTACTAGGGATCATATTGTAAATGTTTGTTGGATAATGGAGTGCACCAAAGAGTTTTAAAAGAAAATTAGCCTGTGCTTCATAGAGTATAGCAAAACTTTTGATTGTGTAGATCATGAGAAACTATGGAGAAATGGGTGTGCTATCACATTTGATTGGATCACTCTTATATGGGTGTGCCACAACAGTTGATTGTCCTGATGCTTAACCTGTACCAAGACATCAGGACAGAATAGGGAGTAACAAGAGTGATTTCCAATTGGCAAGGGGAGCAGACAAGGTTGCATTTTATCACACTTATGTTTAACTTGTATGCTGAACATATATGTAAAAGCAGAACTTGGAAGGGGAAGTTGTGAAAACTGGAGGATGGAACACTAACAGTTTAAGATATGCAGATGATGTCATACTGCTAGCAGAAAACAGCAAAGAGTTGAAATGATTACTGAAGAAAGTGCAAAGGCAGGTTTACAGATGAACATTAAGACAACAAAAATAACGACCCAGATGATTCATATAACCTTCAAATAGATGTAAAGACACTGAAATAGTTCAAGATTTTCCATACCTTGGCTCAGTTATTAATCAGAATGGAGACTGCAGTCAAGAAATCAGATGGCTAGGACTTCTAAGGGCAAATATGAAGGAACTATACAAGGTTGTTGTGGGTTTTCTGGACTTTGAGGCCATGTTCTATTAGTATTTTCTCCTGATGTTTCGCCTGCATCTGTGGCTGGCATCTTCAGAGGATCCTCTGAAGTGGAACGTCAGGAGAAAATACACAACGTGGCCTCTAAGCCCGGAAAACCCACAACAACCTATGTTCTGGCCGTGAAAGCCTTTGACTTACATAGAACTGTACAAGATCTTCCAGTGTAAAGATATATAACTGAATACTAAAGTTAAGATTGTGCGTGCCATCGTACTTCCAATTTCTATGTATGATGGTGAAAACCGGACAGTGAAGAAAGCTGATAGGAAGAAAATCAACTCATTCAAAATGTGGAGAAGAGTTCTGTGGATACCCTGGGCTGCTAAAAAGAGAAATGAATGGGTCCTAGAGCACATCAAGCCTAAACTCTCTCCAGAATTTGAGATGACTAAACTGAGGCTGTCCTACTTTGGCCACATCCTGAGAAGACACAAAGTGCTAGAAAAGGCACTAATGCTTGGTAAGGCAGAAGGCGGCACGAAAAAAGACCACATTACCAAGGAACGCACTCAACCACAGACGCCGCCCCGCTCCAGAATCTGCAAGACTTGAGCAGGGTGGTTGAGAACAGGGTGACAAAGAGGTCTCTCAACATCCATAGGGGTCGCCATAGATCAAAGTCGATTTGACAGCAGTCAGCAACCACGCTCACCCTCATTAATTTTACCAAGTCCTTTGGCCTACTCTGAAAAACGTCTCGGTTTAACTTTGGCCATTTCCGGACTACACTGTTATAGCGCTACTACTCCACTTTCAGCATCCTGTGGAATTCTGGGGTTTGCAGTTTAGGGAGGGGCCTTTAGAATTCTCAGCCAGGGAGCTCTTTGGCCCCAGGAAACTACAAACCCCAGAATTCCGCAGGCTGTTTAAAGTGGAGTAATAGCGTTATAACAGTCTAGTGCAGAAACGGTTCTTATTTGTCTGTTTAGCGACCAGCTCAGGCGTCCGGAGTCGGGTTAACTCACTGAAACAAACGAGGAGGCGGAGCTTCTCCTCGTGGGCGGACAGATGGAACGAGTCTCCCAGCACGACGCGGCAGCTCCGGCACTGGTAGAGCACACAGTCCTCCAGCCTGAGGCCCCGAACGCCCGGGACGCGCTCCGAGGCACTTCCCACCCCCCTCTGTTGCTGCGTGTGGAGGCAACTGCCCGTCCCGGGTGCCGTCCGCTCCACCATGATTGCGCCGCCCACTTGAGGCTCCCGGAAAAGTAGCTGCAGCTGCCGCCGTACCGCCATCTTGCTTTCCGCCAAATATTCAAACTTCAGTCCCCGCCTCCAGTTGCGCGTGTTGGAGAAGTCTCCAATCACGCTGTCACGCAAGGACGCCCTCGTTCTCCCCGCTCATTGGCTAGAACTCCCCGCCCACATTTTATTTTACCCAATCAGATTCTACTCCTAGGGGGGCAAACTGCGCTTTTCTTTGAAGCCCAAAAATACTCTCGCGCCTTTTAAAAATAAACAGAGTTCTTTTGAGCAGGGATCCTATTGGTCATGGCTCTCCTTCAAGCACCGCCCCCTTCGGTAAGGTCTCAGCCAATGCAGTACAGCGAGCGGGGTTTCGAAGTGAGAGCGCGAGCGGGGCTGAGGTCCGGCGGTTGAGCGGCAGGGAGAGTCGGAGTCTTTCTGTGCGAGTGACGGTTTTCTTCGTCGGTTGGAGGCGAGCGGCGGCGGCGGCGGCGAGGCTGGTACTGCCGGCCATGGCGGTTTCTTCTCCGGAGCAGTTGGAGACGCTCAAGTACGGCGAGCTGCAGCGCCTGGCCAAGACTCTGGGGCTGAAGGCGAACCTCAAGGTGCGGGCCCTGGGCGAGGCTGGCGTGTGTATTTATTTATATTATTCGTGGAAATGTTTGGGCTGGGAAGGGCTTGGCACGCGGGGGTGCCTGGTGGTGAGAAGAAACGCGAGACCTCCTTTGTAGGATTGTCCTTTTGCAGACAAACAAAAGACAGCGACAGCTAGGCTTGCACTCCATTGTTAGTCCCAACTAGGGGAGACCAGCCGAACTGACG
The DNA here is from genome assembly GCA_948474755.1 of Ctenosaura bakeri. Lineage (NCBI taxonomy): Eukaryota > Metazoa > Chordata > Lepidosauria > Squamata > Iguanidae > Ctenosaura > Ctenosaura bakeri. Next base: position 205,122 of record CAOLHI010000917.1, on the reverse strand, counting down.
GAACTTGGGAGGTCAAAACTCACAGGGCCATTTCCGCACTAGACTGACAGTGCTCTTAATCCTGGGGTCCGGCAAACCCCAGGATTCGATAATTGTTGAAAGTGGAATAATAGCGCTATAACAGTCTAGTGCGGAAATCGTCTACATGGGGCTACCAATTCGAATTAAGCCGGTAAGTGGCTCTCTCGTTGCCGCCTTGTCACTATAGATTTCAACCATAGTCGACAGCGTTTTTTGTCTGGACGGTGATGTGGTGGTAAAGAAGGAAGAAGCTTCGTTGCCACCAGATTTTGCCTCCCAACGGCCACGAACCCGAACGGCAGCGCGAGTCGCGGCGTCTCCCCTGGGCTGGCTGAGCAGTATTCGCTGTACTCCCTTATTTCCCCCCAACGACTGTCAGGTGCTTTGAAAAGCCTGCTACTCCATGCGGAAGGAGCTGAGTGGTGCGTCTCCCAAGATGCCTTTCCTGTCAACTGACTCGTAGTAGCGTAAACTCTCCGCTATAAATACCAGAAACTATTCGGGACGTTCAAGGGGGGCGGGGAAATTGTCATTTTCTTCTAAATCCGTGCACCTCAAGGTATCTGATGCGGGGGACAGCAATTTTTTAAAAGCTTTAATTTTGCAGCGTGCCATATTTGTACCTATTAGCTGCATTGTTTGTTTCTTTAGTGCCAGAAGCATAGTTCTCGATGATGTGCCTGCAGGGCACTTAAGCGGCCGCGGCTGCACGAGGTGACAATGTGCTCCTCTTTCTCTAGCATTAAACAGGAAGAAAGAAAAACTGAAATGGCACGAGAGTATTTTGCGGTGCCAAACCCATATCCAGGTGTATATTGAGCTTATAACATAGGCCATTTCCGCACTAGGCTGTTATAGCGCGATGATTCCACTTTCAACCTCCTCTGGAATCCTGGGGTTTGCAGTTTCGGGAGGGGCCGCCGGCCCCTCCCGAAACTGCAAACCCCAGGATCCAGAGAGGTTGAAGTGGAATCATCGCGCTATAACAGCCTAGTGCGGAAATGACCATAATCTCAAAGAGTGTGACTGTTAAAGGCGTTTAGTTTTGCCTCACTGTTATCATGGGTTATTTTTGTAGTAGTACTTTCAATTGACTGTGACAAAAAAAGATCAATGTCTGTCTTAACTCAAAGTCATCTTTATTTTTCAGAAAGAAATTTAACAGGTACTTAAATCTGCTTCTCCAGGTCACATTTTGTTTGGAATATTTTACCTCAAAGTATTACATTGACTGCAGGGTGGGGGTTGGGGAATCCAAAATACATCATTAGGTTTGGATGGGCCTGTAAATAGTAAGGGGCTGAAATTAAAATATTGTTAGTTTTATTACTGCACAGGCTGCAGAGAACAATATCGAAAAAGGACTGTGTTCTACATTTACTTCTGTGTGAACTCGGCAGTGAAAAATCACTTAGACAAAATTTTAGTTTGAGCATTAAAAGACAGCCATATTTCCAAAATCCTGAGACACACAGTAGTGAAGGAAGTCTATACAGTAGCTTGCTTTTCTGCCTAATGCTTGTGTCCACTTTGCACATGGACTTCACACATTTCTACTACTATTTCAAGAAGAACTTGCTATGGTATTAATAAAAATATATTTTTTCCTCTGTTAGTTCAAATAACTTTAATAATCATTCTTTTTTAGTATTTTATGTACTGAAGGATTATGAAATGAAACTGCATGTACCTAGAACTCAATTTTGTTATCACTCTATTAACAGGCAGACAAATTGTTAAATATGCTGAAGCAGCACTTCCATGAAGCAGTACAGGAAAATGGAAGCATGGTAAGCATTTTTTAAAAATGATCCCTGTTAATGAATGTGTCTCTAAGAAAGGTGTCATCAAATGGAATAATTTCTCTGCTTTCTGTAGAGTGAATGGTACTTTGCCTCTTAAATGCCTTCTTCACTTGCTGGCTGTGCATAGGAGGGCAAATAATAATTTTCCTTATTTTCATTGTCAATCATTCTCGGAGCATAAACAACAATCCAGTATGACAGAGCAGACTGTTGGTGAGAATGTCTTCTCACACTTCTTTGCTGATAATATTTGAATAATTTGGAAATAGCATTAATGTAGTTCAATTTCTTTTGCATAGGACAAGAGAACCTCTTCTGTTCCAGATACTGAGGAATGTGACAGCAGTCAAATGCCTGCCAACCTGTCCATGGTTACCAAAAAGCGTAGAAAATTGAATCATCATAATGTACAGGAAAGCTCAGAAATAAAAAATATCTATGAAACAAAACCTGAACTCCATCCAGAGAAAGAGGTATTCTTATATATATTAGGTTTATATGATACATATTCCCTCCCTTTTATGGATATTGTTGATTTGCCATGATTTGGGGCCCAATGTAGCCACTTTGAGGCCCAATGTTGGCCAAAAAGTGGGATACAAATAAGGATATTCGTGAATAGCAAAAGCAGTGTATACAGAACACAATCATAGCACATCACATAATAATTGAATGGTTAGAGTATTAACAAAAGTTTTGTGTATTGGGTACTTAAAAAATGTGGCAAGAAATAATTGCCTAAAACTTTGAATATATTATGCAATGCTTTGTAACTTCCTATGCCACACTTATTTCATCCCTGTTGTTTATCAGGAGAAACAAAGTCCTGCGGAAGGCATTGAATTCTCTAAAACATATGGTCAGCATTCCACTATCACAAGTTTCCCTTCCATGATTTGATTGTGAGTTTGTAGCTGCTGCTGAAGAGCTCAACTTCCTTGCCTCCCACTCTCTATCTCTAATCCTGCCAGCAGCCCCAGCCTGTACCATCTTGCACCACCATGCCTCACCCTGTTTTTCAGAGCTCCTGCACCTCCCAGGATCTGAAGTTGATTTTAGAAGAAGCAGTGACAGCAGTGGATCGATCTCCTCACTCACTCCTCCTTCTCCACTCGGTCTCCAGTCCTGCCAACAGCCTCAAACTGTACTTCCTTTATCTACCTTTGCTCCACCATGCCTCACTCAGATTCTTAGACCCCCTGTGCCCCCTAAGACACTGAAACTGATGTCAGCAGCTGCTACTGTTACTGTTGGTGGCAGATTGATCTCCTTGCCCCCGCTCCCCAATCTCCTTCCTGTCTAGCCATATCTCCTTTCCCTACCTTGGAACCACCACATCTCTCCCAAATTTTCAGAGCCCTAACACCTCCTGAGACACTGAAGCCGATTTTAGCAGCAGCTGGCAGCAGAGGTGGCCCAGTCTTCTCCTTCCTCTTCCTCCCTGTCTCCTGTCCTGCCAAGAGCCCAGCCTGTACCTGCTTTTCCCACCTTGCGGTTGCCTAGATTTTCAAGGCTCCTTTGCTTCTTAAGACTACTGAAGTTGATTTTAGCAGCAGTGACCACGGCACCCGTCTCTCAGACATCTAGGTGGTGCTGAGTGGCAAAGGCTTGGAGACCATCTGAGGTGCTGTGGTGCTCCCCTCCCCGTTAACCATATCCCCGACACACAGTTCCTGCCATTGTTTATTATAATTGTACATTACACTATCATTTATTGGACTGGTGGAAGTGGATTGTCAGGGACTTTTTCCTTGTCTTCTATATGTTCTGCGTGTTGTAGAGGAGGAGAAGGGGGTGTCTCAGGTGGTACAGGCAGCAGAGGTGGAGGGGGAAGCAGGAATACTTGGTGTTATCTTCTTGAAATACAAGTTGATTTCAGTTTGGCTTTTTGCCTCTTCATTTTTTCAAAAAAATATCAGTGTATGCAGACAATGCCTCTTCTACCAGTTCTTTTACCTTCAAAAAATGTAACATGGATGGATCAATGTCATAGAAATAGTTCATCACAACCTTGAACAAACACAGGCCCTTTGCAATACAGTCTAGTATAAATTTGTTTTCTACTCCTCTTCTTCCTCCTGGTATTGCCTCTGCCTCCAGAACAGTTAGCTCCATTAGGTCATCCTATTAACTCATGTAAACGATATCAAGTAACTCTTGAATATCCCCAAGATCCATATCTTTAAACCGTTTCCCACCTACCTTCTTTGTCATCTCCACACTGTCTTTCATAATGTCTTCTCTTGGCTCTGAGAAGCCCCATGACCTCCATTCATCCACTCTGGCCAAGGTTTCTTACAGCACAAGTTTATTGCCTCTAGACTGATAGTTTTTGGAGCCCAGTTATGGCATCAGTGATAGTATATCCCTTCCATGTTTTCTTTATGTTGTCAATGTTGGGGTCTTTTTCCCTAGACTGCACCTTCCACTCCATTGAGTAAGATGTGTAGTGTGCCTTTGTTGCAGAAAAATAGAGATCGAGACCCATGGAGTGGAAATTCGCAGTTTATACAGCTGGCTGAGCCTCGGTGGAATCGCTTCCAAAAACCCGAGAGCCCATCCCCATCAATTCACAACGATTTATACATTCTTTTGCACAGTGTTACCTTTAGTACAGTGTCATCATGTTCGTACATGGCACCAGATTAAGCTACATACTACAATAGACCATTCTGTGGCTGTGCATTCTTGATGTTGCAAGTGGAAATTCTACTTTACTTTGTTTCTTTTCCTCCTCACCTTAAATGTTATTACTCCTCTGATCGAGATGCTGAATGAACGATGTTGTGTTGTCAGGCATGTAGATGACTTCAACACCTTCAGTTTTGAACTTACAGGATTCTGGGTGTCCAGGTACATTGTCCTGTAGTAATAAGACCTGAAAAGCCTTTCCCTTACTGGCAAGTTATTTTCTAATGTTTGTAACAGTACTGATGAAACCACTGTAGGGGAAGAGTCTTTGTTATGCACCCAAAAAACTGGCAGCTGGAACTTACCCTTTCCCTTCAAGCCATGGGAGTTAGTGGCTTTATAAATTAGGGCAGGTTTTAACATATTTTGGCTGCACTTGCACAAAACATGGTTAGTCTATTTTTTCTTGCCTTAAAGTCTGGTGCTCCTTTCTCTTTGCTAATGAATGTCCTTTGTCGCATTCATTTCCAAAGCAGAGCAATTTCATCTCTATTGAATATCTGCTTTGGTTCATATCCCTTCTTTTCAATAAGTTCACTTTAGATATCAGGAAACATACTAGCTGCTTAGTGGTCAGCAGAAGCTTGTTCTTCTGTTTTCACATTATGTAAATAAAACCTTTTCTTAAAATGATCAAATCGGCCTTTGATTGCATGAAGCTTTGTAGAGCTATAACCTTCACTTTCCTATATACAAACATACAAGGACTTTACCTTTCCTCTCATCATATTGAAATCTATAGGAATTCCATTTTTATACTGCAAAAAAAAAGTGTACAAGAGCTAGCAAAATCCCTTTCACCCATGTAAAAGTAGCAAGTGCTACATCTACATCTTGCACTGTGGAGTAGCTACATCAACAGCTACATAAATCCCACCCCCTCACTCCCTTTTTAATGTACCTTACAGTTGATGCCATAACCATAATGGTGGGCAACTGCACTGCATATCTAATAATTCAGCCTTTTCTTGTAAGACTATAAGAACAGATTGCTTACCTGTAACTGTGGTTCTTTGAGTGGCGAAAGCTCCTAGTGTGTGAGGCACAGAGGCCATGAAGAAGAACTTTCTTTTGCCATTTGGGAGCATTTTCAGAAGCACTGTGTTTTGGACTTTTGATTACCTGTATAGTACTGTATTGTACAGTTGATGCTTTTGGTTGCAAGATAGTGCACACAGCATGCTGAGAGAAAAACTAGGTGTGAGGTCGTCTTGCTACTAGCCAGCCTCACTTCTGCATTATGTTGGCAGGAAAAGAGGGGGATTGTAGCGCTTCCGCTGGCTACTGCTAAAATCAGCTTCAGTGTCTTAGGAGTAGGGGCTTTGAAAATTGCACTGAAGTGTGGTGGTGCCAAGGTGGAAAAAGAAGGTATGGGCTGGGATTGTTGGCAGGACTGCAGGCACAGAGGAGGAGGAGGGCAAGGAGACTGACCTGTTGGTGCTGGCTGCTGCTGCTAAAATTGGCTTCAGTATTCTAGGGGGCATACGGGTTCTGAAAATCTTGGTGAGGTGTGGTGGTGCCAAGATGAGAAAAAGCAGATACAGGCTGGGACTGTTGGCAGGACTGGAGAGGAGGAGGACTGAAGGGAGTGAGGAGATGGATCCGCTGCCACCAGGGGCTGATGCTGCTTCTAAAATTGGCTGAAGTAGTCCTAAAGGCAGGTGGGCTTTGAAAACTTATTCACTATTTTTTCCACTTTTGGAAGGATCCTACACCCCTAACCCCCAAGAAAGTAGAGGGCTCATAGAATGCTTGGATTCCCCTTTTTTGCCTATACATTTGCAAGCTTACTTAGCAACATTAAGGCTGTACCTAGGCATACTTACTAGGTGTAAGTACTGAACTCAGGATTTACTTATGAATAAACATGTTTAGACTTACATTTTATTTGTTAGAGGAGAAGGGGAAGGACACCCCAGAACTTCAGTTTTGCAGTCTCTAAACAGCCTGCTCTTGCTTTCTTTGTTGCTAAAATGACAGATAAATGCACTTGCATATAGTACTGCCAACAGATAAGGTTTTAAAGAAACCATAAGATCATTAGCGTAAAAATAGATTTATCTTACTTTTTTCCTATATCAGTCTAAACTGGAATATTAGTTCTGGATTTTGCTGCATCTTATATACATCTCTAAAAATAAAAAGAGCCAACTTTTCTAGTTGTAGTTTTGACATGTGGTAACCACAACTAAATAGTATTCCAAGAAATACAAAGAGATGGTACTGGTAATTTTCAGTTCCTCTCCTAATGTCCCTTTTTCATAGCATCTGTATACTGAGCTGATATTTTCTTTGAGTTATCTATCTCAACCCAGTCTCTTGGTTAGGAGTTGCCAACTAAGAATTATTTGCCTGCACTGCTCTGTGCTTGTCATTTTGTTGTCATTTCATCCAGTCTGGAGACATGAGCAATTTAAAAAATACCAATCCTCATATAGGTCGTTCAGAAACACCACATTACTTCACTGCTGGGACTGTCCATGGAATCCCACTTTGCTATCTGTTTTTTAACAGTTACTCCCCCATAAGAGAAGCCCTCTCACCCAATGACTAAATTTATTAAAGACTCTGGTGAGAGGCTTTGAAAAGTCTTTCAGAAGTACCTGCCCCCATCTTTGTATCTATGTGATAAAGGGATCTGTTAGGTCAACATCTAACAATGTGTAAATGTTAGCTTTCTATTGTTTGCATTCAGTGTGAATTAAGAAAAAATGAAAATGTGTGAGAAATATACATGGTGGAAACAGGAAGTGAGATGGCAACAGTGGTGGCTGCTGACTTCCATGACAGTACTTGCTGAAATGGCTTTGGGTTTTAGTCTGAACCTCCAATTAAATATTAGTTAAATATTGAACACCTAAATCATGTAATGTTTGGACTAATTGGACTGCTGCTCTGCTGACATGGATCTAGCTGCTGCTGGACATTAAACTTCAAATATATCTGGCCCTCATTTTTGGATTGTAGATTCTGGAAGATCTCGAAGAAAGCGAAGAGCTGCAGGATGCTAAATCTGGAAAAACACTGAAGATGAACCAAGACGAATATGTGACAAACAGCAAAATGGCAGGAGATTTGGCAGAGGAATCCGCTACTCCAGGTCAACAAAAAGATAATTCTACCAGACAAAAAACAGCTGAAAGTAAATTGCCTTTATAAATAGAATATTCGTTTAATTCTAATTTGATAGCTTACTACAAAGGAAGGCAACTTGTTTAGTGGGCTATCTTAAGAAACGTGTATTTTCAAACTTGGTTAAAATTGTAAGATTCACAGAAACTGAACAATATTTCAGAGATGGCAGTGTATCAGTGTGGGGGCCAGTTTTCACCCAACTGCATGGGCTGTGCCTGCCCATTGTTGTTGTGTGTTTCAAGTCATTTCTGAGTTATAGTGGTTCTAAGTCTTCATGGGGTTTTTTTTTTTGCAAGATTTGTTCAGAGGAGTTTTGTTGCCTTCTGAGGCTGAGAGTGTGTGACTTGCCCAAGGTCATTCAGTGGGTTCTCATGGCCAAGCAGGGATTGTAGTCCAATACTCAAATCACTACACCATACTGGCTTGTACCTGCCTCTCTGGGATGCAAATTATCTTTGGTTTTAGCTATGACCTTGCCAAAATGACAGAGCATAATGGTATTTGGCCAAAAATACAGCAAAAAACAGGAAATGATCCACTTTTTTCTAGGAGTCTTTTTTACAGCAATCTTGGTTTAATGACTTCAAAGTTTTGGTGCTGCCGTCTCCCTGACACCTCTGAACCTCCAGTTTTTCAAAAGAAAGTAATGTGACGTTTGCCTGTGAACCTGCCAAAACACATTTTATTTCCTGCATTTCTATTGGTGTGCTCAGATGGACTAACAATATCACTTCACAAACCAGTTTAATAAGCAGAGAATCATTATATGAAAGATGATTTTTAGTGACAACTGAAGAGCTACATTGGGGTACCTTAACTAGAGATGTGTTTTAAGAATCATTTTAAACTTAAGTAGTGTTATTATTGTTGTTTGCAATAAAATAAGCTTCAACTTATGGTGCTACTATGAATGAGAGATCTCAAATAAACCTAGTCATCAACAGTCTTGCTCAGGTCTTGCAAGCTCAGGGACCATGGCTTCATTTATTGGATCAATCCAACTGTAGTTTAAGTCTTCCTGCTTTCCTACTGTCTTTTATTTTACCAAGCATTTTTGTCTTTTCAGTAAGTAGTCTTATCATATGATGTGACCAAAGTACAATAGCCTCAATTTAGTCATTTTGACTTCTAGTGAGAGTTCTGTTTCTTGCTGAATTTAAAGTTGTATTTCTGGTCTTTTTATAAGGTGATACAGCTATGAACTTGCTCTCTGGAAAGAAACCGTATAAAAGCAACCTGCCACAATCTGGGAGAAGGGGAATTTCTACAACTCCAAGTAAGTTGTAGGTTTGCCTACCACCAACACTATCCAAATACTATAATAACTTAATTGTACACAAATGAGGGCTTTTAGAAATGCACCTGATAGCTAGCTATCAGTTGTGACAGTGTCATCCCTTTGGCTGATAGCTCATTCTGGTGGCTTGTTTTCTAACCTGAATTATTTATTTTATTAAAAAAACTTGTGTGGAACAACGCTACAAATCTTTTGTGATCATAAAATAATATATTACTAATTTACAGGTGATTTTTACTTTGTTTTTCTTCAATTTATATATGAAAGCAAAAACAAAATGGAAAAGTTGTGTTTTTCCAGTTTTAGGCAGTCATAGAGTCTTCTATGAGTATTTTCCATTCTTAAATGAATTCTTTTCCTTTGTTGGACATAATACTAAATGAAACAGCCCAGACTTACTTTGTTTACATGGGGCATAAATATTTAATCTATATATGTATTTATTCATAATTACCGCTTTAGTGGGTGCTCCAAGCTTGGACAAGCTAGCAACTTATCAATATGTGTAACTTAGTGAAATACCAATAATGTGTTCCTTTTGATTCCATAGATTTTAAAAAAATTCATGAAGCTCAGTTCAAGAAAATGCAGTCTATTGATGATTACATTGAAAGGAAAAACAAAATGATCCACAACTTCAGGAATTCAGTTGATGAGGCTAAGGTAAATGAAGAGTTGGTACTTAAGTGAACGATCATTCTGGGATGACAGGAGGAGCAATTAATTTTTTGTTTTTTCCTGCGTCAGGCTGGCACGAGGATCAAAACCCAGGCGTCGTGGATTGATCCTCCTGTCAGCCCGAGAATGTTACCTCCTTCCACCCCCAAAGCCCTTAAGTAGAATTTCTGGAATGAAATTTTGGCTTTCATTCAGTCATGTTAGTTACTTTGGGGGATGTATGGCTGTTTTAAGGAAATTAAGAATTTAGCCCTCCTTTCTGCCTAAGATTTTTCCACCAGTGACACAAAGTTCTGTGTGAGGCTCTTTCATGCAAAATATTCTTGACAACATACTAAGTGAGCAAACATCTCTTCATGATACCCTTGTTTTCTTCACTTAAGTCTTTTATTACATTTATAAAAATCACATTTTCAACTACAAGGGGCAAGAGCTATGTACAATAAAACTGAAACAAAGCAACAAAAACTGTACCATAAAATGTAATTTCAGAGCAGCATTTAAAATTTAAACTGATGAAGAAGAAATATTGTACAGGCACCAGTGTACAACACAAATGCCTAAGAATAGTACTTAATGCCCATCTTAAGGAAATCACATTTTCATGGGATTTTAGAAAATCTTATTTTGGCTGTCCCATGCCTCTCTTCAACTGCTTTCCACCTATATTTTCAGGCTGCTGGTATATACAACAGCTTGCTTAATGTCTATGTAACATTGATATCAGCTGGAAATCTATATTTATGCAGATTTCATAGGACTTTTTTCTGAGTTTTGACAGATGTACTGTTCTTTTAGTCTGACATAGGTAAATAAAGACCCTAGAAAAGAATCCATTTGGGAACTCTGATTCATAATAATGCCCATAATAAAATGCTATAAATCAATTTTTCATTTTTTGCAGATGTTGGCTAAGAAGAACAATTATCTGAAGACCTGTCAGAAAGAAACTCCGAACAGTAATACCAAGGTGAGAATAAATTCTTGAATAAAAGCAATTTAAATCAGGATGGCTTTGTTTATCTCTTCTTTTTTACTCTAAATTATATGGGTCAGCCTTCAGAAACATTCTAATACACTTCCTATTTACAGATGTGTTCCAATGGGTTCTTATTCAGCCCCTATCCTCAAAGGAATAGGCTCTCTCCTACATGTACTCCTGTAAACCTGAGGCGCTCATCACGCAATTCTTCTGGTACATCAAACAAAAATATTTTATCACGGAAATCAGCATTCAGTTCAACTGGCCTCTCAGCCACTAAAATGAATGTCAGGTAATGAGCACTGTAAGCAGCATCAACAAACAAGCAGTATTCATTTGGTAATACAAGAATCTATATCAACAATTTACAAAATGTTATGAAATCAAGTTTATAACACTAAAATCAAAGCCTCAAAATGTTTAATTTAAGGCACAATTACTTTAGAAATGTCTGGAAAGTCAGTAGTCCAGATCTGATTATATGTTACTAATGTCATGAAAGTTTACCCTTATATTTGGTGAAATGGATTTAAGAATTGTCTAGAATTGAGCAATTAAAGCATGTAAATAACTGTTTTTATTCAGATTCACAGAGTCTACAAAGGACAATGAGCACAAACGCTCTCTTATCAAGACTCCATCTAGAAAATCTCCATTTCTGAATGGCTGCACCCCAGGCAGCCAGAACACCAGTAAATGTGTAAATAAGAACATCAGAGGAAGTACAACAAAGTGTCAACTAAAAGAAGCTCAAAGAAACTCTGGTAATTTAATTTTTTTTTATATTGTGTTTATTTTGGAAGAAAGCCAGTTGTCTGCTTCATTCCACAAGAATGATTTGTCTAAGAGCTTTAAATTACTTTTTTTTTTTTTTGTAATGGGCTTCAGGCATGGGGGAAAGGAGTTACATGAGCTTGAAGCTAGAACATTGCCCACTAACTGGCAGCCCAATAAATAAATTAAAAAAGCTCCTTTTGAAATTCAGAGCAGGGCATTTTTCTTTCTTCCCTACTGGACTTTAACTTGGGAGTCCTGCCTGATGCCCTCCTTTAATTGAAACTGTTACCTCATCCACTTCAAGTCTCATTATTTGTCTTGATTATGGAAAATAGTCTGTCTTCAGTGGAACAATTTCCTTAAGAAGTATTAATGCTCCTTGCAATTAAGGACACAATTCTACAAAATTATAGTAGAGAGTCAGTGTGATGTAGTGGCTTGCGTTTTTGACTATAACCCTGGAGACCAGGGTTTGTTTCCCCACTTAGCCATAGAAACTCACTGGGTGACCTTGGGCACATCACACATCTTCAGCCCCAGAAAAGCCTGTGATAGGTTTGCCTTAGGGTCACTGTAAGTCAGAAACAAGGACACACAATTATAACAAGTTCACAACTTAATTCTCCAATAAGTTAAATGAATATAAAAAATTCAGCCCTGCCTCACTTTGATAAGGATAAACATCATTGGGTATGCTTTACTTTATGCTTCTGGCTATTAAAAAAGCAGTATCAGTATTAAAGTCTAACTTCTACTAGAATCCAGAAATAGGTATGCAGTTAATTTCTTGCAGCTCAGTCATTAGTTGTAGATAGGAAGTTATGAATTTAACCTGTTTCTTTTGGTAATTTTGTCTTTCTTAGTGATGATCAATATATTATTGTCTCCTAACAGCTGTTACTCCATTAAAGCTTGTAACTCACACTACCGAACCCACAAGCAGTAAGAAGCCAGTATTTGATCTGCAAGCAAGTCTGTCAAAGCCACTTAATTATAAGCCCCACAGAGGTAATTGAGATCTTTTTATGGAGACTGTATTGTTACACTAGGGGAAAGTCAGGAAGGCAGATTGATATTTCAGTCACCAACTGTATGGCAAAATAGTTACAAAATGGTATTTCATTATACCTTGAAGGTTTTTTTTAATCCTCCTATATCACCTTTTATTGAATGCTGGATGTGCCCTGCTTACCTGCAAATATTATTTAACACTAGCCATGTTGAGAGTTGTTCCTGTTCTTTTTTGTTTGTATCCTATGGAGACTAAAGCACAGAGCCTTTATATCAGCAGTTCTCAACCTGTGGGTCACGACCCCTTTGGGGGAGGTCGAACGACCCTTTCACAGGGGTCGCCTAAGACCATCAGAAAATAGGTATTTCCAATGGTCTTAGGCTCCATTCCCTCCTCAGTGGTGGTGTGCAAGCGTGAACCACGTGCTCGTGTCCTCCTGCCCCCTTTGGTGGGAGCGCGTGCGGCCACAGCATTGCCACAGCAGGAGTGGTGGTGCGCAAGCGCGAGCCATGCGCTCACGTCCTCCTGCCCCCTGTTCAGAAGGGACTGAAATCGCTCCCCTTCTCCGCTACCGGGAGAACCTCCTGTCTGATAGGCCAGCTTGCGGGGGAAGCGGCAGCACGGGGGGGGCAGGCCCCCTCCTCGCCACGGCCCCTGCCCCACTCACCATGGAGGGGGGTGCTGCGGAAGGGCCGGGGGGCCGCAAGGCAGCGCTTTTCTGGGGGGGCAAGCTGCGTCCAGCGCAAAAGACAAAGGCGCTGGGATTCCTCCCTTCCCCCGGCCAGGGTTGACACTCTGGAAACTTTTCCCACACTACCCCCCCCAACAGAAGCAAGAGCGAAGCAGAAGCAGAGCCCGGGGGGGTTCTGGAGTTTTTTCCCAGGGGAGACGCGTGGCTCCTCTTTCCCTCCCTGCCTGCCCCCGTTCCTGGCTGGCGAGGCGGCCTTTGCCGGGGGAGGCATTGTAAATAATAAATAATTTTATGGTTGGTGGTCACCACAACATGAGGAACTGTATTAAAGGGTCGCGGCATTAGGAAGGTTGAGAACCACTGCTTTACATAATTCAAGGCCTCTAAGCTAATGGTGGCCATATCTGGAAATTGTCATCACAAAATGAGAGCTTTTGTAGTCAGAAAGTACAAGTTAACTTCCCTGAGAAACTGAACACAAAAGAGAGATTGAGGGATTGAGCTCTAAATATTAAACCATGTATTTGCTCCCACAAAATATTTTTACAGAAGGAAAATCAGTGATGCTGAAAAAGCACCATACCATACCCCATCATTAAAAAACATACCACTCACATTGTGATAAAGGAAAAACTAATCTCTCTTCCCCAGTCCAGAATACCATATAGGCAAAACTTAAAACAGACTACCTTCCTGAACATCAGGGTGCGATGTTGGCTGTTACTCCCAACATTCCATACCAATCGTTCCGCTGTCTGGATCAGGTTAAAGTTAGACACCTGCTCCAAATTCACCAAAGAAGTTGTGCTACTTAATAAAACAGATAATATGAAAAGTACACTTGTTGTATCTTGGCCCATTTATCTTTCTGCCAATACAGGAAAGCTTAAACCTTGGGGTAAATCAAAGGAGAACCAGAGTACATGTTCCCACAAGAGAGACTATAAACAGCCAGTTCTCCAGACAAGGTACGTATCTGACCCAATGCTGTCATGTAGTCTGTCAAGAACTGTACCGATCCTGTCACACCTTTTTTTTTTACTAAGTAAACGTTCAGGCCTGCTACTTTGAGTATAGGTTGTAAATACACATGATAAAACTATTCTACTCACAACATAGTCTGCAGAAACGCAGTAGTTTGGAGAAATGCATCTGTATCAGCCACCTGAAAGAGAACCTTAGAGCTTTCATCCTGTGTAGTGTGCACTCCAGGCAGAATCAGCCAAATATCTGCTTCTTAGGTGTGTGTTGTAAGAGATGCCAGATCCAGTAGTGCTTGTACATGGAACTCCTTAAGCGCTTGTAACGACAAGCTACTTCTCATTAGTATTGAAATTTTGAACAGCATTTCAAAAGAACCTGAGCAGATTGATCCTTGTCAGAATCTTTTCCCAGTGTCCAATATGGAGGCAAATGAAGTTGCATTTGGTGACAATCGTGGAAAACTGATCCTTTAGAAAATAAATTACCTGTGCCCCAGTATCCATTTAGCAATATAAAAATTGTCTCTTTGCAACAACTTCACAAATTTCACAAATACAGTGGTTAATCCACCAGTCTGTAGTGAAGCCTTTTCTAATTAGGCTGTTTTTATATCAGACTTTTATTAGATATGCCTGAAACGCATTGTAAATCAAATAATGTGCAAATGTTGACTCCAGTATTTTTTAAAAATTGCATGTCCTCAACCCTTTTTTAAACAAATAAAGTGATTTATAAATAGAACAGCTGGTAGGTCTGGCATTAAAAGAGGAAATATGTGTAAATGCAGCATGGGCAGGGGTTTCCTTCCTACTCTGTACTCATTGGAAGAAAATACTTCTTCATCTCAATATTTCTTCAGTGGTATAACACTTGGAACTGGTCTCAGCAGTCATGCACACATTGCTACAGCTCAAGTCTAGGCTGTATGATAGACTGCATTTTAATTAATTTTGAATTTTAAGTCGACATGAAGGGTTTTTCTGATTTGAATAAATTACTGAATTCAGGTATATCACTATCATAGATAATTCATTTTCTGCATATTTCACATGGGTGGATTTTTGTCATAAAAATTAGCAATACATTTTCAGTCTGGAAAATGTTACTACAACGAACACTACCAGTTTATCTTCACTAGCTTTAACAAATATTGTTAACAATGACATTTCGAATAACTCAGTTCAATATTTTTCGTTTACAGAGAAGACAGGCGGGAGAAACATGCAAAGGGGAGAAAAGAGAGAAAGGACCAAATGCTTGGAACACGGAGGGGACTGACCATTGCTTAAAGTTAAATCCAAAATTGCTGTGTAAATATTCTTTAATTTCCTTGTAAATATTTTTACTTATTTTCTTTGCGGTAATGCAATTAACTCAGCTTGTACAGATCTAGTAAGAATATAGGTTGTAAGTGCAGCTGTTCTTTTTCTTCTCTTTTGTGAATCTCAGGTTACCAAGTGCGCATCAGCTGTGCATCAGTTTGGTTGGGATCTAAAATTTTCTTTCAAAAGCATGGACCAAAAATCTCATATTATATTGGACAGTAGAGACAAAACAACAAGTTTTAGATTCATATTATTCAGTTTTTAATACAACTGTCTTATTTTACTGATAATTAAAACATGGCTATTAACAATGTATTGTGTCATGTGTACAAGCTGATTTCAATTATTTAATAATTAACTTTTGCTTTAGTGTGAGTTTGGGGGCACCTACAGCATACAGGCAGCAATTTTCCAGATGCTCAATCCATTCTATGTCTTTGGATTTTTTTCATATAGCTCATAAGCACATTCTTCTGTATGTGCTCTGTCCTTAATCAGTCCAATGTAGTCAATCTCCAGTTGGAATGGACCATCTACTTTGTCTCCCAAAGCGAATCCTATAGTACTGATCTGTTAAAGAAAAACAATTCATATTTAAGGTGGTTCTTTTTAATTAACACAACATTAAAATTACTCATCTTCAAGTTGGTTAACCTTGAATTTCACTAGAGTAGTCATAATTGGAGGCTAGGTTTGAATCCACGCTTAGCTGTGGAAACTGATTTTGGAAAGTCAGTCTGTCAGCCTTAGAGGAATGCAGTGGCAGCATGCTGAGTAAGGAGGCAGGATTAGAGAAACTCACAGATAATGAAATAATGAAATCCATGAAAGTTAAACCTGCAATTGGTAGAGAGCCAACTGTACTCCATTTTAAGGTACTGAGCATCTGTTTGATTGTAAGCATCCATTACTATAATCAGGAGAAAAAGGAAATGGTGTCTTGTGTGCCTTGAAGTCATTTTTGAATTATGGTGAACTTAACACAGGGTTTTTTGGGCAGAATTGGGTCGGGGGGTTTGCCCTTGCCCTAGGTCACCCTGTGTGTTCCATGGCTGAGTAGCAATTGAAACCCTGGTTCCCCATGTCGTAGTCAAAACTCAAACCACTATACCATGCTGGTATCTGCTCTGTATACACTTTTAAAGTGACACTAACAGCAATTGTATCCGCTTCTGAATGTAGGACTTACCTCATTTAATTTAGTGGGTTTTAAGTACGCAAACATAGAAAACTTAACTATAAACCATGGCTCACATGGAACAATTCAGCAGGGCTCTCTTGTAATAGCAAAAATGACTTTTCATTTCTATTCAAGCTTTGCCCAGGACTGTTTCCAGGTCAGTATGATGCATTATCCAAAGGGTTATTTCAATTTTCTAGTTAAACCAAAAGAATGAACAGTATCACATGGAAACATCTCATAAGCCTCCTATCGCTCTATCATCTGAAGTGTTTCTGTCATCTCGAAATGCTAAATGGTGCCTCAAGTTTGATTTTATCCTTTGCTTCAATGGGAGCATACTCAGAAAAAATTTACACAGATCCAATTGATGTGATAATGATACAAGCATGGGATGAAATCCATTCCACTGATGGGCAGTGTCTACCCGTCAGTGGAATGGTATCTACTATACAGTAGCAGACCAAATGTGATTATGGTAGATTCCTGAGTTATTAATATCTGCCACAATTTGTAACTCTTGGTCATTTAATAAAAGCAACAAATCTTATTTTTTTTCCTAATTTGGGCAGCTGACTGTTTTGAGTGGATATGAGTAGATTTCTGAGTCAACAGTTGTGATGCCCAGTTAAGGTACTAAAAACAAATTCCTGGGCCAAGCATGCACTGAGAGGCATATTGTGTTAGAATTCTGAATCCCTCTTCCTGGGCTATTATTTTATAGCTGGCATCACTTAGCAGATTTTATAAAATAAAAGTTAACTCTCCGTGTAGGATTTCCCTCCCTGCACTTCCATTTGCTCCAGAGGGTTGAGAGTTCTTGAGTACATTTCAGGGGGTCTCAAGAGGGAAGGGAAGAGTCCTGTGACTTCAGTCACACAATACTGGATGATGTTGTGTGCCTTCAAGTCATTTCCACTGATGGTGACCCTAAGGGAAGCCTATCACAGGGTTTTCTTGGCAAGATTTGTTCAGAGGACCTTTGCCTTTGCCTTCCTCTTGGACTGACAGAGTGTGACTTGCCCAGTGGATATCAATGGGTGAGTAGGGGTTTGAACCCTGGTCTCCAAGTTGTAGCCCAGTGCTCAAACTACTACACCACGTTGGGTCTCACAACTTTGTGTTAGGGTTATTCAAATAGCTTCAAACACAACCCGAATTAGCTTCTGTATTTGGTAACTGAAGCTCCCAAAATGCTCATAAACCACACTGAAGCTTTCATATGTGTGACTTTTAGTCAACACTTCTCAAGTGCTTTCGACTGGAACCAATTTTAAAGCTACCACTCTCTCTGTTTAAATGTGTGAAGCTTCTGGTATAAAATTATGCCTAATTTTGATGGATTTTGCTCCAAATTTAAATTGTAAAATGTTTAAGTTTTAAATTTTAGACCATGCAGTGGGCACACATGCATATCTACCTGGAAGAGGTGGCATATATTTTAACATCACAATATAATTAAACAATTCCTAGTACACCTGTTTTTTTTCCATAACAATTTTCCAAATCAGGTAGCTGGAAAAGTTTAGGGGGGCTTTTCAAGTTTTATATGAAGTATTGACTAATGCGGCACTCTTGCGCTTAGACAAAAAAAGCACTGTCTGAAACTGGGAACTGAGATGTACTTCCTACATACTTTTTAACTATAGTTTGAGCCAAAGTGATTCACAGTGATCCAGGAGACAACTCAAAGCATTTGGTTTTAATCTTCACAAATTTTGTATCAAAATATAGTATGGATGAGTGGAGGAATAAGTTTAATGTTCAGGATGAGGGGCGTGTTTGTGACAGAAAGGACAGGAGACAGCTGTTTAGTGCAGGAAAACAAAAACATCAATTCAATACTCCAGGTTCTTTTTCCACAAGGTCCATCAATGTACAGCCATTTGTTACCATCAGAGTTTCCAACATCAAGCTTGTAACCCCTATCATAAAGGAGATGAGATTAGTCCAGCATGACCTCTTTCTGAAAAATCCATGTTGACTTTTAGTGATTATGGCATTGCTTTCTAAGTTTGTAATTACTTAGAAAGCAATGCCATAATCACTAAAAGTCAATGTGGATCTCTCAGAAAGAAGTCATGCCAGACTAATCTCATCTCCTTTTATGATAGGGTTACAAGCTTGATAGATGAAGGGAATGCTGTAGACATGGCATATCTTGACTTCAGTAAGGCCTTTGACAAAGTTCCCCATGACATTCTTGCAAAGAAGCTAGTAAAATGTGGGCTGGACAGGGCTGCTGTTAGGTGGATTGGTAATTGGCTGACCGACTGAACCCAAAGAGTGCTCACCAATGGCTGCTTTTCATCCTGGAAAGAAGTGACTAGCGGGGTGCCACAGGGTTCTGTCCTAGGCCCAGTGCTATTCAACATCTTTATCAATGACTTGGATGAAGGAATGGAGGGCATGCTGATCAAATTTGCAGATGACACCAAATTGGGAGGGGTTGCTAATACCCCAGAGGACAGGAGCAAATTTCAAAATGACCTTGACAGATTGGAGATCTGGGCTAAAGCTAACAAAATGAATTTCGACGGACAGAAATGTAAAGTCTTATACTTAGGCAGAAAAAAATGGAATGCACAAATATAGGATGGGGGATAGCAGTACATGTGAAAGGGATCTAGGAGTCTTGGTAGATCACAAGCTGAACATGAGTCAGCAGTGTGATGCGGCAGCCAAGAAAGCCAATGCAATTCTTGGTTGCATCAACAGGAGTATGGTGTCTAGGTCAAGGAAGGTAATGGTACCACTCTATTCTGCATTGGTTAGGCCTCATTTGGAATATTGTGTCCAGTTCTGGGCACCTCAGTTCAAGAAGGATATTGACAAGCTGGAGCATGTCCAGAGGAGGGCAACGAAAATGGTGAAGGGTCTGGAAGCCATGCCTTATGAGGAATGGCTTAGGGAGCTGGTTATGTTTAGTCTGCGGAAGAGAAGGTTAAGAGGGGACATGATAGCCATGTCTAAATATCTGAAGGGATGTCATGTCAAGGAGTGAGCGGGCTTGTTTTCTGCTGCTCCAGAGACTAGGACAAGGAGCAATGGATTCAAGCTGCAGGAAAGGAGATTCCACTTGAACCTCAGGAAGAACTTCCTGATGGTTAGAGCTATCCGGCAGTGGAATATGCTGCCTTGGAGTGTGGTAGAGTCTCCTTTGGAGATTTTTAAGCAGAGGCTGGATGGCCATCTGTTGGGAATGCTTTGATGGGTGTTCCTGCATAGCAGGAGGTTCGACTTGCTGGCCCCTGGGGTCTCTTCCAACTCTGATTCTATCTCATTCAGGATTCTAACAGTGCTTTTCTGGGAGCTGATTTTTGTTCTTGATGTATTTGATCTTTCCTTTCTACTCTTTTGTTCTCAGGTTGTAAATTTAAATTTTATTTAAAAAAAAAAGAGAGAATCCGGTCACTGCTACAGAGGTGAGATTGTAGCTATCATTGCTAATTTGTTTCATCTTTGGAATTTTTTTGTCTGTGGCCAGAATTAAGTATTCCAATTTCCAAGACATCCTCTATAAAATTGATTCCTATAAACTGTACACTGTCAAATCCATTACCCATGACTTATTTTTACATTTTTTTAAAGGAACATGCTTTTGTGCATAGGGCTTAATAAATCTGTTAGTTAATAGACTAATTCTGGTGTTAAATTTCTGCCCACTGTCCAATTGAGTGTGTAGCCTGAGAACAAAAAAGTATCCCATGAACTGACTTAAGATTCTTTGGAGTTGCCACTGATCTCTCCAATCCTCTCGCATGTACAGAGAATGTGGGGGAGAGAGCAGTCTTTAGTTTTGCAGTGACATTTGCAAAGCAGTGAAAAGGCATTTGATTTCTGTTTTTCATAACCCAACGTAAGACAAAGAAAGGTCTCTGGACATGCAGAAAATGCATGTGTCTTGGATTTGGTAAAGACCCTCTCCCCAGACTGAATCATCTTCAGTTCAAAGAATTAGGAGGAAAGTTGAAATCTTTGTGCTGAATATCAGGGAAGGGTCCAACCAGGTCACCAGTGGCATGAAATCCGTGAACTCATTTCTGCTCTTACTTTTGACCATATTCAAATACCAGATTAAAATGCAGAAACACATACCTTATCTAACCAAACTGCATGCTGGTTATCCTGGACTCTACCTCGGCTTGAAAAAAAGAACTTAGAAAATGGAATCTGTCAATAAGAAATTATGGATTCATTAGAAAAAAGTACAGTTCAAATAAATAGTACCAATTTTCTCCACATGGTTCATAATAGCACCTAACTTTAAATACAAAGCTTGCATATTCAAGTCAGACTATTGTACCTAATCTGTCCCACCATAGCTACTTAAATTGTCCGTTACTTGCTAACTTTACTATTGGCTCAACTGATTATAACTGCATGCATAACTATGCAAAAGAATAGATATTTATGAGCAGATTAAGATATTTACATACCTCTCATTATGAGGCATCTTGAAATCACCCAAGTTCTTTGACTACAAAGAACTGTTAGCTACTATGGGCATATGGCAGTCTTTAAGACTGAATCACATATCTGTATTCAATAGACCAAAACTGCAGTAGTGCCTGCTATTTAACAGTGGTAAATGTGTCAATAAAACTTTATTTAACAGTATGACTTCATTAAATACAACAATCCTGACAACATAGTTTCAAAGATTTCTAGCCCACCCTCAGGAGTGGAGGAAATCCTGAAGTATTCCAGAATTTCCAATCCAAGCTGTATATACAGCCATAGCAGCCCCGTCTAGCCAGTGTCTGACTGAGTTTGTAGAGGCAATGGATGCTCTTATCAGTTCCATGGCTGAAGGATCAACTGTATGCGTTTCTGCATACAAAAGTACTATTGAAAATAAAAAGAGAAAAGGCAAGTGTGGTGCTCACTGGCCTTGGTTCTCCTTGATGAAGGAGATGTCAATAAAAGAGCCCTGGAGGTTGCCAATCCAAAAGGATCTCTTAAGTCAAGGTCTGGTCCATCATCCAGATCCAAGATGGTTGAATTTGACAGCTTGGGTCTTGAGAGGAAGGCTGTAGAGTTGCAAGAGTATTTGCCAACTGTGGTAGACATCATTATGGCATTGTGGCAGTAATCAACTCAGAATGTATATAGTATGACTTGGAAAGCATTTGAGAAATGGTGTTCTGCTGAGTCCTTGCAGTTTGCTGATGAACGAGTGAAACATGTTTTGCAGTTCTTACAAGATGGTTTGCAAAGAGATCTGAGACCAAACACTTTGAAGCATCAAGTGTCTGCGTTGTCTGTTGTATTAAAATTTGATGGAGTTCCTCTTTCAGTGCACCCTCGTATTAAGAGGTTTCTAAGAGGCACAGTGTTGACTTCTTATCCAACTAAGCGAGAACAGAGGCTCTATTTATATCATATAATCATAAATCTATGGGTCAGAAAGCATCTAAGACTGTCATTGGAAGATGGATTAAGAGTTGCATCTTTCAATGTTATGATGTGGCAGGCCAACCTACGCCATGCAATGTATATCCACATTCTATGAGATCTACGGCAACTAGTACTGTTTATAATGTGACTTCTTCATTACAAGATATCTGTGATGCAGCAGGCTGGTCATAGCCATCTACCTTTATAAGACATTATAAAATGGACAAGTTTAAGGTGGAGCAGGCTGCTTTTGGCAGTAAGGTACTTTGAACAGTACTTCAACATAAATAGAGTCCCACCCAGAAAGTGGCTTGGGTATGTCCCAATCATTGTGGATTCCTCCTCCGTGCCATCCTGAGAATGAGAAGTTGTACTTACTGTGAATTGTCATTCTGGGATGGCAGGAGGAGGAATCCACACCCTCCCTGGTGGTGTGTAATATATATATGCATATAACTGAGCTAGTGTCTCATCCCAGTTTAGTGCATATCACCAACAGTTGGCTGAGGATGTAGGAAAAAAGATGCATCTATGTTTATGTACAAGCTCTTGTATTCTCGGGACGGCACGGAGGAGGAATCCACAACTGGGTAATCCTTGTGTGCCAACTGGAATCCTCCTCCTGCCATCCCAGAATGACTGTTCACGGTAAGTCCGACTTCTCATTTATTGAGCAATTAGTTCAAATTTTGACTTCATTTTTATTCTTCAACTCTTTAAACCTCTGGAATGAATGTTAGAATACAACAGTCATTTTTGGAAAAAAAGTATTTTGAACAAGCTACCTTTTGGTACAAGTATGCCTCTGTTAACAAACTAGATGCATTTCAGGATATTACTTCTTGAAGAGAAAATCTGGTACCAGAGGCAGAAATACCATGGAACGGATATGGATAAGGATAGGTTTTTACATTACAAAAAAAAAGAAAAAAGGAGAGTAGTTAATCATGGTTTGGGAAACGTTTCCCTCAGAACTAACAATACGCAAGTATGGAAGAAAACAATAAGATAAGGTTAGGTTTTGTGCAAGTAAACAAAAACATTTGTAACCTTCTAGAGGTCAGTCTCAAAATGCAAAATCCTTGTCTACCTTGCTATCGCATAGCATCTCACTGTTAACAATCTGAATGAACATACTTCTAGGTTTGATGGGAGATACCAAAAACCTAAACATGATGGAGTTTACATATACCCTGCTGAGTTGCAAATGGGTTTGGGAAATTCCCTGTAGCAGCTTCCTGTCTGCTCTGCCTGTGCAGATAAGGAAAGAGACAGAGTTACCTGCTGAGTGTTGTCACCAAGGTATGTTTTAGTTTGTTAGCAATCTAAAGAGTTAAGTCTCCTAGTCATTGATTTCCAAAAGCACATCATAAGAAGTTCTGTTTTCAGAAGCTTCATTAACTGAAGTATGCTTGTATTCAAGTTTGAAAAACCCAGCCAATTTCACTTTGGACCTTATTATGTATTATATATTTGTTTCCGTTTAAAACAAAGAGCGTCAGTTTACAATGACAATGTTGATTAATGAATATATTACTAGCAGTGCCCACTGAGATTACCTAGTTTCCCACAGAAATTATAATTTGTTTAAATTGTATGAAACGTTATGTGTTACCTTAATTTCTTCCCAATATGGGCCTCCTCGTGTGAACATGAAATAACTATAGAGATCATCCTTCTGATGAGAGAAGTATGGGTCTGTATAGAGGTTTACCATCCAGGGTCTACCATCACCACGAACACGCAGATGTAAGCTGTTGAAATTCGACCAATCATAAGGGCTCTTTCGATCAAAAGCAACCTAGCAAAATGTGATATTGATTTAAGTGTTTCAAATAGTTGTTACATTTAGTCAAACTCAGTTTTCCTCATCCCAACTTAAAAAGTGAATTCTTAACATTTTGGTAACACTGTACTGTGTACCCTGGAAAACTCCTATTTATTCATTTGATTTATATCCCATCTTTTTCCTTACATAGGATCCAAGGTGGCAAACTCTGTTTGGAATGGTTAATTACTAGCAGATGCTTTGTTTGTACTATTAATCTACTCTAGCCCTTCCACAGAGCTTACTGTCATGCTAGCTGGACTACCTTATTAAGATTTTGTACCTTGGCAGAACATTAGGGCCTCAGCCACATGTTTATTATCATGCTCAAGAGCTAAGAGCATAGCACTGGGAAAAACGGTCCTAGAAACTCTAACCATTTCTCATGCCCAGAAACTAACTATATGGTCTCATTGGGAGAACTTCCCTCAATTCCAGAATAGTCAGAAACTGGAAAAAAGTTTTGTGGCTGCTGTTGCCATGTTCCAAGTGCACTGGAATCACTGCCTGACAATGTGAACTTGCAATGTAAATATGCCAACTTGATAGATTAAAATAAATTCTTTAGATATATCTAATAATATGTCTAAAGTAAATAAAAATGGTGAAGCCAGAAAATATTTCAAACTTTTCAAAATCTGCAAGAATGCACTTAAGGAGCCAATCCTGTTTACAGTAACTTGGCAATAAATCCTTGGCTCACTTTTCTTTGCTCTTGCTCCATACAGGATTCAGCAGTCTGTGTCTTACTACTTCTTCTTTGTGGTCTCTGTGCCTCACACACTAGGAGCTTTCGCGCATGCGCGGTAGCGTTTGGAAGATTCTAGAGCTTAGTAGCTTGACGGGAACCCCTCCCCCATGCCGGTACTGCGCATGTTCATCCCACCGAGTAACGGTCACTCCTCAGTTCTTTCTCGTCTGCCGTAGCATACAGAAGGTTCTTTGCTAGTGGCTTGTGCTTTATTGTTGCTTCATCGGATTTTTTGGCTTGACTCGGTTTTTCGGATTTTGATTACGGCTTTCGAATTAAAGACTTGTTTTGGTATTTCAAATCCCCTTTCTTCTTCGTGGTCTCTGTGCCTCACACACTAAGCTTTCGCGCGTGCGCGGTAGTGTTCAGAAGATTCTAGAGCTTAGCAGCTTGGCGGGAACCCCTACCCCATGCCGGTACTGCGCATGCTCCTCCTGCCGAGCAACGGTCTCTCCTCAGTTCTTTCTCGTCCGCCATTGCGTACAGAAGGTTCTCTTAGTGGTTTGTGCTTCGTTCTATTTTCTTGGCGTTTTTTGGCTTGACTTCGGTTTTCGGACTTCTTGACTTTGGCTTTGGATTACAGATTTGAATTGGTATTGAAACCCCCTTCTCTTCTCCTTTTCTCCGGACTTCTCTTCGGATTTTTTCTCTCACCTCAGTCTCTTCTTCTTCTTCTCACTGGACTATCGGCCTATGTCTGCGCCTTTCAAAAAGTGTGTCTCTTCTGGACGGAAAGTCGCTCTCTCAGACAAGCATTGCGAGTGCCTTTTCTGTTTGGGCGAAACCCACAACACCCGGGCTTGCCCTATCTGCAGAGAGTTCACCACTCAAACTCTCTGCAACCACTCATCGAGGTTGAAATCCCATTGTTGGGAACAGTCTTTGCGAGCAAGGGACCAGCCCGAGGCCCGTGCCGAGATGTCCGAAAAATCATCATCCAGACGACGAGCGACTCCACCATCAATGGTGTCGGCGGCTGCCGCGCTGTCCACCTCGTCGGTACCGGGCTTGGTACCAACATCGACACCGTCCATCTCCTCACTCCCGAAGCTGTTGGCGGCTGCCAAGACAACTAAGGAGACACCTGTGGGCTTGCAGGCCTCCTTGACAACCAGGCCTCCAACTCCGGCCCAAAAGAAACGTCCTGCTGCTCTGGACGTAGAGAAGGAGAAAGAGAAGGAGAAGAAGGAAAAGGAGAAGAGGCATTCCCCACCTAAGGAGGTCCGCCTTCCCACACCTCCACCAACTCAGCTCCCTGGGGATCCAGGAGAGCTGTCGGACCTGGAAGAGGTCCTTGAGGTGTCAGATGAGGAGCAGGCCATCGAGGTCTTGCCTTCCTCGAAACCACCCATTCTAACGGCTGCGGTGTCCCCGCCTGGTCACCGCAGGTCTGTGGACCGCCGGCCTTCGCCGAGGCCTGGGGCAGCCTTGGGCAGGAGCATGTCCCACTCTCCGGAGCGGAGAGTCAGGCCGCCATCACCATGCCAACGGGAGATCTACTATGAAAGACCACATTCCCATCCTTCGACCGAGTCCGTCTACACCTCTGCCTCTTATCTCGGCAGATATGGTCAAGAGGCTCACTGGCGTGAGTATCCGGCGTCGTACCAGTCCTATTCCCCATCTAATAGGGATAAGTACCACCCAGATGCAAGGAACTGGATCCCGTATCGACGGTCCCATTCTCCTCCCAACAAGGTCTGCTACTCCCAGCATTGGCGTTTGCGAAGCCGCTCACCTTCTCCTCACCGCTGGAGATCTAGAGAGCCTTCACCCCACTACGGGGCTGTGTCGCCTCCACCAAGAGTCACCTCCATGGTTACCTGCCCGACGTCCCAGACCACATCGACACAGGCTGTGGCACCTGTCATGACAGCCACTCAAGCAACTAAACGTGTGCGCTCTATGGTGGTGCCACCTGCCTCTTCGGCGACAAGTGCTGCAGCCCCGATCCCCACGTCATCGGCAGTACAGGTAGTGATGGAGACCCCGGCGGTGACCCGAGACAGACCTGCGAGCAGGGAGAGGTCTGCAGACAGCTCTCGGTCTCCATCCTCCCAGTCCTATGATTTGGACTTGGAATTGGAGGATTCGACGCCGGCTTCCCGTGAGTCACCTCCATTGGCTTTCGGGGACCCGGTTCCGGAGTCGGCGCCTCAGGACGTCCAACAGTTCTCGGCCATTCTGCTCCGGATGGCCGCAGCGCTCGGTCTCAAGGTCTCAGAACCAGATTGAGAGGAGGAGGACCCGGTCTTCCAATATGTAGAAGCTCGCCAGCCGGCCACCGCTCCGCTGCCCTTCCTGCCAGCCCTAAAACATCCGTGGGACAAGCCGGCTTCTGCACAGCCTATACCACACAGGCTGGAGCACCTTTATAAGACCCAGAAGGAGAAAGCGGAGTTCCTTTTTAGTCACCCGGTCCCGAACTCTATCGTTGTAGAGTCTGCCCAGACCAAGGGTGGTAGCAGGGCACATACCACCCCGCCGGACTGTGAGGGACGTAAGTTGGACACCTTTGGCAGGAGGTTTTACACCGCCTCCTCTCTAATTGCCAGGGTGTCCAATACACAGGCGTGCCTGGCAGCTTATCTCCGCAACCTGCTCAACCACTTTGCACCCCTTCTGGCCGGCCTTGCGGAGGAGAATCGCCCGGCTGCGGTCCAGTTGTTTAACGAGGCCGTAGCCATTGCCATCCAACAGATCATGTCCTTGAAGCATACCGTGGAGGTTGCTTTGAGGGTTATGGTAGGCTCTGTAGCCCTCCGCCAGCATGCCTGGCTCCGGTCATTGGGGCTGCAGGAGGACAGTCGAAGGCGAATTGAAGACCTTCCCTTCGACGGCCAAGGCCTTTTCAACGCCGCGACCGACAAGGAGATGGACAACATCGTTAAGGCGCGCCTGACCGCCAGGAAGATGGGAATAAACCAGTCTTCCCAGCCCCGTCGGTCCTCTGGCTCCCGATCGTCTTGGCGCTGGCCTTCGTCCTCCAGCTTCCAGCAACGGTCTTCTCAGTCTGTCCAGTCCCGACCGTCGACTGTCTCCGGCCAAAGATTGTTCCGATGACGCCCAGCCTCGTCGTCAAAGAAATCTTCGTCCAAGGCGAAGTCCCGGTTTTGACCACCTACACAGGTCGCCACTGCATCCATCCTTCAGGTCAGCCGAGCCTGGCCAGACACCTCGCCGAGTGGCATCAAGTCATGACGGATTCTTGGGTGCTTTCCATCATCCATCTCGGCTATGCCATAGAGTTTCAAGGTACTCCACCATGAGGCGTCTACTATTCCACCACGGCCAGCTCGGCCCTGCTGGAAGAAATCCATTCCCTGCTTCAGAAAGGGGCGATCGAGCGACTTCCGTCTTCAGCCAAAAACACCGGCTTCTTCTCCTGGTACTTCATGGTACCGAAGACAGATGGAACCCTGCGGCCCACCCTAGACCTCAGAGAGGTGAACGAATACATCTGCCCCAAAAGGTTCAAAATGGTTACGCTATCCTTGATCCTGCCTTTCCTTCGTCGAGGGGACTGGTTTGCCTCCATCGATCTTCGGGATGCTTATTTCCACATCGCCATTCGCCTGCAGCACAGGTGATACCTACAGTTTGTGGTCAACGGCACCTGTTACCAGTACAAGGTGTTACCATTTGGACTCTCAACCACACCCAGGGTCTTCACTAAATGCATGGCCCCAGTGGTATCATACCTGCGGACGAAGGGCGCCTCCATCTATCCCTATCTGGACGATTGGCTGTTGGTGGCGTCCTGCAGACAGAAACTCTACAACAACATCCACCGGACATTGACACTTTTGACCCGTCTCAGTCTCCGGGTCAACCCAAAGAAGTCCCACCTCGAGCCTGCGAGAGTGCTAGACTTCATCAGAGCCACACTGGAGTCGGTATTGGCAAGGGCCTACCTACCGCTAGACCGGGCACGGACACTTTGTCGGGCCGCATCGACGGTCTTCACTGCCCCGACGGTGACAGCGAGGAGAATACAACAACTCCTCGGCTATATGGTGTCTACCACCGTGGTGACTTACCTTTCCAGGCTCCGCGCACACCCCCTTCAACACTGGTTTGTCCGAGTCTTTGACCTGCTGCAGGACTACCAGTAACGATTACTTTGGCAGCCCCCACAAGTACACTCCTCCCTGCTATGGTGGCAGTCTTACAGTCACCTCATGTCAGGCATGGCATTCTGGGAGTCGACACCGCAGGTGACAATAACGACTGATGCCTCCCTCTTCGGATCAGGAGCCCACTGTGGCGAGCTAAAAGTCCGGGGCCGGTGGATCAATGACGAGACCATCCTCCACATCAGCGCTCTTGAGTTGCTTGCAATTTGGAAGGCGCTGAAGGCCTTTCGCCACCTAGTTACAGACCGCATGGTGCTGATCCTCAGAGACAATACGACAGCGGTCTGTTATGTCAACAGGCAAGGAGGAACTCATTTGACTACCCTCCTCGACATAGCCCTCGGCTTCTGGGACTGGTGCGTCTCGCTCCGAATCCATCCGGTGGCGGTTCACCTGGCCAGGCAGGAGAACACCATGGCAGACGCCCTCAGCAGGGACATCTCTTGCCACCATGAGTGGTCCCTCTCTGACAGGGCATTCCAAATGATCCAGGACTGTTGGGTTGAGCCAACGATCAACATTCCGCCATCGGTAACGTCTTGACTGCGGCCAGGAAGGAGTCGACATGCCGCAACTATCATTACAAGTGGCGACGCTTCGTGGCCTTTGCTGAAGCAAGATGGGAGCTGGTATCACCTGTCAACCTGCCTACCGTACTCCACTTCCTCTTGCACCTTCGACAGCAGGGCCTTGCCTTCCCTTCCTTGAAGGTTTACCTTGCTGCAATCGTGGCATACCAACCTCCACGATCCTCCTCCGCGGCTCTCTTTTCAGGCGGTACCGTCAAGCAATTCATGAAAGGCCTGCAGCACCTGTACCCCCCGGTACCGCCCCCTCTACTGCCATGGTCACTATCGCTGGTGTTATCACAGCTAACGAGGCCACCTTTCGAACGGATGGCGACTGCTGATGACAGGCTGCTCACCATGAAGACTGCCTTCCTTGTGGCTGTCACCTCGGCCAGGTGAGCGGGAGAGCTGACAGCACTACGGTCTGACGAGCCCTTCCTTGTGTTCCACAGGGATAAAGTGGTCCTCCGGCCTGACATCTCATTCCTGCCGAAGGTGGTGTCCAGCTTCCATCTCAGTCAGGACATCATCTTGCCTACCTTCTGTCCAGACCTGACTACACCTTTGGAACGATCCCTTCATTCCTTGGATGTTCGTCGGGCCCTGGCATTCTACACAGACAGGACTCCCTCTTTCACAGAGACTCCGCACCTCTTTGTGTGCTACGGTAGACATCGGAGAGGCCACAAGGTGTCCACCCAAAGCTTTTCAAAATGGGTGGCTGGGAAAATCCTGCTGGCGTACAAGCTCGTGAAGCAGCATCCACCAGCATTCCTCCGAGCTCATTCCACTAGAGCCGTGGCAACATCTGCAGCCCTCTTGCGAGGAGTCGACCTGCAGGAACTCTGTCGTGTGGCGACCTGGTTCCAACCATCGACCTTTGTGCGCCACTACAAGCTGGACTGCCGTTCCCGTCGAGATGCCCATTTTGGACATGCTGTACTGGCTTCTGTACTCTAGGACCTGACCCATCATCCTACTGGTAAGCTACACAGTCTCCTAGTGTGTGAGGCACAGAGACCATGAAGAAGAAGAACAAGTTGCTTACCTGTAACTGTGGTTCTTCGAGTGGTCATCTGTGCCCTCACACACACACACACCCAACCTTCCCCTCTTTTTCAGGTCCCCTTTTTCGGCGCACTTCAGAACTGAGGAGTGACCGTTACTCGGCGGGATGAGCATGCGCAGTACCGGCATGGGGGAGGGGTTCCCGCCAAGCCACTAAGCTCTAGAATCTTCCGAACGCTACCGCACACGCGTGCAAGCTCCTAATGTGTGAGGGTACAGATGACCACTTGAAGAACCACAGTTACAGGTAAGCAACCTGTTCTTTCTACCATTTGTCTACATGCTGTGCCATTTTTCACTGCTGCAGAAACAATAAAACGTACAAATAAATTTTGGTGCTCTAAATCAAAGTGTTAGTAGAAGAAACTGCTGTCGCTAACATATTCAAATATATCATTTAGAGCAGGGCTTTCCAAATGGTGTGTCGTGACACATTAGTGTGTTGACTGCAGTGTGTTGGTGTGTCCCCCTCCCCAGCCGAGAAAGACCCCCCGAACCTGGCTCGCTGCCATTGCTCTTGCTGGGGCCTTTCCCCAGCAAGAATGATGGCAGTGGCATGGACCAGCTGGGAGGGGGCTGTCTTTCCCCCTGCCGTTGCTGTCGCTGGGGCTTTTCCTGTTGAGGGTGATGGCAGCAGGCCAGGATCGGTGGGGAGCTGCCTTTCCCCACCCAAGACATGCCTCTAGGTACCTCTGGTTTGCTAGTAAAGGTGAATTACTGTGTCATGGAATGATACATGTTGAAAAAGTTTGTCACCAACATGAAAAGTTTGGGAAGTTCTGATTCAGCATGTCCTCCACCTGAACTAGTGACTGTATCAGGAATTTTGAGTTCTTGGCCTGCTATGTTTAATATAATTTAGGACTACTGAATTCTTCTTCAGGGTCTCTGTGCCTTACACAATGGGAATCTTTGCACATGCACAGTAGCTTTTCAGAAAGTTCCAGAGCTGAGCAGCTTGGCGGGAACCCCTCCCCCATCCGGTACGCAGCATGCTCAGTCTTGCTAAGTTAACAGTCTCTCCCCTCAGTTTCTTTTCGTCTGTCAACTAGTTAGCAGCTTGGAAGGCTTCCTCGCTGAGCAGTTCTCTAAATTCTTGGCTTTTTCTTGGTCCTTTCGTTCGTTTTTTGTCTTTTTACAACAAAAAAC
Organism: Ctenosaura bakeri; assembly: GCA_948474755.1. NCBI lineage: Eukaryota > Metazoa > Chordata > Lepidosauria > Squamata > Iguanidae > Ctenosaura > Ctenosaura bakeri. Next base: position 173,643 of record CAOLHI010000917.1, on the reverse strand, counting down.
TGTAAGAGCTCTTCTTCCCTTCTTATGTCGTCTTTGTTTAAGTTGTGCGTGTCTTGCGGCTGCAAGGTTTCTCTTTCGGACGCCCACCCCGAGTGTTTGTTCTGCCTTGGGGAGGGCCATAACGTTCAGGCCTGTTCTAAATGTAAGGATTTCACCTCCCAGACTCTGAAGAATACAGCTTTTCGGTTGAAATCCTACTGTTGGGAGCAAGCCCTTCACATTAAAGAGCAGGTGTCTTCCAATACCGCTCTTTCCACCATTTTGGTATCGACGCCCTCCACGACATCTTCTACCTCGGCCCCGAAGTTATCAGTAACGTCCAGTCCTTTGGTATTGACAGCTTCGGTACCAGTACCAACAGTAACCTCACCAACCTTACTGCCAACATTTTCTTTACCAAGGATGCCGAAGTTCTCCAGGATGCCTACTGTCCCATCTGCCACTGGAGATGCCACCTCGACCTCGCAGTAAGTTCGCAAGGTCCCTATCTTGGTGGAGTGGAAACAGGCCTTGTCGCACCATTCTTCTGTTTCCTCCAGTAAGAAGAAGGAGAAGCACCACTCTCCTTCTCTTGCTGCCCACCCATCAGCTAATCAACCTTCCTCTCTTGGTCCCTTACTGACACCTCCCCCAACGCAACCTTTGTCATCCACTGTCGAGGAGGAGGATGCTCCTATCCTTTCACCTGTGTGGGACACTGTCCAGCTCCTGGTGCTTTCGGTTCCGGCTGCTGCAGATCTCACGTCCAACTTTGACCACTGGGCCTTGCCACCGGCCTCTCCGCCTGTGACGTCGGGCCAGTTCGGAGATGGGTGTATACAAACTGCACTGGCCCTGGCTTTCTCTTCTGGTCATCCCGAGTTCGACTGTCTGCCTGTTTTGGACGCTCCTCAGGCTATTTCCTGAGACCGGCCTCGACTTAGCGTGGCCTGCTCTCTGGGATGCGCTGAAAAGGACAGATCTCCACATCATCGGGACTACTGCTACCGCACCACTTATGAGCCTTCGTTGGTGAGAGTTGATTCGCCTTTCTCTTTGGCCTCCTATATCACCAGGTATGGCCACGAACAGCTTTGGAGAGAGCAACCCAGCTCCTACCACTCATATTTGCTGGCTTATCATGATTGGTACCATCCTGTCGTTCATCGTTGGTCTCCTTAGTGCCCTCGATGTTCACGTTCTCCATCACGATCTCCTTCAGGATCACATTACTGATGCTCCCCGCAGTATCGTCGGTCCAGATCCCGTTCTCGGTCCCACTCAGCCTGCTACCGCCATTCGCCATCTTGGTCACGCAACCAGTCCTGAGACCCATCGCCTCATTGTCGGGCCGTTTCGCTGCTCCTCGGGTGACAGCAACGGTGTCACGGTCTCTGTCAGATACTCACACTGCATCTACTCTGCCAACATCTCTGTTGGCTTCGTTGTTGACGCAGTCCATCACTGCACGGATCCCGACTGTACTACCCATTTCGTCGACATTGACCTCAGTACTGATTCGCATCCTGACCTCAATACCAGCACAAATCCTGGTTTCGCTACTGGCTCCGACTGCTCTACCGGTCTTTACTCCCACTCCACCTGCTGTTCTTCCTGTGACAGGACCCGCCCGACATCGTAGTTCTCAATCCTCTCACTCATTGTCTTCTTCTTCTGATTCTTATGACTCTGATGGTGATTCAACAGATTCCACACTGCAATCTCATACTTCCCCGCCTTTAGCGTTTGGGGACCTGTCTCCTGATTCAGCTCCTGAGGATGCCAAGCAGTTCTTGGACATCTTGGTCCGGATGGCCACTGCCTTGGGCCTCGACATTTCTGGTCCTGCTCCTATGGTACAGGACCCAGTTTTCCACTATGTCAATACTCGACCCCCGTCGACAGCTCCAATTCTATTTCTGCCTGTCTTTCAGGAGGTCTTGAAACATCCTTGGGCCCGGCCGGCATTGCATCAACCGATCCCTCACCGCCTGGAGCATATTTACCACACCCAGAAGGAGGACGTAGATTTCTTATTCAACCATCCGACTCCAAATTTGATTGTTGTCGAGTCATCCCAAACAAAAGGGCCCACATGACTCCACCTGATCGAGAGAGCTGCCATTTGGATGTCTTTGGCTGTCACTTTTACTTTGCCTCCTCGTTGATCGCCAGGATTTCTAACACTCAAGCTTGCTTAGCGGTCTATCAACGTAACATCTGGGATGGATTTTTCCCCCTGCTTTCTCACCTGCCAGATGACCACAAAGCTACCGCTGTTCAATATTTCAACGAGTCTTTGGCTCTCTCAAATCAGCAGATTCTGTTGTCCCGACATGTGGTCGAGGGTGCAGCACACGTAACTGTGGGTGCAATCACCCTCTGCTGGTTCGCCTGGCTCCGGTCTGCTGGGTTGACCAAGGATAGCAGAAAAAGGATTGAGGACTTGCCCTTTGATGGCCAAGGACTCTTTCATGCAACTACAGACGATGCTATAGACCATTTTATGAAAGCTTGACTGACAGCTAAGAAGATGGCCCTTCATTCAACGGCTCAACCTAGAAGACCATCTTCATCCTGCTCTTCATGGAGGTGCCCTTCCTACTCTTATAGGTTGAACTCTCCTCGCCGCACGTCTCACCAATCATCTTTGCTGGCTTCTTCTTGTTGTTCCTTTAGACGATGTCAACAATCTTTCAAGAAATCTTCCTCAACGACTAAGTCACATTTTTCACCCCCCTTGCAGGTCGCCACCTCTGCCTCTCTTTCATCTACTCGACTACCTATCCAGAACCACAGGACTGGCTTGCCACCTCAACACCTGGTGCAACATCACTTTGGACTCCTGGGTTCTGACCATCATCCGTCTTGGCTACGCCACTGAGTTTCAAAGTATTCCTCTCGGCATCTTCTACTCCACCTCTGCCAGTCTGGCCCTTCTCGAAGAGGTCGAGACCCTCCTCCTCAAAAGGGCCATAGAGCAGCTGCCGCCCTTGGCCAAATCCACCAGGTTCTTCTCCCAGTACTTCATAGTGCTCAAATCAGACGGCACTCTCCGACTCATTCTAGACCTCACGGGGGTGAACTCCTTCATTTCCCCCGGAAATTCAAGATGGTCACCCTGTCCTCCATTGTGCCTTTCCTGAGGCATCCATTGACCTACAAGATGCCTATTTTCACATCGCTATTCGCCCCCAGCACAGGAGATACCTCCAGTTTGCGGTCTACAGTGTTTTCTACCAATACAAGGTCCTGCCGTTCGGTCTGTCCACCGCCCCCAGGGTCTTTACCAAGTGCCTAGCCCCTGTGGTGTCTTTCCTCCGCATGAAGCACATTATGGTATACCTCTATCTGGACGATTGGTTATTGATGGCATCCTGCTAACAGAAACTGTATAGGGACATTCACATGACCCTCTCTCTTCTTTCCAATGTCAGACTCAAGGTGAACCCCAAGAAATCCCACTTGGAAGCCTCTTGCACCCTGGACTTCATCGGGGCCACTCTGGATTCCACTTGTGCCAGGGCCTTTCTACCTGTGAGGTGCACTTGGACCCTATGCCAGGCCGTGGCTGCTGTCCTGTGCAATCCGTCCGTTTCTGCCCGCAGGATCCAATAGCTCCTCGGCTACATGGCTGCCACAACAGCGGTCACTTAGGCCTCTCACCTTCGGGCTCGCCCCCTGCAACACTGGTTTCTCCGCTGCTTCGATTCTCTGCTGAACGATCATCGCTCGATTCTTTGGATCCCCCGTCCAGTATGGGACTCCCTTCGTTGGTGGCTGTCTCCACATCATCTCTTGTTAGGAATGCCGTTTGTTGAGCCCGGCCGACATTTACCATCACGACAGACGCATCCCTCCTCGGTTGGGGAGCTCACTGTCATGGTCTCGCAGTCCAGGGCCACTGGGCTGGCCTGGAGCTGCATCTCCATATCAATGCGTTGGAGCTCTCGGCAATCCTCAAAGCTCTTTGGGCCTTTTGGAATCTCGTTGTCAGATGGACTGTCCAGATTCTGTCAGACAACACGATAGCTGTCTGCTACGTGAACCAACAAGGAGGCACTCACTCCTCTACCTTACGTCACCTGGCTTTACGCATCTGGGATTGATGCATCCCACTGCGAGTACATCCTGTCGCGGTTCACCTAGTGGGACAGGAGAACATGACAGTGGACATGCTGAGCAAGGACACAGCGTGCCACCATGAGTGGTCCCTCTCCAACACCACTTTCCAAAGGATAGTGTCCCAGTGGGGCACTCCAACCGTCCAACCTCACACACACCTGCCCAGCCTCCTCTCTTCAGGTCCTTGCTTTGGCAGACTTTGAAACTGAGGGGAGACTGTTAGCTTGGTGGGACTGAGCATGCTCAGTACCGGATGGGGGAGGAATTCCCACCAAGCTGCTCAGCTCTGGAACTTTCCAAAAAAGCTACTGCGCATGTGCGAAGATTCCCATTGTGTGAGGGCACAGATGATCACTCGAAGAACCACAGTTACAGGTAAACAACCTGTTCATCTCTCTCTCTCTCTGTTTTGCATAACTTGTAAGATAATTCACTATATTTTTGCTAGACAAATATGTGAACACATGGCACTTCTCTGTAGTATAAAGTGAGGAATGTAAAACTTTATGCCACGATTAAGCTACTTCCGTCCTTTAATACCTGTATCATTTCTATTTTTTCTTGACAGTAAGTCTCATTATACTCTGAGGCTTGATTATAAGTAGTAAAATTTAAGTCAAGCAAGTTACTCTCCCTCCCCTCTCCATATCACCTCTAAATTTGCTCTTGAGGGTTGCTCCTTACCACAGTGCTAATACATGCTGTTCCATTGGCAGGAGATGTTATTATATTTATTTATATCCTACTTTCCCCCCCAAATTGGGACTCTAAATGGCTTACAACTTAAAAGGAAAATACAAATAAAAACATACAAAAAGTAAACATTAAAATAGAATTAAACCATTTATAGCATAAAAGCAATTCATACCTCAGAAAAAAAAAACTTCCTAGAAACAGTTCAGTTAAAACAATACAGCACCTGTAGCCCATTCTTTAAAAACTTTGTTTTAAAAGTCTGTCTGAATAAAAAGTTTTAGACTGCTGATGGAAAGACAAGGAAGGGAACATTCTGGCCTCCCTGGAAAAGGAATTCCAGTCTGGGGCCAGACAATGGAAAGGCCCTCTATCACATCCTCACCAAATGTGCTTGTGATGGTAGTGAAACTGACAGAACGACCTCTCTTCATGATCTGAGAGCTCTGTTCAGCTCACGCAGGGAGAGATACTGTCTGCCAAATAGCCTGGACCTGAGCCATCTAGGTTTTTATGGGTCATAATCAGTATCTGAATTGTGTTTAGAAACAAACTGGCAGCCAGTGGAGTTAATATTATGAGGGGCATACTTTGGTCTCTGTAACATGCCTCAGTTAACAATCTGGCTGCAGCTCTTTGGACCAGCTGAAGTTTCCAAATACTCTTCAAAGGCAGCCCCAAGTAGACTGTATTACAGTGGTCCAACAGGATGTAACTAAGGCATGTACCACTATGGTCAGATCCAGTGCCTTAAAGAATGGGTGCAGTTGACACAAAAGCTTTCAATATGCAAAAGAATTCCTGGCCGCCAGAGAAACTTGGTTCTCCAGGTTCAAAGCTGAGTCCAGGAGTACTTAAACTGCCAACCTGTGTCTTCAGGGGGAGCGTAACTTAACACAGGCTGAATCCCTGTTCCCTGATCTGCCTTCCAGTTGATCAAGTACACCTCCGTCTTGCCTCAATTAAGTTTCAATTTGTTTGCCCTTATTCAGTCTATTAATGATGACAGACACAGATTTAGGACCAAGACAGCCTCCTTGGACTGGAGTGGAAAGGAGCAGGAGAGTTGGCTGCCATCTGCATATTGTTGGCACCACATCCCAAAACTCTGCACAACCTCTCTTGCAGGTTTCATCCATATGTTAAATAGCGTGCGGGACAAAACAGAACCCTGACTGACACTAATGCCAATGGTGAGGGGGTAAAACAGGTGTTCTCCAGCACCACCTTCTGGGTTTGCCCCTCCCAGAAAGAATGGAGCCACTTGAAAATAATTCCTCCAAATCTCATATCCATGGCTGATGATACTGAAAGCTGCTGAGAGGTCCTGCAGAACTAACAGGGACATACTCTCCCTGTCCAGTTCTCTGTGTGGGTCATCCAAGGTGACCAAAGCTGTCTCCATTCCATAGGCAGGTCTGAAACTAGATTGAAATGGATTGAGATAATTCATTTCATCCAGAACCCCCTGGATTTGGGAGTCCACCAGACGCTTCAGTACCTTGCCCAAAAATGGTAGGTTGAATGTTGACCAATAACTACCCATTAGAACAGGACTCAGGAATGGCTTTTTCAACAAATGCTTCACAACTGCCTCCTTTAGATATGTTGGAATGCTGCTTTGTGATAGTAGGCAGTGACTACCCCCTTCAACAACTCAGCTAGTCCTCCTCTGGCCTATTTGAAAAGCCAGGAAAGGCAAGTATCAAGCACACATGTAACTCTTATCTCTCTAAGGATCTTGTCCACCTCCTCAGGCTGCACAAATTGAAATGTATGCAATAACACTGGACAAACAGAAGCCAAGGTTGAAAACCTATCACTGGAAACCTAACAACTACAGCATCCAAGTCGGAGTGGATCTGAGTGACTTTATCTGCAAAGTGCTGTGCAGATTCCTTGCAGTGGGCTACTGAGTGGCCTGCATTTTCTACTTGAGGACCAGTGTGTACAGCATATATGCAGGATCATATATGCAAATATCAGAAATTGTGAATGCTTGCATTCCACCAAATAAATGGCAGCAATGTGCACGTGGATGCTTCAGCGTGTCTGTGGGCATGTTGTTGTCATTTTAAGTACAGGACACAGTGGTGTGCAGTTGCTAGAAATTGTGGATCTGGAGGTTGCAGGTAAGAGCCCAGCGTACTAGACCTCTGACTTACAACAGCTCTAGCCTGTGTTTGGTCAGACTCACTTTGGTTCTTCCATCAATGTTGCTCTAATCTCTGTCTCACTCACTTCATCACCATCAACTCCCTGGAAAGCCAGAGGGCTGGTTGGGCTCTACTCTATTGGTAGGGATGCTCAGGAGTGATTGTGTCCACTGCCCTGGCCATTTCCCCATTCAAGAGGTCAGCCAGAACAGAATCACCTGTGAAGGTAACAGGAAAATCCTCAAGATTTTGGACCAAGTGCTCTCTTTAAGTGTATATGCCTAAAGGGGTAGATTCCAAGATCCATCAGGTAGAATCACAACAGACTACTGCAACTCCACCTCTCTGTCTCCCAGGTCTCATCTGCTGCTGCATAGAAAAATCTGGTGGGTATAAGTGACAGTTTACAACCCCCATCACCCAACCAGGTCTCTGTAATAGAGGCCAGGTCAGCAAGTACCATATGGATACAATCCAGTGCGTTCCAGAATAGTAACACTCCACATCCTATTAACAAAATATCATTAGAGAAAATGCTACATCCACACACACAGAGAGAAAAACAAAAACCAACCAACCAAAAATAATACAGGAAGAGTATCAACACCTGACTTAATCAGAATTCCCAGTTCAATGTGAAGCTATTATCACAGTACACCACTACTTTACTCACCAGCCGTGGTTTGGATCTCATGGAGCAATAGCCACTGTACCTTGTCTCTCCATCACGAGGTACAGCAGTATTCAGGGTTCCATACAGCACAGCCGACTGATTATTCTTACCAGGTTTTAAGTAAATTTCACTTTTGCCTCCAATTTCAGCATCAGAAGAAACTATCCAATTGTTCAAGTCTTCTTCTTTACGAAACTCCCAAGCAACTCTCGTCTGTTGCAGCATGTATTCCAATAGTGGGCGTCCCTCTGGCCCTTTTACATGGTCAACTATTTCCTTTGAGAAACGCTTGAAATGTGTCTGGATTCCTTCTACTCCCTTCTGAAAGCTGAAGTTAATTTTCTTCCATGGTGGTGTCTTATCAGGAGGTGTCCCTGGTCTCCTATAGCTACTGTACCATTTGGGACCGTAGCAATCAACTAGAGGTCTAAGTAAGGGAAACAAGCCATTTTTCAAGTGGCATTTATTTACAATATGGACACTGTCCAACACCTTGAGAGATAAAGGCATAACAACAGCATCAAAAAAAACAGGACTTTGTTTAATAGCTTTCCAACAAGCTTTTCCTAACTGAATAAAAATACTGATGACTTATTTCTGGTTAATGTTGTTTTATCTTCACCTGTAACAACAGAAAATGAAACACATTTTACTTTACTTTTCTAAACATTCTGAGATGTACACATGTTCTTCATAATTCATAGTGGTGATAGAAATCACATTAGTAGCATCACAGCATGAAGGTAGTCACTGTTTCATAACCAGAAGAAATGTAATTTTCTGAGCTCAATATTCTGAAAAATAAAGAGTAGATGCCAGTAAAATAACTCGTTCAACTATACTGCTTTTACTAATTGGTAAAATCAAAAAGTCTCATCTCACCAGGTATTCCAGCTCTGAAACTACTGTAGTTAATCTACCCACCCATACCCCACTATTAATAGGGGGGGTTCTAAATATGTAGCTCTTGGGCTGAAAAGTCCTGCAGAACTGGATCACTATTACTATTGTGCAAGAAAGTGATAACAGGTCTGGCATTCACCCTACTTAGGGCCCCTCTGGAAAATTATTAAACAGTATTAGTCTTTGCAAAATCAGATCAAATATACAACTAACTCAGTAACTCCATGGTGAACAAAAGCAACAGAATGCAAGAAGATAAAATACAGAAAACCTTAGGCTATGCACAAAATGACAATTAAAGGCAGCATTATCATGCAGTTAATCCAGACCAGTAGTTTTATGAAGATATAAACCTTCACCACACCAACAGCCTAAATGTATAACAATACTAGAGAAATGGCAACAGAAGCCAAGACTGAGACTATCCTCATTCCCATCCATTGAGCTACAGGCACTCTCAGGTTTTCAGAATATCTGATATAATTAACATCAAGCTTATCTAATATCTTGTACCATCTGGTTTCTGAAAGTAAGGTGCCAGAGGTTAGTCCAGGGTTTAATGTTTTGTTTGCTAATCGATCCTACAAACCGCTATGGGGTTTGTGAAACAAACAGCAGCAAAGAAACGTCTCCATAACTAACAGTAGTTTATTTTCAGGGTCAAGACCTCGAAAGACCATCACAGGTAAATCCCTCAGCAATCTGGCTGAAAACTGTTCTCATCAGTTTTTCTCGTTTATAACGAAAGACTGTTCACTGAGATCTTTTCTTTAAGTATCACAAGGTCACGAACAAGTGCGCTACCAGAGGCCATTTCTGCACTAGACGGTTATAGCGCTATTATTCCACTTCCAACATCTTACGGAATCCTAGTGTTGGAGGCCCCTCCCTAAACTGCAAACCCCACAATTCCACAGGATGTTGAAAGTAGAATAATAGCACTGCAACAGTTTAGTGCAAAAATGTCCGGAACTGTTCCACGGACACGAAGGGATACCGCGCATGAACATGATGGAACACGCATTTCCGAACCCGCTCTCTCTGCCACACACGCCTTCTCACCTGCTTCCACGGCTCCAGAAAAGTCTCCTCCACCGGCAAGTCCGCCCCGAAAGCCGTCCGGACGGATCGATCCCTAAGGGCTCCGCTCTTCCAGAACACAAGCGCCTCGTTCCAAAGGTTCCGCGTAGCGCGCGAGGCCCGTCTTTCTTCGGCCGGGCGATCCCAGCCCGAAAAGCTCCGCGGACTCCGTCGACAATTTGTTGGGGCTCGAACTGTCCTTTTTTTTAAAAAAGAGAAGCGCGTCGTCGCCCCGTCTCGCGGGCACGCTTCGCAACGAGGAGCCGCCGCAAGGAAAACGCGTTCTCGTGTAGGCCTCTGTGGGAAGTCCTAACAGGCCCGACTCTGCGTAACGGTTGGTTGGGGGAGGGGGCGTTCAAATAAACGGCCACAATGAAGAGGTTTCTTGTGTTTCTATCAGGCACAAAAGGCTCATAAACCACTTGTGTTCGCGGACAGCAAGGGGCCAACCACCAAATGCACCACCTGGGCGTCTTTTGGGGAATAAAAAGGGGACCGCAGCTGCCGACTGAGGCGACACGGCGCCCTCAGCCTCCCGCCCAGTTCCAGCCGCCCACAAGCGCTCCCTCTCCTTCCCCCGCCCACCTTCGCCGCCAGTAGCTTAGCCCCGCCCCCATGGGCGGAGCAGCGCATGGCGCATGCTCGGTGCCCTTTGTGTCCCGGGCTGGTTGGCTGGCGGGCGGCTGGCTCGGGGAAGGCCCGGGGCCGCTCAGAGCGGAGCGCCGTCCGAAGGGCCCGCCGTGAGGAAGAGGAGGAGGCGGAGGCGGAGAGGAGCGGAAGAGTGGGAGTAGTGGCGGCGGCGGCGGCGGCGGCGGGGAGGGAGGGCTCCGTCATGGTGAAGAAACGGAAAGGCCGGGTCCTCATCGATTCAGACAGCGAGGACAGCGGCAGCGAGGAGAACCTGGACCAGGTGGGTCGGAGCCGCCGGGAGCTGGGCCCAGAACTGTGTCTCCGCCTCAGCTGGGGTCGCTCTCCGTGGGTGCGCGAGGGAGCTCCTCCGGCCGGGTTTGAACCCCCTCTCCGCGCTGTCGGGCGTCCTGTGGAGAAAGGGAGCGGGCGTCGTGGCCCCTCAGGGCGAGAGAAAGGGAGAGGGAGGTGTGGGGAGGTCTCGGGGCAACCAACGTGCCTGAGGAGGCGAGGCGCCCGTGTTGGCGAACTCTTGCCTGTTCCGAAGCAGTGAAGTTGTCGAGAGGCAGCGGGGGTCGGTGCGTTGGGACAGGGCAGGATGGGTGGGGATAGGCTTGGGGGCTCTGGGAAGGGGTACCTTGAGGAGGGGGTCCGCGTGGAGATCCCTGAGGGGAAGGTCTTTCCGAATAAACTTTCTCTGAATTCTTCGTATCTGCTTTAATTCCACTTCCCAAGGATTGTCATAAATGACGTGGGTGTGCCCTTGTTATTCGGCGAGAGAGGGCTTTTGATGGGATCTCTGTTTTAAGAACATATAAGAAAACAAGAATTGGATCAGATCGAAGTCCGATCCGGTCCTATAGTTTCTACCCGTACTGGCCAGTTGGATGCTGCATGTGGCCAACTGGATGCTACATGTGGAGTTTTACTACTTGTTTCCTGGGTACTGTCAGTGGACATTTTGCAAGTCTCCTTGTGCATTTGCAGGGTGCAGTAATTTTTATACAGCTTGATTTTGAATGCTTAGGTCTCTGTTCTCTAATTTTGGGGAGGGTTTTTATTTTTTTTGTAGTTCAGCTAATAATGTGTCCGGTGCGCTTCTCTGTTTGCCTCAATGCATAGCTATATAAAAATTAGTAGGGTATCGCAGCAGGTAGAAAATCTTTCTCCTCTTGTGAAAGGTGGCCCCAAATTAGAAGAGGGGAGGATAGCTCTTTGACAAGAGGACTCTCAATCTTGTAGATGAGTAGGAATGAATTGCTTCTCCTCAGCCTTTGCTTGGGAATAGACAGGCCCTTTTCTGAGATGCGCCCACTAACACTGATGCCAAATAACTCTTCATGCTGCTAGAACTGTTCTCTGGTGTCTTCTTGGTCTTTCTCTTGGTGCCCTGAAAGAATGACTGCCAAACTATCTTGGACCTCTAGTTCCTGAACTGTTTTTGTCAAAGTTCAGTGTGGAGATACTGGATTCAGCAGAAAGGTTATTCGACCAACGAATTCCATGACACTAGTCAGGCTTAGTGAAGGTTGTCTCCCTATTCAAATGTTACCAGTTCACAAGTACTTCTATGGAATAGATGTTGTGCAGCATCAGTACAAAGTCTTTCAATTTGGCTTTCCTCCGTGTCCAGTATGTTCATGAAGATGGTGATAGCTCACATCCCAACTGAAAGCGTTTGTGTCTGCTCTCATCTAGGTGATGTATTGACTGTGTTTTCACCACTCCAGGCTAAGGGCAATGTATGCATCATGACTGCTAGCCTGGAGGAGTGTGGAATTATGATATACCAGGACACAACGTCACTCCAGCCAATACAAAGGCTAAAACATTTGGGAATTATAATACGCTCCTTAATACAGCACTTTCCTCTAAGGGAAAATTTTGCCCCTTGTTCTCTTGGCCTAGCTGTAGGGCTCCATTTATTGCTTCCAACACTTTCTTTTACTTCCAAGTGCTATAGTAGTTTCCCAAGCTATACTAAGACCACATTGCCTATAATACATTCATTGATACTGAAGATTCTACAGGAAGTATGCCTCTTGAATGGTAGCTGGGTATGCAACACACTCAAAGGCAATGTCTTTAAAAAAACTGCTCTATATCCAGGTGATCACAGAACTCAGCTTCCCAGGAATAAGGGTTAGAGTGTTAGGAAGTGATGGCATAAAGCCAGTGGGTACCTATGGAAGCCTTCAGTCACTTGGCTAGAACTGTGGACGCTGCAGGTTTTTCTGATTGTGTTTTCAAACAATCTCTCTCACACTCTAGGTGTTCCATTTTGGAGGGCATTTTGGCTGTCAAGATTCAAACCCTAAGAGAGATACTTCTTTAGTAGCTTCCAGTCAGAAATATCTCCTTGTGGCTTGGGTCTACTTTACTCTTAGTGGAATATCTCTGGAGATTCAAACTGGTTAAGGAAACAGTCCTTTAATTAGGACATATTTCACCTTCCCAAGGATCTAGTGGCCCAAAAGGTCTTGTATGCCTTATAACTGTTGATGAGAAACTTGTGTAAGATTCACACACATCAGATGCAGATCCTATGAGTGGCTTTGTTCTGATCTGGGAGACAGTGTATCTCAGATGTCATCAACTTTGATAGCTCCCACCATTAACGGTTTCTTGGTGAACCATCTCACAAGCTTCAAACGCTCCATCTGGATCCTGAGTGGATCCAGCTGCACATCTGATAGTTGAATGTTGGAAGCTCTAGACTTGAGACTTTCAGATGGTATAGGCATATTATCCTGATCTTCCATTAGCTTTCTGTTAGCAAGATACTGAAGTGGTGTAGATAGTGTGCTAACTAGAGGTTGTGCATTAAGCCTCATGTCACCCATGCATCTGATTTTCTTGTTTTTGTCTGGCTTGGAACAGGCTTTTATACTGATACTTTTAAGAGGGAGGTAGTAGGGTTGAGTACTTAAGATTGGGGGAAATTCTCTCCTGCTTCAGGGGCTTCATTTGTTTACCCTTTCTCCTAATCACAGATTTCCTACCACTGATTTCCCTCTGGGCTGTTGGTATACCATTTTTGAAAACTACTTTTTCCTTTTTTTCCTGAGGAACTCAAAAGTTGTGGTTTTCTTCTCAGCTGAGGAGTGGGCATGTTCAAATTTTCTTGAATGGAAAATGTCTGTGTGTTCCCTTCCACCAGGATTGTCCTCCATCCAGACCAGACATTCATTTTCAAGGACAACTGAGCCCTTTGCAGAACTCATGATATAATTCTACCATATCTTTCTGTCAGGGCTGCTCCAAAGACTTCTGTTAGGAGCTCCATCAGCACTGCTCTAAAATTTCAGATATTCAGATAGTTTTTGTATCTTACAGGATGTGTGTGGAGGTGAGGAAAGTGTACAGGTCCTTATTTAGTGGATGCTCTGTATATATTATCCTCACCCAACGGAAATAAGGGTCACTCCTCCCTGGGGGGAGGGGGGCAGGTTCACAAGCCATAGTGGGCATATGACTACTACTATTGTATCATTCTATACAAACATCCCTTTGAGAATATCTGTAACACAACTACTTTGGCCAAACTCTCAAAGGTTATACACCATCATAAGGTTACTAGTTCACATATACTAAGCCTCTATCAATGGAAGAAGTTCTCCAGCAGTTGGTATGAGGTATTCCTCTCCCACCCTGATCTGGGAATACTACTTTTAAATAGTCATCTGTTACTTGCTCCACTGGCTGAGTACAGACTTAGTAGCCATTGGAACCAAGGGGTGTCACTTCTGATACCTATATTAAGCAACTCCATGAGGAAGGAATTTGGTATGTATTTGTACAGTTTTCAGCAGTTGGAACCTTGCTTTCCTGTCCTCCTCTTACTGTGGTTTTTTATAATCTTCATTTTTGTTCACACTGGGGAACTTGTTTGGAACTGTGCTTTTGGTGTTGCTGTTGTGTTAAAAGTCTTGCTGCTCTGTGAGTCTTCCCCAAGGATCCTCCTTGGTGAATTGTTTCCCTAATTTCAGGGGTGTGATCATGCAGCTTTCTGTGTATTGCTAGATTTTAACTCCCAGCAGTCCTGGCCAGCATAGCCAGTGGTGCATGATGTTGGCATTGCAGCCCAGCAGCATGTGGAGTGTCACACAATTCTCATCTCTAGTATAAACAGAGATGCCATGTTTTTCTTCAGTGATACACAGTATTAGTCATAATGCATAGATCCAGATTTGTATTTGTACTCCTCGGAGAGCATTCCTTTCCAAGCAAAATATGTGCATGTTTCTAGCCACATGCTAAGACTTCATCTTTTTAGCCATGGAAAGGAGTTGCTGGGGTCAGCATGTAGAAGTAAAGGGAGAAAACAAAGACAACACATAACAAGTTTGGATAAATGGGGAGAAGACCCTAAAGGACAGAAAATAATGTCTTTTGCATAGAGACTTAGTTCAGCATCCAGAAGAAACCACTGTCATTGGAGACGTACCTGATATTAAGGGAACACTTCAAGTCCACTTGATATTGAGAGTCAACATTGTTTAGAATTATAATTGTTCATGCATTTTTTCTTGTTTGTAGCCACTATTTTATTTAGATCTATTAGCTTACCTGTGTATTATGCAGTTCAGAGATGCCTCATATGTGATTCAAGCTACACATCACATTTGAGTCCTGGGATGGCTATGAGTGTTTAATTTTTCTGCTTTAAATAGTGGATGAAAGAGGCTAGTTTGGGACTGCAGCAAACATGATGCATTTTCCATTTCAGCTCATGGCATGATCTTGATGGTAATGAAAATCCTCTCTCCTGCCCAGCTGTGAGATTCAGGGGAAACAGAGATTGGTGCTAATAGTCACCTGGAAACTGTTACTTTGAAAACATTGTTGTGAAAAACCATGTAGTTCTGGCTTTCTGAGGCAAGCAAGAAAATCCATTTTGCTGATTGGGAGCTCTCCATGCCTAAACCATTACTTTCTGCAGTACTTTATATTTGTTGCAATGTGTAAACCAGTCTTTAATGTAGGGTGGTCACCTGAGTTAAAGAGCCATTTTCTGCTTTTCTTGATATGTGCGAGCCACATACACACCATTTGCTGAAAACAGAAGGATGGGGATGCTGAAACAGCCGTTTTCCACAAAACTGTGTCCCCAAGAATCACTGTTCAGCTGAAAATTGTGTTTTTTAGTTCAATATATATTTCAATATTTTAACCTGAGGCATAGGAGGAGGACAATCCAGGAGGACCTGAGGGTTGCATAAGAGCTCACTTACAAGCCGATTACACTTCACAGACTACATAGGTTCCATTGCTACTTTAAGAGTTCTGGTATTAAGCTTTCAGATAGTAGTCAACATAGCTCTGCACAATTTTGATAAATCAAATTAAGTATTTAAAGTTAAAAGAGATATCTATGATTTTATTACCAAGTGTAAAAACTATGGGCTGTAACCTCAAGCTATTCTTAGCCCCTCCCCTTGGGCACCCCACATTTTATTGTCAGTTTTTTAAAATGGGTATTTTTCTCTCTAAAGACAACTGTGCTACTCCTGCAGACTGTAGGAACAGCAGATTTAGTTTGGGGCATCTCCCTAAAAGTCTAGCAGACCTTCCACTGAACCTGAACATTTTAACCAGAAATTACTTCAGGGTGTGATTTTTGGCAAACTTTGCAGTCAGAGATGACATGCTGCAGCCAGCCACAAAGACAAAAAATAGTCCAGTTCAGGTGTCGTCTCTGATGTAGGTAATGATCTAGTGCCTTTCAAGTGTTCACAGAAAGGGTTTAAAAATAATACATAAGGAAAAGGGCCTGCTAGCCATGCTCTTTCCATCATTTCTTTCTCATGAGGGCAGTGTCCTCTAGCATGAAGCCTCTCTTAGTGCATGAACAATGGTCAGAAAACAATGCAATGCATCTTTCTTCAGCAGCTGGAAAGATGCTGTAACAATCCCACCTCCAGGTTTCTAGTAGGAGATGGATCCCTGAAGATCATCTAGTTGCCACAACCCACTGATTTTAATCCCAGTAACTCAGTGAGAAGTTACTGGGAAATTTGACTTATACTTCCACCTCTGTCTCTGCAGAGACTTTCCCCTTCGTCCTCCCTGTGAGGTGATGAGAATCCTATATGTGTATGTACACATCTGAAACGAAGGCGCAGGAAGATTGCGGGGAAAAGAGGAGGTCTTTAAAAGGAAAGCTTTTATTCTAACGAAGCAGTTATATTAGCAATCGGGCATTTTACACATGTAGGCACCTTCCTTCAAGTGTTATTTAGGAATATTTGCAAAGTTACTAACAAAGCTTAAGTCATATTCAGCCAAGTTTAAAAAGGACTTAAGTCCTAATGTGACTAGCTGAACATTCCTGTTCTACTCACAATACAGCTAGAGTTGTGCGTGTGGATGTTGATAGGGAATCTGGGAGTCTAGGCCTCCTTGGTCCAGCTTACGACCAAGCTCCCTGGGTGAGGTAGCCAGTACTCCTGACCCACTCTATCAATTTCTTTGTCTCTCTCTGAGCACTGAGTATCTTGGTCCATGAGGTTTTATAACTTCTTCTTGGAAGCATCTTCAAGCTTCCTGATTTCTCCTCAAGCTTCCTATTGGGAAATTGTCTCCTCATGATATCTGTTGCTCCTTTGTGATGATAATCCTGATAAATGTAATTTAAACCCAACACATAATTAACCCTATCTTTACCTGGAGAGGAAACTATACCTCTCAGCTGTGTTGCTCAGATAATGAGGTTATGGGGGCCATTATCACAGATGCCACTACTTTGAAGCCTATTAGTTAATTGCTATATTCTCCTATGGGAACTGATGCATTTTTCTTCCTTGCAAATCAGAAATGGCCTGCAGAGATACAACTTTTCCAACAGTGACCTGATTGAGATACTGTTCGTCCTAGTTTTCAAACAATGGTTTACCTGTTAGATTTACTGTTGTTGTATGCTTCTATCTTTGTGGTTTGGGAGCAATTAGTGAGTGGTCACAACTTGTTCAGGAGTAAAAACCAGTTATCATTAATCAGGAAAGGAAGGGAGTACATGAACCTAGAGGAGGGACATGTGGTATAGAATGTCCCTCATTACCAAACAAAGGTCAAGTAGTCATTGTCACACCATTGTTGTTACTTTTGCCAGTTAACACCTCTTGGGTAGCAAATTAACTTTGTACATGTTTTCCAGTGCTGGTTCTTTAGCATATTTACTGACCTTTAAAAATCAATCTAAGCCACTTTCCTGTTGTATGACTTCATGCACTGATATGATCCTTTTAGCTGAATTTGGGAGAAATTAAGAACTTGATTTATGCTGTGACTTGTTTGTCAGACACAGATAGGTATAGAATTCTGTAATGCAGTGGTCCCCAGCCTAGGGTATATTTACTCCCGGGGTACAAAGGAGGACATTTAGGTGTATGTGAAAAAAATTGAATAAGGGCAGAAACTAGTATAAAGTATAAGCCATTCTTGAAGGACATCACACAGGATGCAGCTCTTGATTGGCATTGGCATTCCTGTCCCAGAACCTTAAGCAGGGGAGGGATTCATAGAGATAAAGAGTGAACTTCCAGCTACTATTTGCCAACAGACTGTGAAAAAAAATCTTTCTCACCCTAGTCTCACCCTGCACGTTTCTTTCTCTCTTTCTTGTGTCCTCCATGAAGAGAGAGCATTCTCAGTAGAGACATCCAGTTCCACCCTGAATCCATCTGAGGGAGGGATGTGTGGCCAGTCACTCCTTGTGCCTTTGGCCAGGAGCAAATGGGATCCTGAGACCATAGAGAGCATCTAGGTGGGTAATGGGGCACGATGGGACTGAGACGTGTGGACAGGGTGGGTGGCACCATGCCTTTCTTTCCATGGATGTGGGGATATCTCCTTAGAGCCCACAGAAGCTGTTTCGTGGGACTTTTTTCCCCTCAAAGAAAGGACATGGCAGTGCAGGGGTAGTACAGTTTATGGAAATGAGCGGCCAAGGGGTACGCAAGTGAAAAAAGGTTGGGAAGCTCTGCTGTAGTAGATCTCAATAGGTGTTTGCTTCTTGAAGTTACATATGTAAAGCCCTTGCATGTAGTAATGTTAGGTTGTTTCTTGTGAGTAAATGTTTTAACATGGTGGTGAACTGACACTTTTCAGTAATCAAACCCAGTAATATTGTGTGCTATATAAATGTATTAGTCAGTGTGTTTTAAAAATGTGGTATCTGGATGAGAAAATGCCTAAAGGTCATATTCATTTTGCAATGTGTCCAGGTGTTAATGGTAATTTTATATTGGCTTTCTTTTGTGAATTGTAAGTGAATTACATTTTAAAATGTTTAATTAGAATAGCCAAGATCAAATAAGTAAATCTAACTCAGTCTATATTTTATTAATTACTGTTCTGTGCATTCATAGTACTATTAATTTCAAAGATGTTATTGTGTGGGCATTTTAAGAATAGTGATTTTATTTATTATCTTCTGCTTATTAGTCATAAACTCTTTTGAGTACTTTGAATCATAAAAGATAGTTTAGAAATTTGCTAATGAATAAAGAGCTATAGAACTGAGTGTGCCATTAACAACAGAATGCAACAAAAGCTATATGTTTTAAAGGCTTTCTGAAATACATTTTACACATTTTTCTGGAAACGAATAAGGTCAGGCACCTGTGAACTTTACTGAGGAGGAGATTCAAAAGAATTTGAATTTGTGAGTGCCTTGTGAATTTTGTAGTTATTTCTTTGCGCAGTAGATTATACCATGCAGTGTCATTATCATTATTCTAAGGGAGACCCTATTTAAAATACTGGTAGTGATGAGGTAGAGGAAGAAATCATGTAGCAGAAATTGTATCTCTCATGCTTGGAACAGCCTGCTCATTTTTAATTTAACTTTTTACTTTTGCTTCTACCAGGAGCTCCTGTCATTGGCCAAACGGAAACGTGGTGACTCTGAGGAAAAGGAAACACCTGCTAGTAAACCTACAGCGTCTTCAGATTCTGAAACCTCAGATAGTGATGTTGAGGTATGCTTTTCTACAAAAGTAGATTGTATCAATATGGTAAAAGTATATAGCATATTAATAATAACAGTAGCAATCACAGTATTAAACATATGTATAGCCTACTCTTCCAAAAGTTAAATACACTTGATGTTACATGGTTGTATGAATATTTAGATTTGGCTGTTAGTTGTTCATAAGCCAATCTACTCCAAACTGGTTTGCCATTCAGATGTGTTGGACTACAGCTCTCATCACTGCTATCACAAGGGCCATGTTGGCTGGGGAAGATGGAGATTATAGCCTATCATAGCTGAAAGGCACAAAGTTGGAGAAGAGTCACATAAGGTTTTTAAAGAGTTAAACACATAAAATGTCATCTTAAATTGTCTGTGGAAGTAGAGAGGAAAAAGAGAGGTGATGATAGAAGTGAATTTTTTATCTCTATTTGAGCTAGAGATTTCAGCAATTTCATTCTGTGGTTTATGCATTGCTCTTTGCTAAAGCTGGTTTCTGAGTGGCTTACAGAATCAGAATAAGAAAAACAATAAACATAATGAAAGCAGTTAGCAGATAAAGAGATCAGTCAGCAAGGTTGCCTAAAAGCTTGTAAGAGTAAAAAATGGATTACCTTGGCCATAAAAGAAAACAATATTTGCCCCACATGCATCTTGCTGCAGAATGTGGGACTACAGTTTTTTGAGGTTACAGTTTTCAGAATGTCTTAGCCAGCAATGGCTAGTGGCCACATGAAAACAGTAACACTTTGATGCTCTCCCATAGATAGTGTGTGAGTGTTTCTTCACAATTTTGTTGTGAGTAACCTTTAGCTATGGCAATGCAGGCTTGAAAGTAATCCTCCCTCACACCCCTTTATGCTCACCAAGAGATACAACTACAGAGATAAATTTGGAAGTTTTCACTCTGTTTTTTTATTTACAGCTTCTTATGCCATCTGGAACTGTACAAACTATAGCTGATATTTATTTTAATCAGTGGAAAAAAAGCTCAGTTCACATTGTAGTTTAAGAAGCTGGCTTGTTCTGATTAGCCATAATTTAAGATTAACCAAGCTTTAGAGTTCGGATAACATGCCAGACTGCCTTTAATTTAAATCAACTCTCCCATTCATGCCAGAGGAGCAAGAGATTTATGTATGGGGAGTACACAGTTTCAGGGCAGGCTAGGTTTTTTCTTACAATGCTCAACCACCATGTTTAACAAAACAGTTCCTGATTTTTGTTCAGCAGTGTGTAACATTGAAGCTATTTCTTAGAAAAGTGATATACAGCTGCTGTTATTGGTTAACTCTTAAAACTGTGTGGAAGTGATTTTGGATTGTGAATAGTGATCTCATATTCCTGGAGGAGCAGTATTCTGAACATTAAATGTACTTTTTGGAGTATGGACAGAAGTTCTAATTTAACTGCCCATATCTTCTGAACAATAAGTTTCTCAAATGTGCAACTTTTTTCAAAGACACAAGATAATTTGCACATCTTCTGTAGTCCAGCCACTAAATGCAGTTGCACACATGATTTCTCTAACAGAAGTAAGCATTAGAATCTAGATTTGTTTTGGTTCATGCTTTGTGTTAGGGTTTGCAATTGTGGTTACATACAGACATTATTCAGTTCTTCAATATAAGATTACCTTTGTTCTTCTTATCCTGCAGTGGACGGTTGGAGGTTCTAAAAATAAAAAGAAAGGGAAAGCTGGGAAAGCCGAGAAAAAGGAGCCATGAAAAAACAGACGAACAAAGCAGCCTCATCAGGCAGCTCTGATAAAGACAGCTCTGCAGAGAGCTCAGCACCTGAAGAAGGTAAAATGGATGATGTGCCATGTAATAACATGAAACATTGTCATCAAGAACTCAGTTCCTGTTGAGTGCAGATCTTGAATACTTTTCTAAATTACATTGTCTTTGTTTGCAGCAGGCCAGGGATGATGTATTGAAAGCATGCCTTGAAATACTTCTAGGGTTTTTTTTTCTTCCATATTTCAGTTCATTTCACTCTCTGTTTCCAGACTCAGGAGTTGGGTAAGAAAGAAATAATGCCTTAAAAAAGGAGTGGATAACTGCCACAGGATCAGGAACCATTTTTCAGATTGGTAAAGGGCTTGAGCTCCACACCTCATTTGGATTGGTTTGATTTTTAAAAAGACTTTTAGTTAAAAATTGTATGTAATATAAAAATTATATTTACAGTCAGCCTTCCACATTTGCAGGTTTCACTTTTGTGGATTTGATTATTCATAGATTATTTGCTGTCACCTCTGATGTCTCCCTATGCTATTTTTAATAGGGACTGCAGGACTTGTGAGACTGAGAACCTGCGAACGAGGCTTGTAAGTCCCTGTTAAAAATGGTATGGGGCAGCAGTGAAGGTGGCAGTAAGCCCCACCAGCCACCCACTCCTCTCTTATGAAGGAACCCTGATGCCTCAAAGAAATCCATGGTGGATTGAATACGGTGGTCATATTTTTTTGTGTGTTAAATATAGTTTAGGAGGTCCTAGAGTTATTCATGGTTTTTCCACTTTCCTGTGCTCCTAACCCAAGCAAATGTGGAGGGATGACTGTATATGTGAAATGGATTAAAATTAGCTGAAATTGATTTAAAAGTCTAGGTTCATTATGAAGTTCAAGAAAATTCCCTGTTATAGACAAGGTGGAGCAAGTTCAGAGAAAGGCAACAAGGAAGATAAGACTCATGGACAACAAAACATGAGGAGAGGTTGAAGGAGCTGGGCATGTTCAGCTTGATGAAGAGAAGACTTGAGGGGTGAAATGATCACACTCTTTAAATACCTCAAGGGCTGCCACAAAGAGGGCGCGGGCTAGTTCTCTGCTGCCTTATGAGGTAGAACTAGGTCTGATGGTTTTAAATTACAGGAGAGTAGATTTCAATTGAACAATAGAAAGAACTTCTTGGCAGTGTAAGCAGTTTGGCAGTGGAACCAGTTGCCTCGAGAGATGGTGGGATCTCTTTTTTTGGATGTATTCAAAAAGAAGTTGGACAGCTAACTGCTGGGGATGCTCTAGCTGGAGATCCCTCATTGAGCAGGGGATTGAACCCACAGAGCCCCTTCGGACTCTGTGATTCTGTGACTAAAAAATAATTTGTTCTTTTCATACTTGATTGATGTCGTCGTCATCTTCATTATCATCATCATCATTTTATTTAGGGCTTAGGACCTTTAAATATACTTAAATTGACTTTGATGCTATATTGCTGATTATATTTACTATATATATTGAGCTAAATTGACTATAGTACTCTCCCATTGGTTATAGTGCGGTGAACTGCTACCAGATTTTTGCCAAGGAGAGGCAAACCAGAAAATAAGTGTTTTAAAATAAATTTTGGGGAGCCCCAAGGGGCAGTTTGCTCCCCCCTAGCTTAGATTTTCATTAATAACATGTTGGTGGCTTTCTATTCTTGATCTGTTTGCTGTCCTTTCTTACCTCCTACTGAAAATCCAATGTCTTGGAACTGTTCTTGTGACTGTCTGAGTTATATGTAAATAGCTGCCAGCCTGTTACTGCTGTCAGATGTATGATGATACTCTTTTATACTGTGACGTTTTTTCTTCACACATAAGTACTGAAAATAGAATAATACAATTGTCTAGTTTACTGAATATATAAATCTTGGAGAAGTGCTGGAAGTCATTGTAAAGGGTAATTTAGGGGGATTTTTGTTGGCCAAAAGCAGTGTTTTCTCCAGTTGTTTTGGCTAGTACTACTACCACTACTACGATTTATTTATTTCTTACCTGTTTCTTCCCATGGGTGGAGACAGGGAACAACAATAGATTAACATATAACAGTTAAAAACAGAACATCAGTTTAAACAGCAGTTAAAATGTATATTATCTTGAAAGAAAGAAAAAATAATAGAAATGCCTAAAAACAGATAATAAATAGCTTCAGAACCGATATCAAGAAGTATATGAAACAAAAGAGCATGGGAAAGTTACTTTTTTTGGAACAATACTTCCCAGAATCCCTTAGCAACCATGACCAATGGCCATGTTGGCTAGGGGATTCTGAGAAGTATAGTCCAAAGATTAACTTTTCCAAACTCTGTGAAGCATCTAAGGAATGCCACAAAACCGTCAGTACGGAGTATGTAAACTAAAGCTTGGCCGTTTTGTCAGAAGGATGTGACCAAAAAAATTCTCTGTTCTGAGTTGATTATGAGCGTAACAGAAAATCATGACCATATGTTCATTGGTAGAAATAATTCTGTTATAATGAATATGGATGAGAAGTTGGAAATTACAAGAAAAAGGGTTTGTTGAAGTAGTTTGGACTTCTCAGCCACTTTTATTTTCAATATCATTTGACAGTTTTCAAATTTTCAAAAATATTTTGTGCAGGATGGTAACCTTATGGGAGCCCTCAGAATAGAATGAATAATAAATTAGAACAAATCTAGCTTCTCAGTTGTTTAATCTCGTTTACACTCTTGTATTTATAAGTGTAATCCAAAAGTAACTTTCTGTTCTATTTTCCAGTTCAACCCTATGCAGATTTAGGCCCTCCTAAATTCACAGCTTTCAATTTATCGATGGTTAACAGTGAACCTACAGTGGACTCTTCAAAGTGGGACACTCCACATATGCGATTTCCAGCTAATGTGGAGCATTGTGTCCTATACTTAAAATGGCAGTGATGTGAATGAGGATGCATTGAAGCGTCTGCATGCATGTTGCAACCATTTAATGTTATGGGACATGAGCATTCATGTTTTTCTCTATTTGCAGGGGTTCCTGGAACAGAACCCCCACAACTGTGGAGGGTCCACTGTATTAGTTTTTATGTGTATTTTCCTAGTGTGGTAAGGTTCGCTGAAAACAGTTGGTATCTTCCTCACAGGTGTGTATGCATTCTAGGACTATTTGTGGTCCTCTCCAAAGCAGCATGAGCAAAAGAGAGAGAGCTGCCTGAATAGCTTAGAATCTGAATTTAGATGGGTGCAGAGAAGAATAAATATAACAAAGAATGGCTGTAAATATTCCAGTTCGGTGATACTTTTGAGATTCGTCCGTAGTTCCTTGGATGTTCCAGCACTGTGGGGTTCTTTATGTTTTATTTCAGGTGAGGTTTCTGATTCTGAAAGTAACAGCTCTTGTTCCAGCTCAGACTCTGATTCATCATCAGAAGATGAGTTCACTGATGGTTATGGGGAGGACCTCATGGGTGATGAAGAAGACAGAGCTCGTCTGGAACAGATGACAGAAAAAGAGAGAGAGCAGGAGTTGTTCAACCGGATAGAGAAGAGAGAAGTTCTGAAAAGAAGGTGAAGTTTTGATTAAAAGTTAATTTATGAAACCCAGGGGAGAGAGCAGGTGCAGCCCCAACTCCATGTCACTCTCGCTAGCATATTTGCTCTTTCCTTTTGCTCAGCACCAACTTTCCCTTGGAACTGGAAGAGTATTAGGAAACCAGTTCTTTGTCGGCCTTTGATTTGGTTTCCCACCTCCACCCACCCTGTAAATGCAGATGTATGTAATAATTACTTATTTTCAGGGTGTGTGAAGTTACCAGTATGTGAGAGTTTTATGTTCCACTTTAGCTGCTCCAGAGTTAATTATCAGACAAAACTGGCTACTTGGGCCTGACAAATATTGTGATTATAGTTGAGAGAATAATTAATACATCTGCAAGTAATATACAGCGGTTCTCCACATTGAGCATATGTACAAGCACAGTGGTAGCAATTCAGATTTAACTTTAACTTTCGTATGTCCATACTGTAGAATCCTGGAATGGAGCCATGTAGTTACAGTGGTGTCAAACTGCTGTGCTTTGTAGTGCAGATATATTTATGGTGAAAGGTAAACATAGAAGAAGGATGAGGAAATATAACTGACCTTTCCTCAATAGGGCTTTAGCGAATTGTAATGTTTAATTGCTGAGGTATCTTTTAAGAGGTCTGCTGTTCCTAAGAGAAAAGCAGTTAATCAGTACTGCTTTTAAGTCCCTCTTTTTAAACTCCTAGAGCAGAAGTAGGCATAAATCATGGATCCAGAAGCTGATTTTCCTCCTTGGGATCTGCTAGAAACTGTAGCGATCCCCTATAAATAGTTGGCAGAAATCAACTTGTAGCTTCGTAAAAATGCTGCTGTGAAATTAAAAATAATGAGGGCACTGTCTCTTAAGAGAGGAGGACTGCTTCAAACTTGGAGGTTTCCAAGAACAGCAGTTCTCTCATTTCTCCTATTCCGTTTTTTCCTAACCGTAAGGCCACAAAATATTAGCCAGTTTCCCAGCTTTTATTCGGTTCTATTTGGTTCTTTCCAAATTATTTGGCATCTTTCAAATACCTTTCCTAAGTCTTAGTTACTAAGAGTAAGAGGTATAAAATACGAGGTAAAATATGTTATTTAGTGTTCAGGCATAACCAGTCTGAGTGTATTGTGTTATACATTCCAAATTTACCTATAAGGCTGTTGGGGTACCTGATGTATATAATAAACCAGCCTCTCTCAACCTGGTGCTTCCTACATATATTAATTTGCAACTCCCATCATTCCCAGTGAAGAGTTGTAGGCCAGCACATCTGCAGTATACCAGGTTGGGAAGTTGAGTACTGAGCTTAATTTGGTAGTTAGCTTAGTGTCTTGATTTTCCATTGAATTCTGCTTATTGCCAATTAGATTTTTAAAAATCATTCTTTGTGACTTAAAATTATGAACACCACCTACTTAAGCATTTGTACAAATTCAACTCCCAGATTTTAGATCTTGAGTCTTTGCTTTAAAACTGAGCAACTAAGTGCATGATCTTGCTAGTAATTTATGTAGTCATGAGATGGTAATGACAGGACACATTTCATCTAATGTCAACATAACACAGATAACTTTAACTTTGTCCAGTCTTGCTAATATTTTCCTAGATTTTGGAAATCTTTTACCTATCATACTATTTCATTCCTGTCCTGACTTCTCATGCTACCTGAAATTGGTTACTGGCCTTTGCTCACCTTTTTCCTTATTTCTGAATCTAGATTTGAAATAAAGAAGAAACTAAAAACAGCAAAAAAGAAAGAGAAGAAAGAGAAAAAGAAAAAGCAAGAAGAAGAACAGGAGAAGAAGAAGCTCACACAGATTCAAGAATCCCAGGTATGAAAAACAGTATTACCAGGAGAGTAAAAAACAAACAAACAAAAAGCCTTCAGCTAGTGATTTGTAATAGCAAATAAGCACTTAGATTCTAGCCCATCATGTGCTTTAATTCTGATAGAACTTACACGGGGGATTGTATTTTGTGTAGCTGTGGTAGGAGGGAGGAATGATCTGAAATCAGGGTTTTGCTTGTGCATGGCTCCTGATTTGGGACAGTTCCCATGTTTCCACTCTACCCCACCCTCTGAATTTCATGTCTTCCCTCACCAGGAGTCAATGGTTGATTTCTGCTGTTCCCATATAACCCATGGCAGACCAGCATATTTGCCCCTTAAATCTACTTACCATCAAGATATTTATGAGGATTCAGATTCATTGCTTGCTGAAGAGCCATGTGTATTATTTTTTCCCCTGTTTTATGGAAAAAAAATCCAGTATTATGACCTATTATCCAAATACTACATAAGAGTATCATAAATAAAATCTAAGGCACACAAGACCAGCATATTAATTAGATGCAGAAAGTGAGATCCAGTGCAGATTGGACAAGGGGCGTTATGCAGTGCTCCCAGTTATTGATCCAGCAGTCATACTTCAAACTACATTTTCTAAATCATCTTCAGATGCAGCCCCGTTATGATAATCTAATCTGGAGATTACCCAAGCATGGATAAGAGGGCAGGCTGTTCTGGTAAAGGTTCAGCACTAATTTAGCATTTCTGCTATGTCAGAAATGGAAAAAGAAAATTTGTGGCACCTCACCCCACCCCTAAATTTCCAGCTTTTGAATGACCTTATGTGCCAGTTCCATGTAAATATTAAAAGCAATCCATATAGAACTTATAAGATTCCATAGCAAAAATGCTGAGGAAGATAAGCAGTTGCTTCCCTGCATCACCTTATGAAATTTCCCATTGTAAAATGTGCCTCCAGTTCTTAATCCAGACAGCCTGTCCAGAAGCATATCCTGGTTGAAAGTATTAACTACTGAGAGGCTCAGGAGGAATCACTCACATTCCCTCATTTCTCTCAACATAGGTTTACCAAGTTTCTCTACCAAAAACCAGGCCTGAAGCCCTGGTTGAAATGGATGCAGAAAATCAATCTGACTCAAGAACCTTTGGAGCTACATAAACTCCACATACCTGAACACTTGCCTAGGGAGAGTTGTTCACAAATTGGCCCATAGTTATTTAAATCTTCCACATCTAAGGTCTGCTTAAGATGGCTGAGACTGCTCTTAAGGCATTCACCACCTTTCTGTTCCTAACACTCAAGACCTTTGTGCTCAGTGTAAGCAGACAAGAATGGTAAAACTTACATATAGAAAACCTCACTTGTTCAAGCATTGTTAACAACTCAAACACATTGATCAGTATAGGAGAAAGTAGGCTCCAAACAGCTCCAGGCTGCCTTGCAATTGTAATTAGCAGAAAATTTGGGCGACTTTATCCTCAAAATGCTTTGGAAATGTGTATATCAGTGTAGTGTAGAAGGGAGCTAGTGTGGTGTAGTGGTTTGAGCATTAGACTACAGCTGTGAAGCTCTGGGTTGAACTCCCCACTCAGCCATGGTAACCCACTGGTGACCTTGGGAAGTCACACTCTCTTAAGTTCAGAGAAAGGCAATGGCAAACCCCCTCTGAACGAATCTTACCAAGAAAACCCTTGGGTTCGGTGTAAGTCAGAAATGATTTGAAGGCACATAACAACAAAGTGCAGAAGGATCCTTTATATTCCAGGATAAAACTTGGCTAGGCAGCATATCAATGATGCAAATAAGAGTAGATTAGAAAGACCTTTCTAATACTATCACTGCTATAAAGTAGCTCTGTCCATCTTTGTTACTGTTTCATTGTCATCTGTTCACCACCATACCAAGGGGCAGACTGGTCTCTCTCAGAACAAGGAGAGTCACCTAAGAAATAGTCATACAAACTGCTTGAGTCTCTATTCTACAAATCAGCTGGGGCACCAACAAGCACCAGCCATACCATCTAGGACTTTGCAGAGGCTCTCAAGAATTCCTCAAGCTCTTTAAACTTCCAGGACAGACAATTTTAATGAGCTTCTCACTACTTTGAGAATGTAATGGCTTCTGGTAAAATAAATTTGAAGCTTTTTATTTAACACTAGAAAAAGTAGTCAGGTTCACAGTGGTAGAAACTTCATAGACCTCCTCTCCTCTCTGCTCTTTCTCTTTTCTTCATCTACCTCTTTTTTTCCTCCTCAGTAATCTTTCTCTCCTTTCACATAATGATCATTCATTTTTCTGTTCAGCTGTTTCTTCCCTAACCTTGCAAGGCAGTGGATTGTGTTTTCCTCCTCTCTCTTATAATTGTTTGAAAAGTGTGGGGCTCCTGCAGAGAGAAGCATCACGTGGAGATGTCTAGAGAGCCTTTGAAATATCATGGGTCTAACTGCAGATTCATCTTTAGAAGATTAGGGAAGTCTGTCACATAGGGGCTGAAGATGGTGCTGCAGGCTACTGGAAGATTTCAATTAAATGAAACTAATAATTAAAAACAAAATCCTTGAGCATACACAATTAAGTCCTATTAGTATCCATGCCATGTTTTAGGTATCTATGTTTTGGGTCTTGGGACTATGGAAACAAGAGACACACATGCACGTTCCTTCATTCTCTCTATTTATTGTTTAAAAAGAACTCTAATGCTACTTAACTAAATTACAAAACTGAACTGTATACATTCTCTGCATGGTAAATACTGTAAACAGTTAACCTAAAATAGCAAAAAATCTCATTAAAGTCAATATCCATCTTGAAATGCTTTGTCATGTGTAAAATTCATTACAAATTCTCTAAAGTAATCTTCCCTGACCTGATGTTCTCCAAAGGTTTGGAACTTCAAGTCCTGGTTAGAAACTAGGACTTGTAAACAAACCAGCAGAAGATGAAGCACTGCAAAGGGAGAAGTGATATATGATAGTCATTGTATGTATTCTGAGTTATTCTGAGACATAGCTTCTAACTGTGTGTTTCCTCAGGTAATGTCGCACAACAAAGAGCGACGGTCAAAGCGAGATGAAAAATTGGATAAGAAATCCCAAGCCATGGAAGAATTGAAAGCTGAAAGAGAGAAACGGAAGAACAGAACAGGTAGGTCCAAACAGTTAGGGCTGCTATTATTTTATTTTATTTATTTAATGAATTAAATCTTAACAATAAAAAATTAAAAAATTATTAAAACTACAGTATTACAAAACTACTTTTCTTTGTTAAAAAACTCCCTCTGTCATGGAGTACACATCCTAGTCAAATGTGGATCCAGTTTGATGCCTAAGAACTGCTGGCTTTACCTGTCATGCATGATAAGTTTATTGACTCTTTAAATTAGTTGAGACAAAACATGGTTCTGTCTTGCCATATCTTTGCTGTTTACTTGACGATGTTTGACTGAGTGTTTTCATATTGCTTTCAGTGCAGTGACTTGATATGCTATTGATAGTATGGTGGATGTGTGCCCATAATTTGAGGGCGTGTGCTAGACCAACCCTGACTGCATTAGGTCTAGGCATGAGCCATTCACATAAGTATTCTTTCCTGGATATATTTTATCTGCCAGTGGCATTTCTCTTATAGTTTCACAAGCTAAGGTAGATTTTTTTTCACCTGTTCAAATGATTGCAATCACTGCTTAATTTAATCTTATTCCTGTGGGTTAGAACAACATCTGAAAAAGGTTCATTTTAATGTCAGATATCTTTGCCTATTAAACATAAGAGCCCTGCAGAATTAGACCAGAAATGTACCCAGTCTGTCACTGTTTCCACAATGGCCAGTCAGATGTATTTGGGAAGCCTAATGACAGCAGCATCTTCCTGCTAAGTTCCCCAAAGAGTAGTGTTTAGAGGCACACTCCCTCTGATACTGGAGGTAAGATGTAGCAATCCTAAAAGCCACTGACAGTCTTGCCTTTGGTCAGAGTTCCCTTTTTGAATTGTTTAAGATGGTGCTTCATAGTTGATATACTTTTGTTGCTTATCTGTGTCTTTTTAGAGTAGAGTTAGAACACTTCATAGTTATTCCAACATTCTTCAGATAGTATATTGTCCCCTTGGTTGTAGTAAGCAGTTCATTTGGCAGCAGAGATTTTCTAAACTGTACCACAAACTGCTGTGCTGTATCCTGTGGTTTTGTTTTGTTTTAAATTCTATTTTAGAGTGGCTTGGAATGGGGCATGAGTCAGTGCTGTCTTTAGAGCCCACTTGCTCTCATGGAGCTACTCACATGTTATATGGTTCTGGGTGTAGAATTTTTATGTGAATATTTAGGGAGGGAAGTCTTATTTTTTCCCCCTTCAGGACTTAATCTGATGTAAATTTGTTTGCAGATGAATGCTGTTTTCCAGCTTGAGTTGCAATATAGTTGCTTATTTTTCATTTTAAATTAAAGGGATCTTCAAATTAAGAAAAATTGAACAAAAAAAAATTAACATTAACTTATGACTTTTTTCATGTATAGCTGAGTTGCTGGCAAAGAAGCAGCCATTAAAAACAAGTGAAGTATACTCAGATGATGAAGAGGAAGAGGAAGATGATAAATCTAGTGAAAAAACTGATCGTTCATCTAGATCCTCATCTTCTGATGAAGAAGAAGAGTGAGTACTGAATCTCCACTTAGATTTGAGAGCTTGACAACCTGGCCGTGGGATTCCTACTTCAGTGTGAAATATACTTGTTTTCATCATGTGAGAGTCAGTGCAATGTAATGGTTAGAGTGTCAGACTAGGACTGAGGAGATGCAGGTTCAATGCTCAATGTAATTTTGTAGCTTTCTGGATGGCTTAGACAATACAGTAGGACCCCCCTATCCACAGGTTCGTTATCCACTGATTCAGTTATCCATGGTTAGCAACAGGCATGCAGAGAACAGACGATCTCCCACTCTGCACACCCCTGCCGGCTGGAGCGAGCGAGCAGAGGCCCCAGGGCGTGCAAGGACGCAGCAAACACTGGCCCTACATGTCGCTGCGGGCCTGATCCTGGGCGTCTGTGTGAACTCAGGCCTTGGGGCGTGCACGGACAGGGTGATAGCCAACCCTACACATCGCAGCAGGATTACTGTACTTTAAAATCCTTTTTTTGGGGTGTTGACAGGGCGTTCGCTACAATCCTTGGATTTCAGTATCCACGGAGTGGGTGTGGAACCAATCCCCCACGGATACTGGGGTCCTACTGTACTTTTCATCAAATCCTGCCTCACTAGATAGTTGTGCCAATAAATGTAAAAGGGAAAGAACCATTTTGCACTCCTTGGAACAAAGGTGAGAGATACATGTCTACATATTTATACATGTTAGTAGTAACTTGGATATAAATGGAAGCAATAAATCTGAAATATGTGGCTCTTGTGTCTTGCAGTTTTCATTCTTTTTAACTGTGTAACAAAAAACAGTGTTGTTGTTGCAGTGGAAAGTGTGTTACCCATGTATGAGCTTGGGATTTTGATCCAAGAGTGTGACATCGTGGACTCTCATTCTGTTTAAGAGTATGATGATTTTCCTTCTTTTTTCTTTCATTTTCCTTTCACTCTAGGAAGGAAGAAATTCCTCCAAAATCACAACCAGTGTCTTTGCCTGAAGAACTGAATCGTGTTCGATTATCTCGACACAAACTCGAGCGATGGTGTCACATGCCTTTCTTTGCCAAGACAGTGACTGGCTGTTTTGTGCGCATTGGAATAGGAAACCACAACAGCAAACCAGTTTACAGAGTAAGTATATCCTGGATCAGACCTAATTCTTTTCTCATCAAGACAAGCAAGCATTTTCTGCTCTTCTTTGTTCACAAAATGTTAACAATGTTATAGTTACCTATGTAAAATATCCTAATAGGAAAGTAGGATAATTACACAATATGGTACTGGTTTTGAACTGAGTTTTACTGTTTTACTACACTCTTTCTGGACATCTAATCACTATTTTTTCCTAGTAATTTTTGTGTTCTCAGAGGTAGATTGGAACTTAGTGGATCCTAGGGGTATGGAAGTGATCCCTGGAGCTCCAAATTATTGAAATTCCAACTTTTTAAAAACAGGAACAGCTGGTAACTTTTATTTCTTGATGGAGCAAGATGAAATTTTCAGAGGTAATTTTGTCTTCTGAGAAGATCAGTCCTGCCAAATTTCAGAATAATAGATGGAAAGAGCGTGTGCAAGAGTAGCCCTTACAGTATCGTGGTTTCTAAAGAAGGTCCCCTTCCTCAGTTTTTCTGAATAGTTTTGTGAAAATGAAATACAAATTGGAAGTGACTCTATTAAAAAAATGCAGCATTTCAGAGGGATAGATGGAAAGTTTTGAGTAGACAGGGCTACAGTTGGCCCTCCACATTTGCAGGTTTCACTTTCATGGATTTGATTACCTGTGAGTTTCTCCTGCCCCCCCTCGGGCACTTCTTTTTTGCGTGAACCTTCCTTCTCAGTGGCTCCAATCATGCTATACTGCCTTTTAACCCTCCACCCTAGGACCTCCTCCTTGACCAGCAGCTGCCTGGCCATGTAAGGACAACTTGCAGTCTGATTTCCCAGCACCACAAACCTTCTCCTGATGCCCACCCACACCCAAGGAAGGAGATGGGTGAAAGAAGTAGTATAGGGCCATCACCCTGAACCACCCCTTTTCCTTTCCGTTCTCTGACCTGGTTTAGACCCGGGGTGGCTGTTCTCCCCATCTTGCCTTACCCCCTTCCCATAGACACACACACACACACATGTTTTGATATTTGCAATGTTTCCACTTCTGTGGGGATCCTGTACCCCTAACCCTGGCAAATGTGGAGGGCTAACCGTATTTAAATTTGACCAGGGTCAGGAAAACCCATTTTTCCATGGGTTTTCAGAATTCACATGAATGTGATATATGTCATAGGGATGCACCAGGGAAAGAAGCCTGCACAATTTTGGAAGTATGACTGCAAGAGCCAGGGAATTTGGGTGAATGAAAAATAATTAAAAGTGGGAGTAGGGGGTAGAAGATTGTTTGTTTTTTTCTCTGTTGGCACTGAGGTTATGCAGTAGGACAATGGCAGAAGCTGAAGGACTTTTAACATCTGGTATTTTCAAAGCAAACAGCTCAAGCTCCATCTTGCTGGCATCTATATATGCCGTTTAACAACTCTTTGAACATTCCTGCTTTGGGAACTAATAAAAGATATTGAGTGCTGAAATAGTTCCACTGTATATTACTTCAGCATCCCTCACTCACATTACTGGGATTAGAGAATCATTCGTTATGATTAGAAACTAGAGCTTCTGTGTCAAACTACCATTTTTTTCTGTCTATCTCTCTTCTCATGCTAGTGTTTTTCGCATTGGAGAAAACTGTATTGATTTTTGGATCATTGGATGTCTGTGTCTTTATCAATACAAACTGCAAATAAATCTTCAGGAGTGCGCTGATTCAGCTTTAGTCCACTTGAAGAGAAACCTGCTTTAATTCATACATCTCCCAAATCAGTTTGTTTTGGTATTGTGGATTTGTCAATATGTGGAGTGCACCAGATTTTAACTGGTGGAAGAAACTTTCTGACCACCACCACACATCACAGCTATGTGTGCACTCTAAAAATCTGCTTTAGAGGATTCCCCAGTCCTCCAGAGCAGATTGTCAGACAGTGTAAGCAGCTACATGGCCATTGGCAAGAGATTTCTCTCCTCCCTTCCACAAGTGTGATCTTTCAGTTGGACCAAATGCCTGTTGTGGATACAAGAATCACTTCTATGTTCCTTATGACATTCAGTCTGGTCCAGTCATAAGTACTGAAAATGGTTCCAGTGTCATAATTCTGTGCATTTTTGTGAGAGGGCATTCCTGCTATAAGATGAATTATAAACAATAATCAGCAGAAGTTAAAGTGCTGATGGAGTCTTTCTTTTCTTTGGTTAGAAAGGATTAAATAGAAGTGTTCATCTTTTTTTTATCCTTCATCTTTGTATAGGTGGCGGAAATAACTGGTGTTGTAGAAACTGCCAAGGTTTATCAGCTTGGGGCTACCAGGACAAACAAAGGATTGCAGTTAAGGTAAGTAACTTAGCTAGAGCTCATTGCACCACTTCGAGCCATGTGTGATACCTCTGTAATAAGAGAATGGAAGAATTGATTGCCATACTCCTTTTCTCTTTATCCAGTAGCAAGTTGGTATACTTACTCTTAGAGTTTCCTTTCCTTAGAGAAGTAATAACCATGGAGTACTCAACCAAACATTGCAGTAAGTCAGGGTGAGTGCCTGCTGTGCTGTTGGTGCCAATATTCTCCTCCTATTACTACTAGCACATTCAGAATGTATCTTCCTTTAGCAAAGGCAGAATCGTGCAAAGTGTGACAGAATCCATTATAGAGAGGAATTATTAGTAGTCTAGTATGCATGCACTTTTCTTGATGGGTTTCTGTCATTGCCTCCTCACTGGGGATAAAAGAAATTGTTGCTGTACACAGGTTCATAAGAAACCATTTTTCTGTGCACAGACATGGCAGTGATCAGCGTGTGTTCCGCTTAGAGTTTGTCTCCAATCAAGAATTCACAGAGAGTGAGTTTATGAAGTGGAAGGAAGCTGTAAGTTTGCTAGAATATTTCCATTTATCCTCAGTTTTATGAAGAATACAGGACTGAATGGTGAATAAAAATTATCTGACACTTTTCCTCCCTTCTTTACAACTTTTCATTAGATGTTCTCTGCTGGGATGCAGCTACCCACACTAGATGAGATAAACAAGAAGGAAGTGTCCATCAAAGAAGCCCTCAACTATAAGTTTAATGACCAGGATATTGAGGAGGTAAATGAAGAAAATGTACTTTTGAGCTGGAACCATTCAGTTGAAGGTTCATAACAGAAAGGTAGGTGAGGTCTTAATAGATGTTCTCAGGTGTTTTTCCTGTAAAAATTAGATGGGTTATATGTTATATCTTTATGATGGAAAAGACTCACTTAAGGCTCTGTTTAGACCTTACTCTGCTATCCCTTTGTGTATCACATTTGCTTTGCCTTCTTCAGATTTGCAGAAGGTTGGGTCACAACTGAAATAATAATTTACATAGTTAGCAGTAAGGAACGGAAGATGAGATTTGAAGCTGGGGTAGCGGATTTTTGGAGCACCAACTCCGGCAAAATTAGCTTGCCTTGTAGCACTTGCCCTCTGTAGTCATATTATAGATGAAGTCATCTGCATTTGCTCTTGATTGTTCTGTACCAATAGGCTTGTGGCCAGCATGCATCTGACATGCTTCTTTTTCTGTAGGACAAGAACAGAATTTTAAACAGGCCACAGAATGGGTGATACGGCAACAGTCTCAAGCATGGCTTGTAAAGGCTCAGATCAAGTAACGAATAATCAATTGACCTGTAATTTGTAGAATTTAGATGTTATATAATACGGTATTCCCTGTTCATAGATAGTAAAAGAGAAGGAGAGGTTCCGGAAAGCACCACCAAATTATGCCATGAAGAAAACACAGCTTCTAAAAGAGAAGGTAAACTATGGTGGCATTGGGCAATGACTCCCTCCACTCCCCAAGTTACCTTTGCTGGAAGCTTAAGGCAGCCTTTCATTACCCTTTCACTGATCTTTGTTTCTTGAGAGAGCAGTATTACTTTTCACTGCTTCCCCCTCCCCACTTTAGAATTCCCATCAGCAAAAATGTTGTGTTATGATTGTAATTTGGTTAAGCATATTTGGATTTACTATTAACTTATTGCTGTATGGTGATCGAAGACGCAATCTGTTTAATTTTAATGTGCTCTCTATACTTTAAGAAACGTTCGTCATTGCCAGTAGGGGGCCTACTATGTGCATTTTATATCCTGCATTATGAGATAAGAGCTAAAATGTTAAGATAAAATTCATAAGAGTATCATTGGTTGTTTCTTTTCACCTTTGATTTAGATGCTGAAATATTAAAGAAAAACATATTGGGCTAATAAATACAATGATGGTGATGCTTTGATATGAGTTTTGATCAACTTTTTCATGATGGTGGTTCAAGTGTAACTAATGTATGTATATTTTTGAAGGCCATGGCAGAAGACATGGGTGATCAAGACAGGGCAAAACAGATTCAAGACCAGCTTAATGAGTTGGAAGAGAGAGCAGAAGCTCTGGATCGCCAGCGAACAAAAAATATTTCAGCGATCAGGTTGGTACCTAACATTTATGAGCAAAAAAAATAGAAAAAAAGCATAGTGGTTATGTGACTCTTATACTAGTGTCATGAATATTTATTTCTGCAATTTTACTAGTTTTGCATGTACACTGCACAATTATAATAACTTGATACCATTTTAACAGCCATGACCTGAACCTATGGATTCTTGGGATTTTAATTAGAAATCTTTGGTAAAGAGCTCTTGTGCCATAGTTCAGCAGAGTGTACTAGATCTCACTGTTACAGAATCCTAATACTGCTGGTCAAACTGCATATTCCAGGATTTCATAGGATGGCACTATGGCATTTAAATTGGCATCAGATGGCTATAACTGTGTATTATAGATCACACTTCCCCACAGAATTTGTTGCTTTTTGGGGTTTTGAAACTGATCTTATTTTCAATAAATATTTTCTTTTTGGAAAAAGAAATTGGTATCAGGAACTGAGATCCAGAGACAGAATTTCTTTATATTGTGAGTTTGAGGGATTTGCTGGTTTGTGTGGTAGGGTTTGTCTAATTGCTTGTAAATGAATATTTATGTAATGGAGCAAATGCTTCTTTCTGCAGTTACATAAATCAGAGGAACAGAGAATGGAATATTGTGGAATCTGAAAAAGCCTTAGTGGTAAGTTGTGTATGTGTGAGTATGGGTGTTTTTGGTGAATAATCCCTTAGTTACCTCCCATCTGTAATGCACTGTCCTTACGGTTCCTAGAAACTTCAGCTGATCCTGAAAGCTGCAACCAGACTGTTAACTGAGGCAGGTTACAGAGACCATGCTACCCACTGTTAAAACAGCTCCACTGGCTGCCAGTTTGTTTCCAACCACAATTCAAAGTACTGGTTATGACCTATAACTTCATCATAGAAATCATAGAAATGTAGAGTTCGAAGAGACCACAGGGGCCATCCAGTCCAACCCCCTGCCATGCAGGAACACCTTCAAAGCACTCCTGACAGATGGCCATCAAGCCTCTGCTTAAAAACCTCCAAGGAAGGAGACTCCACTACACTCCGAGGCAGCACATTCCACTGCCGGACAGCCCTGACTGTCAGGAAGTTCTTCCTGAGGTTCAGGTGGAATCTCCTTTCCTGCAGCTTGAATCCATTGCTCCTTGTCCTGGTCTCTGGAGCAGCAGAAAACAAGCCCTCTCCTTCCTCTACATGGCATCCCTTCAAATATTTAAACATGGCTATCATGTCCCCTCTTAACCGTCTCTTCTGCAGACTAAACATACCCAGCTCTCTAAGTCTATCCTCATAGGGCATGGCTTCCAGGCCTCTCACCATTTTGGTCGCCCTCCTCTGGACATGCTCCAGCTTGTCAATATCCTTCTTGAATTAGGGTGCCCAGAACTGGACACAGTATTCAAGATGAGGTCTAACCAAAGCAGAGTAGAGTGGTACCAGTACCTCCCTCGATCTAGACACCATACTCCTATTGATGCAGCCGAGAATTGCATTGGCTTTCTTGGCTGCCGCATCACACTGCTGACTCATGTTCAGCTTGTGGTCTATGAAGACTCCTAGATCCCTTTCACACGTACTGCTATCCAGCCATGTGTCCCTCATCCTATATTTCTGTATTCCATTTTTTCTACCTAAGTGTAGGATATTACACTTCTCTCTGTTGAATTTCATTTTGTTAGCCTTGGCCCAGCTCTCCAATCTATCCAGGTCATTTTGAATTTTGATCCTGTCCTCTGGCATATTAGCAACCCCTCCCAATTTGGTGTCATCTGCAAATTTGATGAGCATGCTCTCTATTCCTTCATCCAAGTCGTTGATAAAAATATTGAACAGCACTGGGCCCAGGACAGAACCCTGTGGCACCCCACTAGTCACTTCTCTCCAGGATGAAAAGCAGCCATTCGTGATCACCCTTTGGATTCGGTCGGTCAACCAATTAGCAATCCACCTAACAGTAGCCCTGTCCAGCCCACATTTTACTAGCTTCGTTGCAAGAATGTCATGGGGAACTTTGTCAAAGGCCTTACTGAAATCGAGATATGCTACATCCACAGCATTCCCTTCATCTATCAAGCTAGTAACTCTATCATAAAAAGAGATAAGATTAGTCTGGCATGACTTATTTTTGAGAAATCTATGTTGACTTCTCATGATTACCGCGTTGCTTTCTAAATGATTAGAAACTGACTGCTTAACGATCTGCTCCAGGATCTTTCCGGGTACTGACTGGGCGATAATTATTTGGGTCCTCTTTTTTCCCTTCTTGAAGATGGGGACAACATTTGCTCTTTTCCAGTCTGCTGGAACTTCTGTCCTCCAAGATTTCTCAAAGATAATAGCAAGTGGTTCCGAAATGACCTCTGCCAGCTCTTTTAATATCCTAGGATGCAATTCATCTGGCCCTGGAGACTTGAATTCATCCAGTGTGGCCAGGTATTCCTGTACCACCTCTCTACCTATTATGTGCCTCATTTCCCCTGCTTCCTCACCTGCTCTCCAACCGCCAGGTTGAGTGCTTGTATCCTTCTGGGAAAAAACTGAGGCAAAGAAGGTGTTAAGTAGTTTTGCCTTTTCTCTTCCCCCTGTGAGTAATTTGCTATCTTCTCTGCGCAGTGACCCTATCGTCTCCTTCTTTTTCCTTTTGCTGCTGACATATTTAAAAAAGCCCTTTTTATTGTTTTTAATGTCTCTGGCCAGCCTGTGCTTTAGCCTTTCTGACCTCCTCTCTACATCTCCTGGCTACTTGCTTAAATTCTTCTTTGGTGGTTTCCCCCTTCTTCCATTTCCTATACATGTTTCTCTTAACACTTAGCTCAGCGGAGAGTTCTTTAGTCAACCATTCTGGTTTCTTCAGATGCCTTCCATTTTTCCTCCTTATTGGCACAGTTTTAGACTGTGCCTTCAGTATCTCCTTTTTAAGGAACTTCCATGCCTCCTGAACTCCTTTCCCTTTCATTATTCTTGACCACGGAATTCCAGCCAGCAGCTCCCTAAGTTTACAGAAGTCCGCTTTTTTAAAATCTAAGATGAGTGTCTGGTTACACTTATCTTCTTCCCAATGAATGCCAAATTCCAACAGGGCATGGTCACTCCTCCCTAAAGATCCAATCGCTTCTACCTCATTAACAAGGTCATCCCTGTTGGTCAGGATCAGATCTAGAATATTTGATCCCCTTGTGGCCT
Organism: Ctenosaura bakeri; assembly: GCA_948474755.1. Classification (NCBI taxonomy): domain Eukaryota; kingdom Metazoa; phylum Chordata; class Lepidosauria; order Squamata; family Iguanidae; genus Ctenosaura; species Ctenosaura bakeri. Next base: position 133,997 of record CAOLHI010000917.1, on the reverse strand, counting down.
CTTCCACCTTCTGGACCATGAAGTTGTCTGCAAGACAAGCAAGAAACTTGCTGGACCTTGCTGTCTTGGCAGAGTTTGACTGCCAGCATATGTCCGAGTAATTGAAATCTCCTATTATTACTGTATCTCTCCTCCTTGAATGTGCAGTCATTTGGTTGAGGAAGGCGTCATCAAAGTCCTCAGCCTGGGTTGGAGGTCTGTAGTAAACCCCCACCAGAATATCCCTATTGTTTCTCGCTGCCTTAATTCTTACCCAAATGCTCTCGACCTGGCTTTCTGGGTTTAAGTCCTGGATCTCTTCACAGGTGAAAACATCCTTGACATACAAGGCTCCTCCTCCTCCTTTCTTGTTTGGTCTATTTTTACAAAATAGGCTATACCCCTCTATTCCTATATTCCAGTCATGAGACTCATCCCACCAGGTCTCAGTGATGCCTATCAAATCATATTTATTTTGTTGTACTAGGAGTTCAAGTTCATCCTGCTTGTTTCCCATACTCCGTGCATTAGTGTAGAGACACTTAAGTCCCCGGGCCCTTCTTGAAAGTCCTATTCTATTGTTTCTACTCCTCCCATCATTGGCCACTTGTACTACTTGTCCAGTATCATTTGAGCCTTTTCCCCCTGCACTTGCTGAGCCCTTGCCCTGAATAATGTTGTCTCCCTCCCCAGTGGAACGTAGTTTAAAGACCTCTTAATCCTCCTTGCAAGACTGTTTGCAAAAACATTCCTGCCAAGTTTTGTGAGGTGCAGCCCATCCCTTGCCAGAAGCCCACGTTCATGGAAATTCAGACCATGTTCCAAAAACTCAAACCGTTGCCGGCGGCACCACATGCAGAGCCCGTTGTTGACCTCTTCCATAGCCCTTTCCCTACGTGCGCCGTATCCTTGAACAGGGAGGAGAGACGAAATGACCACCTGCACACCAAGGTCCTTAAGCTTCGTCCCCATAAGCACATAGTCCTTTGCGATGTGGTAAAAGCTGCTCCTCGCAGTGTCATTGGTTCCGACATGAACCAAAATGAGGGGGTTATGGTCAGTGGGCTTGACCAGCCTGGTTAGCCTCTCCATTATGTGGTTGATCCTGGCCCCAGGAAGACAACAGACCTCTCGATTGAGCTTGTCTGGCTTGCAAATTGCTGTTTCAGTTCCTCTGAGCAAAGAGTCCCCAACAACTAGAACTTGCCACCTCTGAGACTTGTCCTGGGCTCCTTGACGAGTATGTTCTACTAGGACTGCCTGGGACATCAGGGACATGGCAGCAGTGTGTGTGTGTGTGTGTTTCTGTCTGTTTGTCTGTGTGCACATGTGGGCACCAAAACTGCTCCCTGATAAAAGAGACACAGCGATAGGTATGCGTGTGCTCCCTTGTTTGTAAATGAGGGAGCAGTTTTAGCACCTGCACCAGCTCCTGCTGCTGCTCTGTCCCCGTTGCTGCCGCTGCTGTTGATGTCCAGCATCAGGGCTTCGTAGACCCCAGGTTAAGAACCACTGGTTTAGACCATTCCTTTAATTTTTGTTTGATATACACAAATTCTTGTACATGAAATGTGATGGGTTTTTAGTTGTAAGAATGCCTAAATATCTGAATGAGAGCCAGCATGATATAGTGGTTTGAACATTGGACTGTGAACCTGGAGACCAGGGCTCGATTCCCTACTTTGCCATAGAAACCCACTTATTCATCTTGGATGCATCACACAATCTTAGTCCCAGAAAACTCCATGATAGGGTTGCCTTAGGATTGCTGTAAGTTGGAGACAACTTGAAAACACACGACAACAACAGCAAATATCTAAGTCCAGAAAAACTAAATGACAAGTTAGATATTCTATTCAGTTTCAATTGAACTTCTTTTGTCATTTTTATATTTAATTTTTTTATTTATCATAATTTATTTTAAATCCAGTGAACATGTGGAATTTATTCAGAGTTGTTAACATAAGTCCTATATATTGTGTTGGATTTGATAGTATTTTTCTTGATGCTGCTAACTGTTTTTATTGCTAATGCAAATAAAATGTGGGAAAGTAGGCAGCCTTGTTGTGTTCCTCTAGGCAGAGAAAATGGTTGAGAATCTATTTCATTTATGCATACTACAATTTTTGTATTTTCATATAATTTATTTATAATTTATTACCCATATTCATTTTTTAAAAAGTTTTATAAAATAAATATGCTCAGGGTGGTCAAAAGCTTTCAGCACATCAAGTGATGTTACAACTACTGTGTTATGATGGGTTCAACTGTCATGGATTATATTTTATAGGTCTTAGGGATCAGTTTGTGTTCTACTTTGCACAAAGTCAGTTTGGTCTAGGTGGATATGTATCATTATGAATTTATTTAATCTTAATCTTTATTTATTTATTTAATCTTAATTTTAATTTATTTAATCTTAATAATAAATGTAATTTTTTTCGATCCTGATTATTGGTATTATTGGCTAATAAAGGTTGGGGGTCAGAATAGTGTGAGTTTAATCTTTGAGCAGAAGAATACAAGGCATTGCAGTGTTTACTTCTTGCTGCTTTGTAGATGTGGGTAAACTTTCTCAGTAAGAAGAGCCTTGCTGGATTGTGCAAAAGCCTTATCTCATTCTCATGATAGACAGCCAAATGCCTCTGGAAAGACCACAGACAGGAAAAGATAATAGCATCTGTCTGTACATGTTCCCTAGTGGCTGCCATTGTATAGTATATTCTCTGTAGTAATACTAATCTTGTGGTGCTTTGTTAAGACTCTGTTAAGGAAAACATCAACAAGATAAAAGATGACTCCTTGCTTTATATTTCCCTCTGCAGGCAGAAAGCCACAGTATGAAAAACCAGCAGATGGATCCTTTTACTAGGCGGCAGTGTAAACCCACAATAGTTTCCAATGTAAGTAAAATGCAGACAATGAGAACAGTAAAAAATGGGTAGCTAGACATGTTCATTTCTCTCTTTGCAAATAAAGATGAGTAGCTACCTATATTTTTATAATGTGTAAATATTAAAGTGCTAACTCAGTATGAACTAGGATAAATACAGTGGCCTCTCCACTTTTGCAGGGATTCAGGGTGCAGAACTCTTGCGAAAGTGCAAAAAACAAAAATAAATCCACCCATGCTCCCTTTCCCCTTCTGGGGCTCCCCCCATTCTCTTACCTTTTGCCTTGGTGTGTGTACTCCATGCATGGGGAACTGTTACCCTGTATGTTGGGGGTCCTGGGAGGGGCACCCAAATTACCAAATAAAACACAAGCTGGGGGAAATTAAGCTCAAGCACACTCTCAGCTAAACGACAGGCAGGGTAACTTAAGCTAGGATCTTTTACCCAATGTATACAGCGTCGGGTCAGAGAGCAGTTAGACAAGCTTAAAGGAACAAATAGTAATTTTTATTAAGAACAAGCAACATGAAAGACATGACAAATACTAGCTAACTTAGAAATAGAAATGGAGAGTTTCAAGGGAGTGGGTAATACGACATCTGGTCTCATAGTCCTGGAGAGAGAGAAACGGGGTTCCGGGAGAGAAAGCTCAACATGATCCACTGAGGGGAGTTCCCTTAGACAACTGGCAGCAAGGCAGAATGGAGGTCCAAAGTAGTCCGAGGAAGTCCCAAAAGTGGGGACTTTTTATAGGGTGGATATTACCTACAGGCTATGCTATGCTCGGTGAGAACAAAGGAGATTTGGAGCGGGACAAAGGAGTTGGAAAAGGTCAGGTTTTGCATGATGAGCTTAGCGCTGGATGACAATAGTATGGCCAGGACGCTGATGTCCCCACATAAAGGAATGGCTCGGCTCTTGGCCATGCGGCTTTGTGTAGATATGCGCCGAGCAAAGCCGGTTTGCAGGGAGGTTTTTCCCTAAAGCAACGGAGAGGTTTAAGTTGCCTGCATGAATGAGGTCTTGGAATGTACAACCATTAATGGCCGCGCCCAATACGTGCTTGTCCGGTGGACCTCTGCAAACATGTGGAGTAGGGTGGCAGAGAAAGGCCAAGTAAAGGCCAATTATTTGATATCAAAAGGATATCTAGTGCTCTCACCTGACATATCATAACCATGGTAACAGAACAATGCATGGGAATGGGAGGGGGGAGCTCCGGAGGGGAGTAGGAAGGTTCGTGCCTTCCGCCCATTCCCTTGCCTTTTGCCTGGGTGCACTTGCCTTCTCTCTGCCCAGCAAACACAAGAGAATGGGAGGCAGAGAATAGGGAGGGGAAGGCACATGCGTGCCTTGTGAATAATCGAATTCAAGAAGGTCAACCCCACAGATGTGGAGGGAGGACTGTGTAACAGTATAGTCACAGAAAAACAATAAATTCATGCTTTATTTTAACAGAATTATATATGTATGAGAAAACACAGATCATACAATTGAAATATAGCATTTCTATTACCCTTTGAAAGCCACTGAAAACATGGATTGCATTTGGAAATTGAGCTTACCTAGTTCTAAATCATGTACTTCTAGAGCTGTGGATTATACATGCATCTTGTACATGGAGTGAATGTCAAAGTTAGAAAATACATTGCTTATCAAGTGAATGATATATCTTCTTTTTTCCACAGTCCAGAGATCCTGCTGTCCAAGCTGCTATTCTTGCCCAGCTAAATGCAAAATATGGATCTGGTGTATTGCCAGATGCTCCAAAAGACATGACCAAGGCAAGTCCCTCCAATTGTCTGTTGTTATATCTGCTTCTGTCCTGTAATTCCAAGGAATGAATCCCAATTTATACACGTGTAACTACTTTAAGTTGTACTTTAAATGTATCTCTTGTTTCTGAGAATAAAATGGGGTTCATTTTGGATACCAAAAGACTTTTCTTTAAACATTTGGACACAATTGCTAATAAAATGTGGTTCTTCTTCGTGGTCTCTGTGCCTTCATACACTAGGAGCTTTAGCGCCTGCGCGGTAGCGTTCGGAAACTTCTAGAGCTTGTTCGCTTGGCGGGAACCCCTCCCCCACGCCGGTACTGCGCATGCTCCTCCCGCCGAGCAACGGTCTCTCCTCAGTTCTTTCTCGTCCGCCGCCGCGTACGGAAGGTTCTTTAGTTTGTTCCTCTCACGTCGTGCTTGGCTTGCTGTGTTTTCACGGTTTTACGGACTTTCGGACTGTCGGACTGGCCCCTCCCTAAACTGCAAACCCCAGGATTCCATAGGATGTTGAAAGTGGAACGATCGCACTATAAGAGCGTAGTGTGGAAATCTCTTATGATGCTGGAAACCAAGGTTCAAATCCCCACTCAGCCATGGAAGCCTAGTTGGTGACCATGGGTAAGTCACATTATCTTCAGCCTCAGAGGAAGATAATGGCAAAACCCCTCTGAGCCAAGTTGGCCATGAAAACTCCATGATAGTGTCACCTTAGGATTGCCATAAATTGGAAAGGGCTTGAAGGCACACGCCAGTAGCAAAATGTCAGAGGAGTTTTTCTAGGTGCCTATGCAGATGAAACAAACAGTGCCAGTGTTTCCCTGCCAACCCAGTAAGCAAGCCCTTTCTTGGAAGCAAACATTTTTTTAAAATAAATTTTTATTAAAATTTTCAATAAAAAAACAATACCCCCCCTGCTTCCAACATCAATTTTCCCAGTTGAATCTGAGTTTAACATTCCAGTCCATATAAGCATTCAATTCCATACATTATCTCTTTTTTACAACAATCGTAAGCTATTACTTTTAGCTTATATTTAAGTTTCTTCTTCGTGGTCTCTGTGCCTTCATACACTAGGAGCTTTAGCGCCTGCGCGGTAGCGTTCGGAAACTTCTAGAGCTTGTTCGCTTGGCGGGAACCCCTCCCCCACGCCGGTACTGCGCATGCTCCTCCCGCCGAGCAACGGTCTCTCCTCAGTTCTTTCTCGTCCGCCGTCGCGTACGGAAGGTTCTTTGGTTTGTTCCTCTCACTTTTGTGCTTGGCTTGCTGTTTTCACGGTTTTACGGATTTTGGACTGTCTCTGACCTCTCTTTCGGACTCCCCCTTCGGCTTTTGGTCGTTTCGGTTTTTCGCAGTTTGGCGTTCTTCGTCTTATGTCCGCGCTCTTCAAGAAGTGCGTGTCCTGCGGGCGCAAAGTTGCCCTCAACGACGGCCACAAGGAGTGTCTCTTCTGTTTGGGTGAGTCCCACAACGTTCGGACTTGCCCAATTTGCCGGGATTTTACTCCCCAAACTCTCCGCAACCGGTCCGCGAGACTTAAGTCTTATTGTTGGGAACAGTCTCTGCAGGCGATAGACGAGACCTCCACTTCCAAGATGGCCGACAAGAAGACGACCACGCCATCGACGGTATCGGCGGCTGCCGTTCCGTCCACCTCGTCGGTATCGGGCTCGGTACCGGCGAAGACGCCGATCTCGGCGTTACCGAGGATCCCGAAGCTGTCGGCGGCTGCCAAGTCAGCGAAAGGATCCTCGACGGCGAGGAAGGCTGAGGCTCCCCTCACGGAGACGCCTGCTAAAAAGCGCCCTGCTCCGGACGGAGGCAAGGGCAAGGAGAAGGAGAAGAAGAAGAAGGAGAAGAAGCGCTCCCCGGCTGGGGACGTTCAACCTCCTACTCCTCCTCCTACTCAGCAGCCTTCCAAAGGGCGAGGCGAGTCCGTCGATCTCTCGGATGATGAGATCGAGGACGTTCCCCAACAGCGCCCGGACTCGCCTGTGGCAGACCCTCCAACCCTGGTGGAGGAGCGCCACCGCCCTCCTAGCCGTCGCAGGTCGGCCGACCTGCAGCAGAGAGAGCCCTCTGCTGCTCCGGAGCGGCGTTCGACCTCCTTCCGGTCCCGGTCCCGCTCTTCCGAGCGCCCGGTGGCCTCGCCGCCTCCTAGGGAGACAAGAGAGGAACAACCTCGCTCGTCTGCCTCCAGATACACCTCGGCGTCCTACGTGGCCAGGTACGCGAGGGAATCTGAATGGAGAGAGCGCCCGGCCTCTTATCGGTCACATTCGCCATCATACCGGGATCGGTACCATTGTGGCCCGAGTCGCTGGGAGACCTTCCGGAGGTCCCGGTCACCTCGTCGACAGCGCGAATCGCGCTCGCCTAGAGGGGACGAGGCTCGGTACCGTCGACGCCGAAGCCGATCTCCGTCGGACCGCCGCTCCTTCAGCCGCTCTCCCTCTCTTCGATATCATAGGGCGAGGGAGCCTTCACCTCGGTATCGGGCGATATCGCCACCTCCTAGGGTCACGGCAACGGCGACGCGCCCTACGGAGTCGGTGGTGACTGAGCGGGCTACGACGACGTCAGCCTGCCAGACTACCCCTGTCACCACTAAGAAGGTGAAGTCAGTAGTCAGCCAGCCCAAGCGGGCCGCTGCTACTACCACCGCCCCGGCTGCAGAGAAGCCTAGGAAGGCAACACCTGTGGCGATTACGAAGGAGCCGGAAAGCGAGCGGCGAGAGGACTCACCGACCTCAGAGTCGTACGACTCGAGTGCGGAATCAGAGGTGTCTGAGGCGGCCTCCCAGGAGTCTCCTCCGCTGGGATTCGGGGACCCGATCCCAGATTCTGCTCCAGAGGACGTCCACCAGTTCTCTGCGATGCTGCTCCGCATGGCTACTACCCTCGGCCTGAAGATCGCCGATGCGGAGCCGGAGGACGACGATCCAGCCTTCTCCGTCTTTGAAGAGAAGCAACCTGCCACGGCCCCGCTGCCTCTCCTGCCCCGGGTATCCAGACTGGTGAAGGCCGCCTGGGATAGGCCGGCCTCGGCTCAGCCGATACCGCAGCGGTTGGAACACCTCTACAGGGTGCAGAAGGATAACGCCGGTTATCTCTTTAATCACCCTGCACCGAACTCTGTGGTGGTCGAGTCGGCACAGATGAAAGGCGCCGGCAGGCAACACACCACCCCGCCGGACAAAGAGGGCAGGAAGTTGGACGCCTATGCAAGAAGGTTCTATTCCGCCGCCTCCTTGCAGATCAGGCTGTCCAACACTCAGGCTTGCCTCGCGGCATATCTGAAAAAGGTGCTCGATCGCCTGCAACCGGCGATGGAGGCGGTACCGGAGGACATCCGCCAAGCCTCCTCCGTGATCTTCAATGAGGCCATCTCCATCGCTCGGCAGCAGATGGCCTCCTCCAGGCACGCAGTGGAGATTGCCTCCCGGGTCATGGCGGGATCCATCGGCCTCCGCCGCCATGCTTGGCTGCGGCCGGCCGACATCCAGGAGGACACCAGAAGGAGGATTGAAGATCTCCCCTTCGACGGTGAGGGCCTATTCAATTCGTCCACAGACAAAGCTTTGGACAATCTCGTTAAGGCGAGGCTGACCGCCAAGAAGATCGGGCTACAGCCGGCCACGCAAGCCCGCAGGGCCTCCACCTTCCGCCCAACCTGGCGACGATCTTCCACCTCGTCGTTCCAGCGTTCGGCCCAGTCTGGACAGCCGAGACCGTCCTCCGGCTCATCGGCCAGACGCACGATTAGACGACGCCCGGCTTCGTCCAAGAAGTCCTCCTCCGAGACAAAGTCTCGGTTTTGACGTGCCTGGCAGGACCTACCAATACCCACTCTTCAGCCTACCATTAGCGCTCGGAGACCGACCGACTCTGGCTCGACATCTCGCGGAGTGGCAGTATGTCACTACGGACTCTTGGGTGCTTTCCATCGTCCGTCTTCGCTATGCCATCGAGTTTCTCGATATTCCTCCTCGAGGCGTTTACTATTCCACGCCGTCGAGTCCGGCCCTCCTGGAAGAGATCCAATCCCTCCTCCAGAAAGGGGCGATCGAGCAGCTCCCGCAAGAGGCCAAGACCACCGGCTTCTTCTCCAGGTACTTCACGGTACCGAAAGCCGACGGTACCCTCCGGCCGATCCTAGACCTCAGAGGGGTGAACTACTACATCCGCCCCAAAAGGTTCAAGATGGTCACGATACCGTCGATCCTGCCCTTCCTACATCGGGGGGACTGGTTCGCCTCCATCGATCTCCGAGACGCATACTTCCATATCGCCATTCGCCCGCAGCACAGACGGTACCTCCGCTTCGCAGTCGACGACACCTGTTACCAGTACAAGGTGCTGCCGTTCGGACTCTCGACTGCCCCAAGGGTCTTCACCAAGTGCATGGCCCCGGTGGTATCCTTCCTGCGGACGAAGGGTGCTTCTGTCTTCCCTTACCTCGACGATTGGCTGTTGGTGGCATCCTGCAAACAGAGACTTTACCACGACGTCCACATGACGTTGTCACTCCTGACCCGCCTTGGTCTACGGGTGAATCCGAAGAAGTCCCACCTCGAGCCGGCGAGGATCTTGGACTTCATCGGGGCGACGCTCGACTCGACCTCCGCCAGGACGTACCTACCAGAGTCTCGAGCCCAAACCCTGATCCGGGCCGCCGCTCACGCCGCTCTCCATATCAACGCGCTGGAGCTGCTCGCCGTCTTGAAAGCGCTACGGGCGTTCCGCCACGTCGTAGCGGGGCGGACGGTCCTGGTTCTGACGGACAATACCACCGCCGTCTGTTACATCAACAGACAAGGAGGGACTCACTCCACAACCCTGCTCAACATTGCACTCGACTTGTGGGAATGGTGCATTCGCCTGCATACGCATCCCGTGGCAGTTCACCTGGCCGGGCAGGAGAACACCACGGCAGACGCCCTCAGCAGGGACACCTCATCCCATCACGAATGGTCTCTCTCCGGAGAGGCGTTCAGACTGATTCGGGACCGCTGGGGCGAACCATCGATCGACCTCTTCGCGACCAGGGAAAACGCGAAGTGTCGCCGATTCTGTTCCAGAGCGGGCCACGATCGTGCCTCCATCGGGGACGCTTTCCAGTTTCCGTGGACCGGGGAACTCCTCTACGCGTTCCCGCCGTTCCCGCTGCTCGGCCGGACGATATCGAAGATCCTCGCCGACCGAGCCGACGCGATCCTGGTAGCCCCGTACTGGCCGAGGCAACATTGGTTCGCACCCCTGCTACAAGCCGCGCGAGACGACCTGCTCCGGTTGCCACCGACACCGGACCTGCTCTCCCACTCCGGCGGCCGAGTCCTCCATCCGGACCTGCCACGCCTGGCCCTCCATGCCTGGAGGATATCGCACTAGACGATCCCGTGCTCGGTACCGTCCTCGTCGCGGCCAGGAAGGAATCCACCCGTCGCAACTATCAATACAAGTGGCGACGCTTCCTGACCTTCGCTAACGAGAGGAGTGAGCCGGTATCGCCCGCGGGGCTCTCGACCGTCCTGCACTTCCTCCTGCACCTCCGGCAACAGGGCCTGGCGTTTCCATCCCTGAAGGTGTATCTCTCCGCGATCGTGGCATACCAACCGCCACGATCTGCTACCTCGGCCTTCTTCAGGAACGATACCGTTAAGCGGTTCCTGAAAGGACTTCATCATCTCTACCCGCCGGTATCGCCGCCGCTACCGCCGTGGTCCCTCTCGCTGGTGCTCTCGCAGCTGACGAAGCCGCCCTTCGAGCCGATGGCGACCTCGGATGACAGGCTCCTGACAATGAAAACTGCCTTCCTGGTAGCGGTGACCTCAGCGAGGCGAGCGGGTGAGATCACAGCTCTTCGTTCCGATGAGCCCTTCACGGTCTTCCACAGGGACAAGGTGGTCCTGAGACCTGACATCTCGTTCCTGCCAAAGGTGATGTCCAGTTTCCATCTCAACCAGGACATCATCCTGCCTGCCTTCTTCCCGAACCCGACGACACCGTTGGAGCGGTCCCTCCACTCCCTGGACGTGCGTCGGGCATTGGCTTTCTACAAGGACAGGACTGCTTCCTTCCGACAGACGCCGCATCTCTTTGTTTGCTATGGGCGACGTCGGAGGGGCCTAAAAGTGTCCACCCAGCGCTTCTCCAAGTGGGTGGTGAGGACTATTGAACTGGCGTATGAGCTCGCGAGGAAGCCTCCGCCAGTCCTGCTTCGAGCCCACTCCACCAGAGCTGTGGCTACTTCTGCGGCCCTCCTGCGAGGAGTTGACCTGCATGAACTCTGCCGTGTGGCGACCTGGTCCCAACCGTCGACCTTCGTGCGCCACTACAGGCTCGACTGCCGGTCGCGCAGAGATGCCCGGTTTGGACGTGAGGTGTTGGCTTCCGTGCTGTAGGACCTGACCCGCCGTCCGACCGGTAAGCTACACAGTCTCCTAGTGTATGAAGGCACAGAGACCACGAAGAAGAAGAACAGGTTGCTTACCTGTAACTGTGGTTCTTCGAGTGGTCATCTGTGCCATCATACACACCCGCCCTTCCTCCCCTCTTTCTCAGGTCCCTGTAGGTTCTACGGCGGACGACAGAACTGAGGAGAGACCGTTGCTCGGCGGGAGGAGCATGCGCAGTACCGGCGTGGGGGAGGGGTTCCCGCCAAGCGAACAAGCTCTAGAAGTTTCCGAACGCTACCGCGCAGGCGCTAAAGCTCCTAGTGTATGATGGCACAGATGACCACTCGAAGAACCACAGTTACAGGTAAGCAACCTGTTCTTTTTCGTTTGGTTTTAATCCCATCTGGGTTACTTTCAGTGTTACTTAAAGTTTTTTTCTCTTTCAGAGTCAGGGAAAAGACAAAGATATGAATTCAAAATCAGCTAGTGACCTCTCAGAGGATCTCTTCAAAGTGCATGATTTTGATGTAAAGATTGATCTCCAAGTTCCCAGCTCAGGTAGGTAATGCTGCTGAGTAAATTAAAAGTGAAGATGGCAACAAAGATAGGAAATCTGAGTTTCTCCTTTCTTAGCAATCTCCCAAAGTATGTGGATGGGAAACCCTTAACAGATTAATCCTGAAGTTGAAGCCTGAATTAGTGCTGCTCTTTTGTTGGTTACTTGAACTGGAAACTAAAGAACACAGGATCTTCAGATTATATTAGAGCTGCCTTGGTTGATACTGATTTCACTCCTGCTCCCTAAATTCTGCTGGAGCAGCTGGCAGGCTTCACTAGAGGGATGGGGAGTGTGTGGCCTTCCAGAAGTTGGACTACAGTTCCCAGAATCCCTCACTGTACTGTATTTTACTTGCTGGGACTGATGAGAGATACACCAACATTATCTGAGGCACTGTTCTCATCAGTACCTGGAAGGTCATCTTTCTTATCCCAGTTTTATTGTTTTTCTTTGCAACCGTCTCTTAGAAACTCAGCTTTCAAAGTCCTTCCTGAACCTGTCTTCTGTTGTGTGTCTGTTATCTTTTTCTTATGTCATGGCACTGTATTTGTGATTATGATGGTTCTCTGTAGAAGGCCTGCAGAAGTAACATCTTGCCTTCAGCATGGTTGTTTAAAGAGAGCAGTTAGCTTGCTCAGCTATGGTCACGTGTGTCTGTGTACTTTGTCTTCCAACAGAGTCCAAAACACTGGCTATCACTTCCAAGGCTCCTCCAGCAAAAGATGGCGCCCCTCGGCGATCATTGAACCTGGAGGACTACAAGAAAAGGCGAGGCCTAATTTGAACTCCTGGTTCTCAGCTGCTTCTGATCCTGCATGCTACATGATGTCTCACCCTTTCTTTTCTTCCCTCCCTCTTCAGTTTGCCCTTCTGGGTTGGAGCAGCACTAGAGCTGGGAAGAGACTCTTTAAAAATTGCCACCCATCTGTAATATAAACCGTTGACTCTTTACTGTATAGACCTACCTTTTTGCCCTTTCTTCTGGTCACCCACAAATATGGATCTGTGCTATTTTCAGGGGAGGGTTTTTTTTTTAATGCAGCTGTTTGGGGTTGGCTGTGTGTATTCAGTGTTAACCTGGAGTCTGGATTTCTGCAGGAACCTTTTGGTGGCAGAAGCAGTGTTGGCACTTAGCTATCTCACCACCACAAGCAAGGCAAGTCAAAACAGTGGCACAAGACCTCTTGTGAAGGTCACCTGCACTTTTTTTCCCTCTTCTCTTTCCTCCAGCCCCTGGCTCTGGAGAAGGGTGTATTTACAAACTGGTTTAGTTGGAAGTGTACATTTTTGTGGGGATGGGTGGGTTGTAACAATTTTTTCCAAGTAGTTTTTTTTATCATTTTTAACCTGCAGTAAATTTGTATCTCTCTGTCACAGTTCTTTAAAGTTGTCTTGAATTTCTACCAGCTACATTTGAGCATCTGAAACAGCAGGGGCAATTTAGTAAATGTTTTATTTTTGGTTTTTTTTTCACAACAAAGAAAGCCTGGCTGACAATAACTGAAACTTCTCTCTTCTCTGTTTCTTCTTTTAAAAAATCCCTTCCCTCTTCTCCTCCATGTCTTTGTAAAGCAGTAAAACTCATGCCCTTGAATTGCCTGCTACAGGTAGATAAGACCAGTTCATCCTCCTTGGCTGCTACTCAGATCTTTCTGCCCTCCTCAGAAATATTTGTGAAATCATACCTTGTTTGTTCTGCCTCATTGCACTCCATCTTTCCGGGCTCAATCTTTTATTTTTATTATTTGCCTCTTGTTTTAATTTTAACTGTATAAAATCTTTATTTTTCAAATGGGAAGGATACAGTAAAAATAACAAACCATAAAAGGGCAGTTGTTTGACCTATATGTAACTGGTACAACGTGTGCAGTGGAACTCTAGCACAAGGATTGTATGTATGGAATGTTTGAATAGGAACAAGATGACTGCTTGATAATCACTCAGGTGTAAAGATCAAAGTGTAAATAAATGACATTTTATCAAAGAGCTCTTCAAAATGAACTACAACAGATTATAATGAACTAAGAACTGCATACATTGGTAACACACCACGTCATTCTAGTGTCAGCACTTGAAAGTGCTGACTCTGGCTTCAAGAGAAATCTCCTTTTTTAAAGTAGGCCCACGAAATCTTTGCTTACATCTGAATAGGAGTTGGAGTTTTGTCAGTCTGTGGGATCCGTCTCGATGCTTTAATCCTGTTTCTTCCTTTATTCCTTCTTTAGGGCTAGGGAGACTTGTAACTTTAAAACCTGATGAAATGAAGAGGGGAAAAATGTGGTTCCCTTCCTAGAGTGGGTTCTTGTCCAGTTGTGTGAACTGTGTGGCTTTATTTACTAGATAGTCCACAATTTTTTGGACTGTTTTGTAAATGTGTAATCATTCAGTTTTCTGCCTTTTTTCTAGCTACTTTTCTCAAGCTCTTGTGGACTTTTATTTACATATGTACTTCTAACTTCCTTTTTTTAAAAAGTGGATTTCTAGAATCTGCCAGTGTATAACTGTTTGGGAGCTATCATGATATCCTTTGTAGATATGCATCTCTATCACTTGATTTTTGCCAGCAACCTAATCTGTAGTGGCTAGTCTCTCCAATACCAACGTTTCTGATGTTGAAAAAAATAACTGTAAATTTTTTTCAGAATTTTGATTGCCCACCAATTTCTACAAAGCTGTGACATAGGAGCAAGAAAAGAGTAAGCAGGGTTAAAACAAATGGTCTAATGACCCCCCCCCAATTATATCATGGCAGGCTACAACAGGCTTTTGCAACAGAGGTACACATCCTGATAGTGAAGTTCATAATCAAAGTACCAAAAACTTCCTTAAAGTGTAAATAATGTGTCAGTTTCCCCCTTTCTGAATGGGTTAGAGGAGATGATTAAATAAGAAAGCAGAAGCCTACTATGGACAAAAGTGACTGAGATAGTCTCATGTATCTTCTGTTTACGAAACAGATTCTACTTTTAACAGAAGTGATGGATAAATCCTTGTCCACCATCTGCTTTTTCACTGAGAATAATGCATTGGGGGAGTAATTTTTCTCAAGTAGCTATGGAACTAATTGTGTATGAAGGTGTAACATTTTCTCCTCTTTAAGTGCATGTGACAGTGAGTGACGACAACACAGGCTCATTGGGAGGGATGGGTTTATTTGCTTTAATTCATTGATGTCTTGGCAGCATTCGTTACAAATGTATAGACTTCTATAAATAAACTTTGGTTGGTTTTAATAGAGCTGCTTATGTTGAATTCTTTGCTACTTTTATTTTTGGACACCAAAATCATGTAATTCATGTAATTCCCTTGAGTTCCACAACTGACTTGCTCCTTATTTGGCTACCCCCGGTAGAAGGACCAGACAATTTACTCTCCTGTTGAGTTTAAAAGAAATTATTGTGATGTTTATAATTGATGTAACCAGGGTCATTTCTCAACCAAATCTCTGAAACTACGCTTTTGGTTTCAGAAACATAAATGGAGACGATCTGGGCAAAGAACTGACTGTGGCAGGTATCTACTTGTTGTGCATTCCTTTTAGTGGAAAAGTAACTGGTCATGGATGAAATGAGACTAAACACATGTACTTTTTGTGAAAGCAGGAAGAGGCTACATTGGAGGGTCTGAGGGCCAGATTGCTCCTTACAGGTGATACAACTCAATTCTTGTAAAACTAAGTGACCTGAAGTCCGCATCCAATTAAAAATCCCTCCTTTTATAGATAAAAGGAGGTGAAAAGACAGAGTGTGATTTAAAGGTGAATCCAGCTCTCTGGAGTGCAGTCTTCCATTTTTAATGCCAGTTTTTCCCCAACAGTGGAGTGCTGCCTGCCCCTGCTTCACAAGTACTAAGTGGGTATTTGAAATAGCTAATATAGCTTTACATGTAGTGATTGGGCTGGGAACCTGCTGATGTTGTTAGGGATGAAGTTTTTGAAAGCATCCACAAATAGAAAAGGTTTTCAACAAGAAGCATGTAAAAATCAGCAAAACAAAACTACTTGTAAATCGTCTTGAACTGTATGTAGAAAATGGCAGGAAAAAAAGTGTAGTTAAATCTCTGCTGCCAAAAGTAACGTGTTGAACGTCAGCCCTTACAAGCTGTCTCCATTCCATAACTAGACCTCAAGCCAGATTGAAATGAATCTAAGATGTTCTAGCTTATTCAGAAACTCTTGGATCTGGGAGGCCACCACATGCTCCAGAACTTTACCCAAAAATGGAATGTTAGAGACTGGCCAATAATTATTCAAAATGGTGGGATCCATGAAGGACTTTTTTTTTAGCAACAGTCTCACTGCAGGCTCTTTTAGGCAGGATGGAAACTTCCCTTGCTGCAGTGAGGCATTCACCACTCCTCTTACCCACTCAGCCAGCCCCGCTCCAGCTGCTCTCAGAAGCCAGGAAGCGCAAGGATCCAGTATACATGTGGTGAGAGCCATATTCCCTGGCTGCAGATTGAAAAGTATCCAATAATACAAGACAAGCAGGCGCCAAGATGACCTCCACTGGACCTGTCTCAACTGCAGCATTCAAGTTGGAGTGAACTGAGCAATTTTGTGAAGTATCTTGCAAATTCATAAAGAGGGCTGTTGAGTAGTCTTTGTTTTCTTCTTGTGGGTCAGAGTGTAAAAGACCCCTGCCCACTCAAGACAGTTCTGCTGGGTGACACTGCAGAAACAATGGCAGTGGCAAAGTATAATTTCTTCACTGCCACTGTGGCTATGGCATAGGCATTCCAATGAGCTTTAGGCCGTTTTCAGTCAGCCTTGCTCTGAGTCTTCTGCCAGCGTCACTCTAGTTTACAATTGCATCTGCCTCCCAGTTTTATTAACTTGTAAACAGACGGTGCTTGGCAACAGCTAAGGTGAACAGATAACAATCACTTGGCTCTTCATAGTGCCTGTGTTAACTGAATATTTTGGAGTTCTTCAGTTTAAAGAAAAGTACTGGATGAATTCTTCATAAATTTAATGCAGTGTTAATGTTATGCAACATTTGTTTCACATGGTCCTTCTGAATGAAATGTAAGAGTGCTATATGCAAAAACCTATATGATTTCTGACCTGTGTTTATCTTCCTAGGAATCATAGAATCATAGAAGTGGAAGAGACCTCAGGGGCCATCGAGTCCAAATCCCTGCTATGCAGGAACACCTGTCAAAGCATTTCCAACAGATGGCCATCCAGCCTCTGCTTAAAAACCTCCAAAGAAGGAGACTCTACCACACTCCGAGGCAGCATATTCCACTGCCAGACAGCCCTGACCATCAGGAAGTTCTTCCTGAGGTTCAAGTGGAATCTCCTTTCCTGCAGCTTGAATCCATTGCTCCTTGTCCTAGTCTCTGGAGCAGTAGAGAACAAGCCCGCTCCCTTCTCAACATGACATCCTTTCAAATATGTAAGCATGGGTAAATAGGACTAAGGAGAGCCAGTGTGGTGTAGCAGTTTGAGTGTTCGACTAGGAGATCAGGGTTCACATCTCCACTCATCCATGGAAACCCACTGGGTGACCTTGGGCAAGTCACATTTTCTCTGCTGTAGAGGCAAATGTTACCCCAGGAAAATGCTACAAGTACATACAGTGGCAAATGCTACCCCAGGAAAATGCTACAAGTACATACAGTGTACTGGGGGAAAGGAGGACATCTATGTGACAAATAGGTTTGAGGGACATAGAACAACATAGTCCCGTAACACCTTAAAAACCTAGCAATAGTTGAAGGGAAACATGATCAAATGCATGTACAGTCATCCCTCCACATTTGCTAGGGTTAGGACCACAGCACCCCCATGAAAGTGGAAAACCCATGAATAACTCTAGGCCCTCCCAAACCATATCTAACACACAAAAAAGTAGAATCACCGTATTCAACCCATCATGGATTCTTTTGAGGCATAAAGGTTCCTTCACAAGGCAGAAGTGGCTGGCTGGTGCGGCTTACTGCCACCTCCACTGCTGCCCCACACCATTTTTAATACGAACTTAAAAGCCTTGTTCATATTTTCTCAACTTCATGAGGCTTGCAGTCTCTATTAAAAACGGCATAGGGAGGCAGCAGAAGTGACAGCAAATAATCCGTGAATAATCAAATCGACAGGTGAAACCTGCAAATGTGGAGGGCTGACTGTACCGTTTTCTTAAGCTGATAGACACAGAGTTGTGGGGCCAGAGATTGTGAGCAATGGGCAGAATTCCAGTTCTGGTAACAGGCACTGAGGAATTTGCTGTTAGCAGAACTGGAAGAAGGATGCTTCCCCACCCAATGCAGTCCCATATCCACCCCCAGAACCTGCTCTGGGAGGATGAAACTGCCCCCCGCCCCCGCTCAGCCTGTAGCTCATATTGTGGCTGGAAGATAAAAGAATGTTCTGTTACACTAACAGTTGTACATAAGCTTGACATTGGCTTCAAACCAAATTTCCAGAAGAAATTTTAAGTTCTGGAACTGCAGACATCACATTAAATCCTAAAGATTGCTGTGACAATACACAAAGCAGGATTCATCACACAAAGCAGCATTCGTAAGACAAACCCCTTATTCCCATCCATAAAGGGATAGAAACCTATTGCATTCTGCAGCAGTGTCTCATTTTTCAGACCATGCTATACAACTATACAATGTAGGTGTAAGCACCATGTTATTCCAGAAACCTATTGACTGCATGCTGCCATTCAGACCACATCAAAATACTTTGTGTACAATTAAGTCTGATGATACAACTGTATCTATTCTGACTTTGGTCAGAGATCTCCAACTTATATATACATACCCGAGGCATCCCTTGTGTGAGTATGTGTGTCTTCAAGAATATCATGGTTTTCTGAGACAAGAATTACTCAGAGATGTTTTTGTCAGTTCCTTCCTCTGAAATATAGCCTACAGCACCTGGTATTTGTTAATGGTCTCCCATCCAAGCAGCAGCAGAGCTCGGAGTACATGGAGGAGAGGCGGGAGGGGCGGGACTGCGGTGTGGGGGCTTGGCCAGGGTGTGCAGGGGCCTGGCATGCAGGCCCATAACTACAAGTTCGGATGTCCCAAAAATATTGCTGCCGGGGGTGAACCACCCCCATTGCCCCCCCCATACCTACACGACTGCATCCAAGTACTAACCAAGTACTGACCCTGCTTCCAAGATCAGACAGGATCTGGCACATTTAGGGTATTTAGGATGCATTTTCACATGTGTAAGAGAAGAATATTTCTGAGCTTGATTTTTTAATTGCATCTGCTACCAAGAAAGTAATAAAACTGTGTTCTGATAAATGCTGTGAAAGCCAGCATAGTGTAGCAGTGTAGTTCTAGGACTCTTGGAGACTGGATTTTAAAACTCAGCCATGGAGACCCAGTGGGTGAACTTGGGCATGTCACACTCTTTCAGCTTAAGAAGAGGACAATGGCAAATCTGTATAAATCTTGCCAAGAAAACCCTAGAATAAGATCAACTTAAGTTGGAGTTGATATGAAGGCAAGTAAAGACAACACACCTACAAAGTGAGGGAAAGAAACTCAAAATCAGCCATCTTCTGCAAGTAATCTTTAAGAATACTAACCAGAAGTGTTAAGAGACTAAAATTGGTATCAGGAAGGATATTGCACCTTGTTTTTAAGTACACAATGAGTTTCTGTTTTTTTTCCTCATACTTGAAATAAACCTTTTAAAGGCTGTGTTTGTTTTAAGGCTAGAGTTGTTTGATCATTTTGTTCTCATTTTTCTTACAACAGGAAGCAAACTCATTGAAAATATTAGCCATCTCCTTTTTTTTTTTATATACCTGGGGTTGTTAAAAAGATCAGACGTTCAGGAACAAAAATTCCCAGCCCGAAGAATGCCACGCCCATTCCCTGTTTGCAGTCATAGTCTTGGTATTGTGCCAGAGGCTCTAGTCAGCTGAATCATACCTCTCCACTATGCTTTTTGAACTTTCTAAGTCCGAGCTACTGACTACAGAGCCACATGCTGAAAAAATCTGGAAAGTACTCTGGCATATAGATCATGAAAAAAAAATAAAATCCAGTGACTTGAACTTGTCTCTGAACTTGTAAGTCTGTGAGCACCGGACTATGGCCATTTCCGCACTACGCTCTTATAGCACGATTGTTCCACTTTCAACATCTTATGGAATCTTGGGGTTTGCAGTTTAGGGAGGGGCCGCCTGGCCCCTCCCTAAACTGCAAACCCCAGGATTCCATAGGATGTTGAAAGTGGAACGATCGCACTATAAGAGCGTAGTGTGGAAATCTCTTATGATGCTGGAAACCAAGGTTCAAATCCCCACTCAGCCATGGAAGCCTAGTTGGTGACCATGGGTAAGTCACATTATCTTCAGCCTCAGAGGAAGATAATGGCAAAACCCCTCTGAGCCAAGTTGGCCATGAAAACTCCATGATAGTGTCACCTTAGGATTGCCATAAATTGGAAAGGGCTTGAAGGCACACGCCAGTAGCAAAATGTCAGAGGAGTTTTTCAGGTGCCTATGCAGATGAAACAAACAGTGCCAGTGTTTCCCTGCCAACCCAGTAAGCAAGCCCTTTCTTGGAAGCAAACATTTTTTTAAAATAAATTTTTATTAAAATTTTCAATAAAAAAACAATACCCCCCCTGCTTCCAACATCAATTTTCCCAGTTGAATCTGAGTTTAACATTCCAGTCCATATAAGCATTCAATTCCATACATTATCTCTTTTTTACAACAATCGTAAGCTATTACTTTTAGCTTATATTTAAGTTTCTTCTTCGTGGTCTCTGTGCCTTCATACACTAGGAGCTTTAGCGCCTGCGCGGTAGCGTTCGGAAACTTCTAGAGCTTGTTCGCTTGGCGGGAACCCCTCCCCCACGCCGGTACTGCGCATGCTCCTCCCGCCGAGCAACGGTCTCTCCTCAGTTCTTTCTCGTCCGCCGTCGCGTACGGAAGGTTCTTTGGTTTGTTCCTCTCACTTTTGTGCTTGGCTTGCTGTTTTCACGGTTTTACGGATTTTGGACTGTCTCTGACCTCTCTTTCGGACTCCCCCTTCGGCTTTTGGTCGTTTCGGTTTTTCGCAGTTTGGCGTTCTTCGTCTTATGTCCGCGCTCTTCAAGAAGTGCGTGTCCTGCGGGCGCAAAGTTGCCCTCAACGACGGCCACAAGGAGTGTCTCTTCTGTTTGGGTGAGTCCCACAACGTTCGGACTTGCCCAATTTGCCGGGATTTTACTCCCCAAACTCTCCGCAACCGGTCCGCGAGACTTAAGTCTTATTGTTGGGAACAGTCTCTGCGGGCGATAGACGAGACCTCCACTTCCAAGATGGCCGACAAGAAGACGACCACGCCATCGACGGTATCGGCGGCTGCCGTTCCGTCCACCTCGTCGGTATCGGGCTCGGTACCGGCGAAGACGCCGATCTCGGCGTTACCGAGGATCCCGAAGCTGTCGGCGGCTGCCAAGTCAGCGAAAGGATCCTCGACGGCGAGGAAGGCTGAGGCTCCCCTCACGGAGACGCCTGCTAAAAAGCGCCCTGCTCCGGACGGAGGCAAGGGCAAGGAGAAGGAGAAGAAGAAGAAGGAGAAGAAGCGCTCCCCGGCTGGGGACGTTCAACCTCCTACTCCTCCTCCTACTCAGCAGCCTTCCAAAGGGCGAGGCGAGTCCGTCGATCTCTCGGATGATGAGATCGAGGACGTTCCCCAACAGCGCCCGGACTCGCCTGTGGCAGACCCTCCAACCCTGGTGGAGGAGCGCCACCGCCCTCCTAGCCGTCGCAGGTCGGCCGACCTGCAGCAGAGAGAGCCCTCTGCTGCTCCGGAGCGGCGTTCGACCTCCTTCCGGTCCCGGTCCCGCTCTTCCGAGCGCCCGGTGGCCTCGCCGCCTCCTAGGGAGACAAGAGAGGAACAACCTCGCTCGTCTGCCTCCAGATACACCTCGGCGTCCTACGTGGCCAGGTACGCGAGGGAATCTGAATGGAGAGAGCGCCCGGCCTCTTATCGGTCACATTCGCCATCATACCGGGATCGGTACCATTGTGGCCCGAGTCGCTGGGAGACCTTCCGGAGGTCCCGGTCACCTCGTCGACAGCGCGAATCGCGCTCGCCTAGAGGGGACGAGGCTCGGTACCGTCGACGCCGAAGCCGATCTCCGTCGGACCGCCGCTCCTTCAGCCGCTCTCCCTCTCTTCGATATCATAGGGCGAGGGAGCCTTCACCTCGGTATCGGGCGATATCGCCACCTCCTAGGGTCACGGCAACGGCGACGCGCCCTACGGAGTCGGTGGTGACTGAGCGGGCTACGACGACGTCAGCCTGCCAGACTACCCCTGTCACCACTAAGAAGGTGAAGTCAGTAGTCAGCCAGCCCAAGCGGGCCGCTGCTACTACCACCGCCCCGGCTGCAGAGAAGCCTAGGAAGGCAACACCTGTGGCGATTACGAAGGAGCCGGAAAGCGAGCGGCGAGAGGACTCACCGACCTCAGAGTCGTACGACTCGAGTGCGGAATCAGAGGTGTCTGAGGCGGCCTCCCAGGAGTCTCCTCAGCTGGGATTCGGGGACCCGATCCCAGATTCTGCTCCAGAGGACGTCCACCAGTTCTCTGCGATGCTGCTCCGCATGGCTACTACCCTCGGCCTGAAGATCGCCGATGCGGAGCCGGAGGACGACGATCCAGCCTTCTCCGTCTTTGAAGAGAAGCAACCTGCCACGGCCCCGCTGCCTCTCCTGCCCCGGGTATCCAGACTGGTGAAGGCCGCCTGGGATAGGCCGGCCTCGGCTCAGCCGATACCGCAGCGGTTGGAACACCTCTACAGGGTGCAGAAGGATAACGCCGGTTATCTCTTTAATCACCCTGCACCGAACTCTGTGGTGGTCGAGTCGGCACAGATGAAAGGCGCCGGCAGGCAACACACCACCCCGCCGGACAAAGAGGGCAGGAAGTTGGACGCCTATGCAAGAAGGTTCTATTCCGCCGCCTCCTTGCAGATCAGGCTGTCCAACACTCAGGCTTGCCTCGCGGCATATCTGAAAAAGGTGCTCGATCGCCTGCAACCGGCGATGGAGGCGGTACCGGAGGACATCCGCCAAGCCTCCTCCGTGATCTTCAACGAGGCCATCTCCATCGCTCGGCAGCAGATGGCCTCCTCCAGGCACGCAGTGGAGATTGCCTCCCGGGTCATGGCGGATCCATCGGCCTCCGCCGCCATGCTTGGCTGCGGCCGGCCGACATCCAGGAGGACACCAGAAGGAGGATTGAAGATCTCCCCTTCGACGGTGAGGGCCTATTCAATTCGTCCACAGACAAAGCTTTGGACAATCTCGTTAAGGCGAGGCTGACCGCCAAGAAGATCGGGCTACAGCCGGCCACGCAAGCCCGCAGGGCCTCCACCTTCCGCCCAACCTGGCGACGATCTTCCACCTCGTCGTTCCAGCGTTCGGCCCAGTCTGGACAGCCGAGACCGTCCTCCGGCTCATCGGCCAGACGCACGATTAGACGACGCCCGGCTTCGTCCAAGAAGTCCTCCTCCGAGACAAAGTCTCGGTTTTGACGTGCCTGGCAGGACCTACCAATACCCACTCTTCAGCCTACCATTAGCGCTCGGAGACCGACCGACTCTGGCTCGACATCTCGCGGAGTGGCAGTATGTCACTACGGACTCTTGGGTGCTTTCCATCGTCCGTCTTCGCTACGCCATCGAGTTTCTCGATATTCCTCCTCGAGGCGTTTACTATTCCACGCCGTCGAGTCCGGCCCTCCTGGAAGAGATCCAATCCCTCCTCCAGAAAGGGGCGATCGAGCAGCTCCCGCAAGAGGCCAAGACCACCGGCTTCTTCTCCAGGTACTTCACGGTACCGAAAGCCGACGGTACCCTCCGGCCGATCCTAGACCTCAGAGGGGTGAACTACTACATCCGCCCCAAAAGGTTCAAGATGGTCACGATACCGTCGATCCTGCCCTTCCTACATCGGGGGGACTGGTTCGCCTCCATCGATCTCCGAGACGCATACTTCCATATCGCCATTCGCCCGCAGCACAGACGGTACCTCCGCTTCGCAGTCGACGACACCTGTTACCAGTACAAGGTGCTGCCGTTCGGACTCTCGACTGCCCCAAGGGTCTTCACCAAGTGCATGGCCCCGGTGGTATCCTTCCTGCGGACGAAGGGTGCTTCTGTCTTCCCTTACCTCGACGATTGGCTGTTGGTGGCATCCTGCAAACAGAGACTTTACCACGACGTCCACATGACGTTGTCACTCCTGACCCGCCTTGGTCTACGGGTGAATCCGAAGAAGTCCCACCTCGAGCCGGCGAGGATCTTGGACTTCATCGGGGCGACGCTCGACTCGACCTCCGCCAGGACGTACCTACCAGAGTCTCGAGCCCAAACCCTGATCCGGGCCGCCGCTCACGCCGCTCTCCATATCAACGCGCTGGAGCTGCTCGCCGTCTTGAAAGCGCTACGGGCGTTCCGCCACGTCGTAGCGGGGCGGACGGTCCTGGTTCTGACGGACAATACCACCGCCGTCTGTTACATCAACAGACAAGGAGGGACTCACTCCACAACCCTGCTCAACATTGCACTCGACTTGTGGGAATGGTGCATTCGCCTGCATACGCATCCCGTGGCAGTTCACCTGGCCGGGCAGGAGAACACCACGGCAGACGCCCTCAGCAGGGACACCTCATCCCATCACGAATGGTCTCTCTCCGGAGAGGCGTTCAGACTGATTCGGGACCGCTGGGGCGAACCATCGATCGACCTCTTCGCGACCAGGGAAAACGCGAAGTGTCGCCGATTCTGTTCCAGAGCGGGCCACGATCGTGCCTCCATCGAGGATGCTTTCCAGTTTCCGTGGACCGGGGAACTCCTCTACGCGTTCCCGCCGTTCCCGCTGCTCGGCCGGACGATATCGAAGATCCTCGCCGACCGAGCCGACGCGATCCTGGTAACCCCGTACTGGCCGAGGCAACATTGGTTCGCACCCCTGCTACAAGCCGCACGAGACGACCTGCTCCGGTTGCCACCGACACCGGACCTGCTCTCCCACTCCGGCGGCCGAGTCCTCCATCCGGACCTGCCACGCCTGGCCCTCCATGCCTGGAGGATATCGCACTAGACGATCCCGTGCTCGGTACCGTCCTCGTCGCGGCCAGGAAGGAATCCACCCGTCGCAACTATCAATACAAGTGGCGACGCTTCCTGACCTTCGCTAACGAGAGGAGTGAGCCGGTATCGCCCACGGGGCTCTCTACCGTCCTGCATTTCCTCCTGCACCTCCGGCAACAGGGGCTGGCGTTTCCATCCCTGAAGGTGTATCTCTCCGCGATCGTGGCATACCAACCGCCACGGTCGGCTGCCTCGGCCTTCTTCAGGAACGATACCGTTAAGCGGTTCCTGAAAGGACTTCATCATCTCTACCCGCCGGTATCGCCGCCGCTACCGCCGTGGTCCCTCTCGCTGGTGCTCTCGCAGCTGACAAAGCCGCCCTTCGAGCCGATGGCGACCTCGGATGATAGGCTCCTGACCATGAAAACTGCCTTCTTGGTAGCGGTGACCTCAGCGAGGCGAGCGGGTGAGATCACAGCTCTTCGATCCGATGAGCCCTTCACGGTCTTCCACAGAGACAAGGTGGTACTGAGACCTGACATCTCGTTCCTGCCTAAGGTGGTGTCCAGTTTCCATCTCAACCAGGACATCATCCTGCCTGCCTTCTTTCCGAACCCGACGACACTGTTGGAGCGGTCTCTCCACTCCCTGGACGTGCGTCGGGCCGTGGCCTTCTACATGGACAGGACTGCTTCCTTCCGACAGACGCCGCATCTCTTCGTTTGCTATGGGCGACGTCGGAAGGGCCTCAAAGTGTCCACCCAGCGCTTCTCCAAATGGGTGGTGAGGACTATTCAACTGGCGTATGAGCTCGCGAGGAAGCCTCCGCCAGCCCTGCTTCGAGCCCACTCCACCAGAGCGGTGGCTACTTCTGCGGCCCTCCTGCGAGGAGTTGACCTGCATGAACTCTGCCGTGTGGCGACCTGGTCCCAACCATCGACCTTCGTGCGCCACTACAGGCTCGACTGCCGGTCGCGCAGAGATGCCGGTTTGGACGTGAGGTGTTGGCTTCCGTGCTGTAGGACCTGACCCGCCGTCCGACCGGTAAGCTACACAGTCTCCTAGTGTATGAAGGCACAGAGACCACGAAGAAGAAGAACAGGTTGCTTACCTGTAACTGTGGTTCTTCGAGTGGTCATCTGTGCCATCATACACACCCGCCCTTCCTCCCCTCTTTCTCAGGTCCCTGTAGGTTCTACGGCGGACGACAGAACTGAGGAGAGACCGTTGCTCGGCGGGAGGAGCATGCGCAGTACCGGCGTGGGGGAGGGGTTCCCGCCAAGCGAACAAGCTCTAGAAGTTTCCGAACGCTACCGCGCAGGCGCTAAAGCTCCTAGTGTATGATGGCACAGATGACCACTCGAAGAACCACAGTTACAGGTAAGCAACCTGTTCATTTACATTTTATCTCTTTTCACCTCATTTTGTCTTCCTCCTTTGTCGCAGCCTTCTTTCTTTCCCCCTATGTCATTCTTTTGTCCACTTCAATACCTCTCGCCATTCTCTTTCAAAGCCCTGGATTGGCTTATTTTTAAGTGAAAGAAAGCAAACATTTACTGGTTTTCTTGTTGTGTAGCAATAGCACAGCCTATATCAGAACTCCCTAAGAATAAATTCAACATGACATATAACTTCTGCTATGATCTTTGCTTTTGCTCTTCCTCTTTTTAAGTGACCTCCGATTAAACCTGGAATGTTTTACATATCTTCTTTGGATTCCACCGCAGATGATAAATTAGGAAGTGAAATGTGTAGTATGCCTCAATAAAGGTTTCTGAACATTAAAAAAAATGTTGAACGTTAATATAAGCTGTACTGCAAGCAGCATGTGTGTTGTGGGTAGCAAGTGAGCCTCCATAAGTTCCTCATGCTTCCTTCAGTACAGTACATGGATTCCACTTTTCAACAGTTCTGTTTTCTAACAGTGCTCTGGTTCCTAACCTGATGGATAACTGGGGGAAGTCTGCTTATTTTTTTTTTAAAGAAGTTGGCTAAAAACAACATATAAAGTAAATTTTAGCACTGAAAATACATAATTATAATATATGAATTTGAAAAATATCAAAACCATTTTCTCATGCAGTCAACCAGGAGGATCTCATTGCCTTTGGAAATCCAACATTATCTTTTCCCAGCTGTTTCTCCATAAAATAATTCAAAATCATTTAGCCATGAGAGGTTTATTAGTTCATTTTGAATCAAAGCTAGCTACCAGCTCCTTGTTAGAACAGTCTGTCTCAAATAATCCCCTTTAAGTCCTTCCAAAACTAAGCAATAATCAGTCTGGCAGCTGCTAATAAATAACCAACTGGAGGTTTGTGAAATGCTTTTGCATTAGCTTCCTGAAAAAACACCCCGCAAGAACCAATTCTTTGTAGTGTTGATTGCTAATATTATTTATTTTAGGAAGAAACTACATACCAGAATTTAGATACTTTACATCATAATTACTCCAGGTGCTGAAAAGAGACTTCAGTTTTACAACCTCATTAACAAAGAGGAGAAAGAGTGAGGACTACATAAGGCAATTGCACCAGAATTAAGAGCAGATTTTTTTTAAAACACATTCTACATTATTGAAGCTGAGATAGTTTTAAAAGTGCATACCCAACACAGCATCTCATTTTAGCTCATCTAAACAAATATCTCAGTTAGTTTTCCATACCCAGGTGACGCTGGTTGATCAATATCAAAATCAGGCAAACCAGTATGTATACAGAAGGCGAACCTCTTAAAAACTCCATCCACTGCATCTAACAGAACCTTGAATGGTGTAGCCTCCTATAAAGTTTTAGTTTTTATTATGTGATTGATAAAGTTATGTGTCTGATATCACACAAGTCATGCTATGTTCAAATCTTTAAGTTGCTCATTCCACAAGTCTCATGTAAGTAACTGCGAGTCTTTTTTTTAAAACCCTTTATTGAAATAGTCACATTAATTTTTTCCTCCTCTAAAAGAAACTCTGGATAATGGGATTAATGGCAAATTTCCAAACATCAGAGCTGCTTTTAATGGTTAGTGAGTACATTTCATAGGTTTAAACAGCTTCTTTCTCACCAACCGAATTTGTTCCACCATCTGAGAATTAAACCATTTTTCAATTTGTATCCAATGTTGATTTCACTTTATATTTATCAAAGTAAAAAAAGTGGTGCAATTGATACGCTTCATAATAGGCTTTCAAAAGATGCATCCTCCTTCAGAGGTCACATACGTAACAGTTGTGGCCATTGTGGGCTTAAAGTTAGGGTTTTTTTGGGGGGGGGAGTTAATGTGCTTTCAAGTCAATTCTGACTTATGGAAATATTGGCAAGATGTATTTAGAGAAGTTTTGCCATTGTTTCTTCTGAGGGTGAGTAAGTGCAACTTGCCTAAGATGACCCAGTGGGTTTCTATGTCTGAGTAGGGATTTGAAAGCTGGTCTCCCAGAGTCCCAGTACAGTTTTCAAACTACTGTACCATCCTGGCTTTAACTTCCTCTGCTAAGTTTAAGTAAGCATATTTTCAGAGAGCTCAAGATTAAGTACATAAAATAAATAAGAAAGCATAGGAAGAACCATGGTAGTAATGTGGTGTGATTGGGATACTAGATTACTCTACCATTTTGCTATACCTTCTTCCAAAATACTCCATATTTTGCATCATTCTAGCATACTAGCATACTAGATTTTGTCATTGTTTGCATCCTAGACAATGGAAATGTTTATTGGTTAAGGGAATGTTTAACATGCAGGAAACAACTATTTGAGCAGTAGACGGAATATTTTTTTAAAAAAACTGGTAATCCTGCTGGTGTTTTACACATGCATCACTTCCCTTATGGAAGCAGTTGGACATTTTTGTCTGTATTCAGTGAAAAGTTTTGGAAGTAGAGTTGTGCATGTCCATTACACATGCACCCGTGTGTGCAGTTATGCACTATTCAGTTGTACAAATTGCCACCAATTAGTAACTTCTCATGTGAGATTTATGCTACAGAGTCCCAGTATAGGATCCTGTCTTAAGATAAGATTTATAAAATGTGATCCTCAGCCTAGATTGTTTTGCAAAATCATTCAATTGCCACAGTGAACTCTTCACCCCAAACAAATCCAGTTACCGAAGTGAAGAAAAGTAGTGGATAATAGATATAGTTTTTTAGTAGTAGTAGTAGTAGTATTTGTTATCATAGTGGAATTGTTGATTTGCATCTGAGTGAATAACGGAGAAAAAAGAGCCAATTTTAATTTGATGCAAATGTTATGAAACAATGGAATTTTTTTAAAAAAATTGTTAATAACACACTCAAAAAACTACAACAATATCCAATGATATAAGTGCCCATGGGAGATGTTCACACTTACAATAATTAATAATGCCCAAGAGCCTACATATCTGATCGGCAATACATTTGTGAGATAAAATAACCAAATTGATCAAGAAGTACAAGGTTGCTTACTCTGTTACAGCAGAATGAGCATAATAAGACTGAAGACTGTGTCTTTAAAGTGAAGAGACTTTAAAGTGAAGAGACTTTAAAGACTGTGTCTTTAAAGTGAAGAGATGGAATGATAAGAATTCATTTTCAATGGATCTTTGCTAAGCTTCAGTAAAACAACAATGTACAACAGTATGCAAGTGTTGGAACAATGTATCGACAATATTTATAATATTCTCCTGAGAACCCATCTGGTCCTGGAGCCTTATTTGGCTTAAGTCTCTGTGTTGCTTCTTGATTTTTTAGTCCAGGAAGATTGTTCCCCCCCTCCCAGGCTTATCTGAGCTTCAACAGTAACTTACCTGGAGAGGATTTTATAAAATCTTTAAAACATGAGGTGAATTTATCCAAAATCATTCTAGGATCAAAACAAGTAGTTCCAGTTTCAACTGTTAATGGTGGCAGCTTCTTCTGCTGCTGCTGCTGCTGCTTCCTCCTCCTCCTCCTCTTCCTTCTTCCCTCAATTAGCCAACTGTTTGCTATCAAATTCATGATTTGTTCTGCAGCAAATGTAACTTTTCTTTCATAGTTCTATTGATATCAAGTAAATTTAATCCAACCTTTTTCTTATTCAAGCTCCTCTAAACTCTGTTGGGACCAATCTCTGTGGCAACCAGTCAGATGTTGACAAAACCAATATTTCTTGCTTAAGGACTGCTAACTCAGGAATAACATTGTCTTTCACAATGTTTAATTCTTTGATGGACATCCTATGCAATACAAGCTTCACAGCCGCCAAAGACAAACTTGAGTTGGCAAAGTCAGAGGCATTCTTGTGAACCACACTCTGTCCCCATGGTCAGTCTTCACTCCTACAGATGAGTTGATAAAAATGATCGATGCCTTCCTCTACAAAAGGGAGGAGATAACAAGTAAGTGGAAGTGGCTGGTTCCTGAGGCAAGTTCTCTGCAAAACTCTG
Organism: Ctenosaura bakeri; assembly: GCA_948474755.1. NCBI lineage: Eukaryota > Metazoa > Chordata > Lepidosauria > Squamata > Iguanidae > Ctenosaura > Ctenosaura bakeri. Next base: position 103,922 of record CAOLHI010000917.1, on the reverse strand, counting down.
GAAAGGTGGTCCCCAGCCTGCGTGGCCTCACAGGGAGGATGTTGTGCTCTGTTTGGAGCCTTGTACAGGGTCAGGGGTGGGGGAAGGAGAAGCAAGGGGCATGCAGGTTGGGGCAGATATAGCTTGTGGACAAAGTTATATACTCACAGGAAAAAAAAACCATGATCTGAGACTTTCTTTATATCTGTATTTACTATTTCATGTAATAGCTTCTCCACAGCAAGAATCATGAGTATTCTCATGAAAACCTTATGAAGTGTTGAATAAAAAGTAAAAACTAAATATGAAGATATAATTCTGCCAATGTATTTCTCAACCCATAAGCTGGAAACAGTTGAAAGGTTTTTAATATATGAACATATTTTTGCTCAGGTAATTATTTTAAAGGTTTTTTTTTAGAAAAATTCAATGCTACTTAAAGCCCCTGGATTCATTCCTTGGAGATGCCCACAAGAACTTTGCTCTCAGAGGCAAAGTTATTTAATTTTTAAAACATTCTGAAAAAATCTCATTTGGCACATAAACTGTGGTGAAAGTAATTATACAATCATAGCCCAGCAAATCTTTTTATAAATAGATAATGCCTGTTAGGTTTTCTCTAAAACATTAGTTAGTTTAAGATTTAAATCGGTATAGAATAATATAACAACCTGATGAGATTTATTAATTAGAAGCCACATCTTTTTAATGCAGTTCTCTGCCTGTGATTATTATATCCGGTTTTGTGGTTCTGTGAAATTTGTGTAAAACAAGAACTGAAGATTTAAGATCTTTTACGTCCTATATGGCCAAGCTCTCCTAGCTGCATTGTGGATTGCCCTGACATTTAGGGCAATTCCTAAATCTCCCTACTTTTGAATTATACAACCTAGAAATGATGTACAATTTAATAACATGCTGTTATTCACTTAAGAACAGGAAAACAACCACTGTCATGCTAACTCCACTCTCTCCATTTCTTCTCCCTTGTCCTTACTTGTGTAGATCATGAAAAACTTTGGATTGCTCTTAAAGAAATGGGTGTGCCACAACATTTGATTGTCCTAGTGCATAACTTGTATTTATGACAAAAAGTTACCATCAAGACAGAATAAGGAGTGACAGAATGGTTTCCAATTGGCAAGACTGTGTTTTATCACCCCATCTGTTCAACTTGTATGCTGAACACACCATATGTAAAGCAAGATTAGACCTGGAGGAAGGAGGTGTGAAAACTGGAAGAAGAACCATCAGAATTTAAAGATATGCAGATAACACCATACTACTAGTAGCAAATAGCAAAGACTTGGAACAATTACTGAAGAAAGTCACAGATACTGTGGACTGTTAAAAATACAAATAAATAGGACCTATTGCAAGTCAAACCTAAACTCTACCTAGAAGCCAAGATGACTAAACTGAGACTGTTATACTTTGGACATATCATAAGAAGACATGACTCTCTAGAAAGGATGACAACGCTTTGTACGGTAAAAAGAAGTTGGAAAAGAGGAAAATTCATTCAAGGAAGCCATGGCCCTGAATCTGAAAGACCTGAGTATAGCCAATGGTGAGAGGGTGACTTTGAGGACTTCCGTTCATAGTAGGATCACCATGGCCATTTCCTCACTAGGCTGTTATAGTGCTATTATTCCACTTTCAACATCCTATAAAGGCCCCTCCTTAAACTGCAAACCCCAGGATTCCATAGGATGTTGAAAGTGGAACAATTGCACTGATAACAGTCTAGTGCGGAAATGGCCCATAACTCAAAGTTGACTGGATGGCAGTTAACAACAACAACAAACTCTAGCTTCAAAGTGCCATCATCCATGGCTGCATTTCAAACTGGAGGAAAGTCCTGGACTAACACACTTCAATATTTTTCTCAGCGATTTAGGTGGTAAGTTAGAGGGAATCCTTATCAAGTTTGTGGGTAATAAAAAACTGGGAGGGTAGCTAACACATTGGAAGATAGAAACAGAACTCAAAAGGACCTTGAAAAACTAGAAAATTGGGCTGAAACTAATAGAATGAAATTTAACAGAGACAAATGCAAAGTCTACATTTAGGCCACAAAAACCAAAATCTCACATATAGGACGGGGGATACTTGGGCCCTTTTGACATGGCATTTGCCATGCAAAAGGGCCCCTCGAGTGTTGCGTGATTGTGAGGAGCGATCTGCATGACACACTCACAGTTGCGCAACACTCCAGGGTAGGGCAGGCACTGCTGACGCACTTTTTCATTTTCGGTTTTCAGCCAAAAATGGTGCATGATTGCGCATTGGTCCAGGGCCCTGCGCACACTTGCTGTGTGTGTGGAGCCTCCAGAGCCACGGCGGTCATGCTTCCTGCCCCAGCACAGCTTGCGAAACTCCCAGGCTGTGCTGCGGAAGGAAGAGGCAGGGCTCTCGCGCCACCTGGGCGGCTGCGAGAGCCTCTTGCTGGATGCTGCTCGCTTGATCCCCGCATCCCAGCACCGAAAAAAGGTAAGGTGTGGAAAGGGCCTTGGTTTAGCAGCAGTACTTGTGAAAAGTACCTTGGGATTATTGTGATCATAAGCCGAATGTGCCACAGCAGTCTGATACTGCAGCAAAGAAAGCAAATGGTATTTTACCTTGCCTTAATAGAATTACAGTTGTCAAGACAAAGGAAGCAATAATACCAGTATATTCTACACTAGTCAGGCCTCATGTGGAGTACTTCAGTTCTGGACACCTCATTTTAGGAAGTATATCGACAAGTTGCAGCAGGTTCAGAGAAGGGCAACAAGGATGATAAGAGATATGGAGAACAAAACATATGAGGAAAAGGTGAGGAAGTTGGGTATATTCAGCCTGGTGAAGAGAAGGCTAAAGATGATATGGCTATACTCTTTAGAAGACTAATAGCCTCTTCACGCTGCACTGTTATGGTCCTATTATTATCATAAATTAGTAATTAATTAATTAATTTTAATACATAATTTTATTTATTATTTAAATTAAATTATTAAATTATTTAAATGAATTAAATTAAATGATTTATTATTACTACTATTTAAAAATAATAATTTTAATAAATAATTACTTTAATTGATTGATTGAATGATAATTAATTAATAACAACAATAATAATAATTCCACTTTAACTGCCACAGCAACAGTCCGTGGAATTCTGAAATATATAATTTAGTGAGGCCAAATAGCTCTCTGGCTGAGAATGATAAATGCCCCTCCCTAAATTGCAACCCCAGGATTCCATACAATGTTGCCATGGCAGTTAAAGTGGAATAATAGCACTATAGCAATGTAGTGTGATAAGGCCCTAAGAGTTACGTGGTCACACTCTTTAAATATCTAAAGGGCTGCCACAAAGAGGAGCATTCAGGTTTGTTCTCTGCTGCCTCAGAGGATAGGACAAGGTCAAATAATTTTAAGTTACAAGAGACCAGATTCCAGTTGAACACTTGAAGGAACTTCTTGACAGTAATTGCTGTTCAACAATGGAATTTTTTTCCTTTGGGTTCTTCAGAAAGAAGCTAGACAGTTACCTCCTGAGGATGCTCTAGCTGAAAATTCTGCACTGAGCAGGAGCTTGGATTTGATGGTCTGTGGGTCTCCTTCCAGCTCTCTGGTCCTTTTCGCACGCCAGTCCTATTGCAAAATGGCCTTGGGAGCTTCGCATGATTGCGAGGACCGTTTCACATGACGTCCTCGCAATTGTGCAATGCTCCCAAGGCCAGTAGGCAGCGATCACGCATTATATCATTTTTGGCTCATTGTTGAAAATGATGCACGATCGTGTGTCCCTCCCAGGCCCCACACACACTTACCTTGTGTGCGGAGTCTCCGGACACACAGCCATTGCACTTCCTCCCCCAGTGCAGCCTGGGAAAACACACTGCTGCGCTGCGGAAGGAAGAGGCTGAGCCCTCACGCTTCCTTCTGGCCAGTACGGAGCTGATGTGGAGGGGAAGCAGAGGGGATGCAAGTGCCTCTTGGAAGAGGCTTCTCGCGTGATCCCCTTGCGATGCTAGCCGCACCAGGTAAGGTGTGAAAAGGGCCTATGATTCAACAACACAGGAAAGGACTTTCGCTCTGTCACCTGTCCCATGGAGCAACAAAAGGAACACTCTTCAAGGGTTGTCCCCAAATCCTAAAGCCAAAGAACTCAGTTAACTTCACCCCCAAATATCCACTCCAGCTGAGAGGAGAATAAGTCAATTCAACTGAATCAAACTATACACTCATAAGAAGTGATTGAGAAGCTTTGCATCCTATAATAAAACCAGACATAACACCAAAAACATGGCCACCCAACCAGACTTGATTTCTTTCAACTTGACAACAAGCAGTAAGGTTTAGTGACCCAATCAAATTGTAGTGAGTATTTTTGACACTGCCATAAATCTTTAGATGTTATTTCCAACTTTCTTCTCTGGTGCTATCCTTAGGCTCAGCATGTAACTTCAGCAGATCCAGCTTCACCTTAAACCCGAGCTTTGCCAATGTGGAAGCCAATAAACCCTGCCCCATTGTAAACAATCAATAAATGTTATGTCAGATTCTGGCATCTGGAAGATTCAGGAAAAAAAAGGACAAAATTCCTTTCACCTCCTAAGTTTCCCTGGTGCCAGGTCTTGATGAGTCATAACTGGGTTATTCTTAAACTGTAAGTCTTTAATGGAGCATAATTGTCTGATAACTTCTTTATTTGCAAAGTGGGCAAAACAAGACACTAAGTGCCTGGGCCCAGCTGCATTGTTGGGCCGTAGTCTTGCCACTCTGTGAACATGTTCAAAGTCCTCTACCATAATTTGAAACTCTGTCGTTAAAGATGTAACCCACTTCACCAGGAACTCTTTCGTGCTCCTGTGCTTCATTTCCTCTACCTCAAAATTGAATATTAATTATTTAATAATCAGTTTTCAATTTCTTCCTATTTTAATTTAATATTCAATTTATCCCTTTTCAAACCTTGAAGAGTCTCGCTGTGAGAAGTGGTTAAGTCCAGGGCAGCAGATACTACATTTTCTATACATTCAGTTTGAATGCCAAGCATAGAGAATTTTATATCCAGTCACTCTGCCCAGTTTGCCATCACTGAATATCTGAAGGTACTATATTATTTCTTTATTACTATATTATTTCCTTATGGCAGTATCAAGCCAACAAAGATAAGAGAGCCCTGGTGGCGCAGTAGTTAAATGCCAATACTGCAAGCCACAAGGTTGTGAGTTCGATCCTGCCCGGCTCCAAGGTTGACTCAGCCTTCCATCTTTTAGCAGGTCGGTAAAATGAGTACCCAGCTTGTTGGGGGCATGTATAGAAATGTTTTGAAATACATGCTATTTGTAAGTTGTTCGCCGCCTCGATCCATATGGAGAGGCGGGATACAAATAAATAATAATAAAAAAAAGAGAGAGAGGGAGCTCCTCTTTCAGCAAGAAAAATCTTGGTAACAACTTTGAATTTTTACTTATTTCCTTCACATACACAAAACTTTCTCTTTTGCAGATATGCAAGCATATTGTTCTTTATTGGAAAAGATGATAATGCTCGGGAAAGTGGCAGGCCATAGGAAAAGAGGAGAATCACATTACAGATGGATTGATTCAATTAAAGATGCCATGACCCTGAATTTGCAAGACATGAACTAGACTGTTGATGACCAGGGCTCTTGGTAGCCTCTCCTTCTTAGAGTTACCATAAGTCAGCACTGACATGATGGTACATAACAACATTAATCTTTACCCTTCTAAAACCTGTTATGAGAGTGAGTGTTTTTAAAGTCGGTGAAGAGTCTCGTTGTTACATGTCTGAGACTGGAAACCAAGATTCAGTTTTTCTACCTCAGATTATCTTCCAAAATGAAACTATGGCCCTTTTCTCACGGGGCGCTGAAATCTTCCCACCGCGATCCAGGCAGGCTTTTTCCCTAATCCCCACTAAAACGTCCCGAACTTTTAGTCGTTTCTCATGGCTCGATCGGCAAGAGGCTAGGCGAGCATTATCGCATTCACACAGCATCGCCATAGCCCCTCCCTACGTTGTCCTTTCCCCGCCCTACCTAGCGTTTGATTGGCTGTGCCCTTGTTTCAAAAGAAAAATTTGGGGCGTCATCAATGACGCCAATACGCACGCGTGTTCCCTCACATCCTCCCGGGATCCACCCCTCGCCCTCCCCCGCGCCTGCTGAACCGCCGTGGAAACTTGTCAAACTTTTCCTGCCCGCTCGCTTTTTGCTGTTTGTTGGAGATGCCAGCCACTGCTGGATGGAAGAACAAAGAATGGACAGGCTTTGGAGGTTTCACAGAAGGCTACTCCAAGAAACCAGGAAGACATGGGATTTTTTTTTAATGGATGCTGGAGGTGGAAAGATTGAAGATGTATCTACACCAAGCAGTATAGCTAAGGCGTTCCCCTTCCTATGGAGCATTTGACTGTGGGAGATCCTGGTAGAACAAAGAATGGGCAGGCTTTGGAGTTCCACAAAAGGCTTCTCTGGAAACCATGAGAACATGGGACTTTTTTTTTTTTTTAATGTATGCCTGAGATGGAAAGATTGAGGAGATATCTATATCATGTGGTAGCACCTAGCAGCTAGGTTCACCCCTTCATGGGGATAATTTGGCTGCAGGATGGTAGAACAAAGAATAGGCAGGCTTTGGAGGTTTCACCAATGGCTTCTCCATGAAACCAGGAACAGTTGTTTTTTTTTAAATGGATGCCTGAGGTGGAAAGATTGAGACACTATTCTATGTCAAGGGTAAGGACTAGCAGCTAAGGTGTCCCCTTTCCTCTGGAAAATCAGACTGCAACAGATCCTGGTAAAACAAAGAATAGGCAGGCTTTGGAGTTTCACAGAAGGCTTCTCCAGGAAACCAGGAGGATTCGAATATTCGAGGGTCGAATATGCGGACGAACCAGTGTTGAAGAGGTCTCGCTCTCAGCCTGGCGAGATATGTCACAGCGGTCGTCGCAGCCATGTAGCCCAAGAGCTGCTGGACGCTTCTCGCAGATAACGTCGGGGCCGTACGAGCGTGAGCGGCGGCCCGGATCAGGGTTTGGGCTCGAGACTCTGGTAGGTACGCCCTGGCGGAGGTCGAGTCGAGCGTCGCCCCGATGAAGTCCAAGATCCTCGCCGGCTTGAGGTGGGACTTCTTCGGATTCACCCGTAGACCAAGGCGGGTCAGGAGTGACAACGTCATGTGGACGTCGTGGTAAAGTCTCTGTTTGCAGGACGCCACCAACAGCCAATCGTCGAGGTAAGGGAAGACAGAAGCACCCTTCGTCCGCAGGAAGGATACCACCGGGGCCATGCACTTGGTGAAGACCCTTGGGGCAGTCGAGAGTCCGAACGGCAGCACCTTGTACTGGTAACAGGTGTCGTCGACTGCGAAGCGGAGGTACCGTCTGTGCTGCGGGCGAATGGCGATATGGAAGTATGCGTCTCGGAGATCGATGGAGGCGAACCAGTCCCCCCGATGTAGGAAGGGCAGGATCGACGGTATCGTGACCATCTTGAACCTTTTGGGGCGGATGTAGTAGTTCACCCCTCTGAGGTCGAGGATCGGCCGGAGGGTACCGTCGGCTTTCGGTACCGTGAAGTACCTGGAGAAGAAGCCGGTGGTCTTGGCTTCTTGCGGGAGCTGCTCGATCGCCCCTTTCTGGAGAAGGGTTTGGATCTCTTCCAGGAGGGCTGGACTCGACGGCGTGGAATAGTAAGCGCCTCGAGGAGGAATATCGAGAAACTCGATGGCGTAGCCAAGACGGACGATGGAAAGCACCCAAGAGTCTGCAGTGACACATTGCCACTCCGCGAGATGTCGAGCCAGAGTCGGTCGGTCTCCGAGCGCAGATGGTAGGCTGAAGAGTGGGAATTGGTAGGTCCTGCCAGGCACGTCAAAACCGAGACTTTGTCTCGGAGGAGGACTTCTTGGACGAAGCCGGGCATCGTCTTATCGTGCGTCTGGCGGAAGAGCCGGAGGACGGTCTCGACTGTCCAGACTGGGCCGAACGCTGGAACGACGAGGTGGAAGATCGTCGCCAGGTTGGGCGGAAGGTGGAGGCCCTGCGGGCTTGCGTGGCCGGCTGTAGCCCGATCTTCTTGGCGGTCAGCCTCGCCTTAACGAGATTGTCCAAAGCTTCGTCGGTGGATGAATTGAATAGGCCCTCACCGTCGAAGGGGAGATCTTCAATCCTCCTTCTGGTGTCCTCCTGGATGTCGGCCGGCCGCAGCCAAGCATGGCGGCGCAGGCCGATGGATCCCGCCATGACCCGGGAGGCAATCTCCACTGCGTGCCTGGAGGAGGCCATCTGCTGCTGAGCGATGGAGATGGCCTCGTTGAAGATCACGGAGGAGGCTTGGCGGATGTCCTCCGGTACCGCCTCCATCGCCGGTTGCAGGCGATCGAGCACCTTCTTCAGGTATGCCGCGAGGCAAGCCTGAGTGTTGGACAGCCTGATCTGCAAGGAGGCGGCGGAATAGAACCTTCTTGCATAGGCGTCCAACTTCCTGCCCTCTTTGTCCGGCGGGGTGGTGTGCTGCCTGCCGGAGCCTTTCGTCTGTGCCGACTCGACCACCACAGAGTTCGGTGCAGGGTGATTGAAGAGATAACCGGCGTTATCCTTCTGCACCCTGTAGAGGTGTTCCAGCCGCTGCGGTATCGGCTGAGCCGAGGCCGGCCTATCCCAGGCGGCCTTCACCAGTCTGGATACCCGGGGCAGGAGAGGCAGCGGGGCCGTGGCAGGTTGCTTCCCTTCAAAGACGGAGAAGACTGGATCGTCGTCCTCCGGCTCCGCATCGGCAATCTTCAGGCCGAGGGTGGTAGCCATGCGGAGCAGCATCGCAGAGAACTGGTGGACGTCCTCTGGAGCAGAATCTGGGATCGGGTCCCCGAATCCCAGCGGAGGAGACTCCTGGGAGGCCGCCTCAGACACCTCTGATTCCGCACTCGAGTCGTACGACTCTGAGGTCGGTGAGTCCTCTCGCCGCTCGCTTTCCGGCTCCTTCGCAGTTGCCACCGGTGTTGCCTTCTTAGGCTTCTCTGCAGCCGGGGCGGTGGTAGTGGCAGCGTCCCGCTTGGGCTGGCTGACCACGGACTTCACCCTCTTAGTGGTGACCGGGGTAGTCTGGCCGGCGGACGTTGTCTTAGCCCGCTCAGTCACCACCGACTCCGTAGGGCGCGTCGCCGTTGCTGTGACCCTAGGAGGTGGCGATATCGCCCGATACCGAGGTGAAGGCTCCCTCGCCCTATGGTATCGAGGAGAGGGAGAGCGGCTGAAGGAGCGGTGGTCCGACGGAGATCGGCTTCGGCGTCGACGGTACCGAGCCTCGTCCCCTCTAGGCGAGCGCGATTCGCGCTGTCAACGAGGTGACCGGGACCTCCGGAAGGTCTCCCAGCGACTCGGGCCACGATGGTACCGATCCCGGTACGATGGCGAATGTGACCGATAAGAGGCCGGGCGCTCTCTCCATTCAGATTCCCTCGCGTACCTGGCCACGTAGGACGCCGAGGTGTATCTGGAGGCAGACGAGCGAGGTTGTTCCTCTCTTGTCTCCCTCGGAGGCGGCGAGGCCACCGGACGCTCGGAAGAGCGGGACCGGGACCGGAAGGAGGTCGAACGCCGCTCCGGAGAAGCAGAGGGCTCTCTCTGCTGCAGGTCGGCCGACCTGCGACGGCTGGGAGGGCGGTGGCGCTTCTCCACCAGGGTTGGAGGGTCTGCCACAGGCGAGTCCGGGCGCTGTTGGGGAACGTCCTCGATCTCATCATCCGAGAGATCGACGGACTCGCCTCGCCCTTTGGAAGGCTGCTGAGTAGGAGTAGGAGTAGGAGGTTGAACGTCCCCAGCCGGGGAGCGCTTCTTCTCCTTCTTCTTCTTCTTCTTCTTCTTCTCCTTCTCCTTGCTCTTGCCTCCGTCCGGAGCAGGGCGCTTTTTAGCAGGCGTCTCCGTGAGGGGAGCCTCAGCCTTCCTCGCCGTCGAGGATCCTTTCGCTGACTTGGCAGCCGCCGACAGCTTCGGGATCCTCGGTAACGCCGAGATCGGCGTTTTCGCCGGTACGGAGCCCGATACCGACGAGGTGGACGGACCGGCAGCCGCCGATACCGTCGATGGCGTGGTCGTCTTCTTATCGGCCATCTTGGAAGTGGAGGTCTCGTCTATCGCCCGCAGAGACTGTTCCCAACAATAAGACTTAAGTCTCGCGGACCGGTTGCGGAGAGTTTGGGGAGTAAAATCCCGGCAAATTGGGCAAGTCCGAATGTTGTGGGACTCACCCAAACAGAAAAGATACTCCTTGTGGCCGTCGTTGAGGGCAACTTTGCGCCCGCAGGACACGCACTTCTTGAAGAGCGCGGACATAAGACGAAGAACGCCAAACTGCGAAAATCAGAAAAGACCAAAAGCCGAAGGGGGAGTCCGAAAGAGAGGTCAGAGACAGTCCAAAAGTCCGTAAAACCGTGAAAACAGCAAGCCAAGCACAAAAGTGAGAGGAGCAACCCAAAGAACCTTCCGCACGCGACGGCGGACGAGAAAGAACTGAGGAGAGACCGTTGCTCGGCGGGAGGAGCATGCGCAGTACCGGCGTGGGGGAGGGGTTCCTGCCAAGCGAACAAGCTCTAGAAGTTTCCGAACGCTACCGCGCAGGCGCTAAAGCTCCTAGTGTATGAAGGCACAGAGACCACGAAGAAGAACCTCTTTTTAAGTGGCCCTTGGCTTCATTTTTCATTTCCCCCCTAACGCCCCAACAATTAATAAACGACAGAGTAAAGTTTTCTCCTTCAAAAAGGCCGTTGTGGATGCGCACATGCCTAATCAAATTTCACCATTGTTTTGGGTAGCAGATCAAGAGAACATCCCTCAACCAGAGCAGCCAGGGACGGATGTGGAGGAGCCAGAGGAGGAACACCCCTGTGCCCAGGACTAGAAAGTTCCAATCCCAATGTTAAAACCCCCACCCCTTTCCCAAACGCACACCCACCCTGTACAGCACTTTTTTTTTATTTATGTAAATATGTACTTATGTAAATATATATTTTTTGGAAAAGAAAACATTTATTAAACATTTATTCTTTCAAGTTGGTGTGTGGCTCCTTGCATGTATCCCTCCCCTGCGAAGCAGTTAGGTCAGCGTGGCGTCTGTGACATGGCACTGTTTCAGTCACGGACCGCTGGGAAATTTGCCAGCAAGACAAACTGTTTTGCGTGTTTGGCGAAGTGGTGGAAAGGGCGATAGTGTCAGCGTGGACTTTTCAGCTTGGATCAACACTGCGTGGGAAGATTTGCAGTGGGAATGCGCACTCCCCGTGGATTTCCGATCCTGTGGAGACAAGGAGGGGCGTTAGTATTTATCAACAAAGCAAACAGTACGAAACAAACAGCGGGTCTTTTAAGTCTTAAAAACTAAACTGACAAAGAGAACTGCCTTGTTTTATAACTTCAGAGGGCAGATATTCACAGCAGGGGAGATAACCTTTCAGCTTTTGTGATATCAACAGCTTCAAGGTAATGTACAACAACTTAAATTTTGGCACAAGCTAGAGTGAAAATGATGTGGTAAATTGTGTGCCTCTACAATAGTCCCAGGAACTGGTTTTCTGCCCATGGGATCCTCCCTCCCAGAGCCACATGGACTGATAAAGATGAAATGCTTGCCTCCACCAAACAATGATGTGCGTCCCATTGCCCTATGGATCTCTGCCATGTCCTAGACAGCTAAAGAAGCATGGAACACCACTGAGTCTCCTGCCCTGGCAGGAAGATCATCCCCCTCTGCATGTGGCGGCGGGGGGGTTCAGACAAACAACACAGCAGGCCCTCATGGGGCGTGACTGTATTAATGGCGGCCGCTCGAAAAATAACTACTGTCAGGGGTCAAACAGAAGCCACTACCCCCTACACCCCCAGCCCGAGAATCTGGTTTAAAACGGAAGATTACCAAGGGCCATTTTTCTCTGGGGGCGCCAAACAGTCCCCAGAGAAAAATAATACGTTTATGCATCCACATGTAAACAGGAAAAAAGTTTCCCAGTAAAAGTTTGCACGGGGACCTCGTGCCGGAGCAGCACAGCAGCCATCCCCAAATTTACACAGCATCCCGTCATTGCGCCATGATCCCGCTTCCAAAGTAACCTGGAGAACGGGTTTGGCGCGGTGGCTGCTTTGGACGTTCCCTCCCTTCCTACCTGCCCCCCTCCACAGCTTTCCCAATTTCCCCTAACCTTTAAAAGCATCCTGCCATGCCATCCTCGGCGAGTATATCCACTCGCCAGCCGCCACCACCCCCTCGACCCCATATTTAAAATCAGGGCAGCCCAAGCACAACCCCCGGAAACCCGCAATTCACGACGCCGCACGGACAAAGGATAGCTAAGGGAAAAACCTACCTTCCTTTTTTCCCGTTCCTCGTCCGTTTGCTTCCTCCTTGCAGCCGCTGAAACCTTCCTTTTTTTCCGTTCCTCGTCCGTTTGCCTCCTCCTTGCAGGCGCCTCAGCGGGTTTGGAAAATGGCGCCGTCCGCTCGTGCTGGGGGCGGTCCTGTGGCTTCTGCTGACCACGCCTTGATCCCTCCCTCTCTTGATCGCCCGCACGAATCAGGACGCACCGCTGCTTTCTCATGAAACGTCGAGCGCGGATTGGAGGAAAAGACCACATTTTATCCGGTCTTTGAAAAGTGCGCGGAAATGCAGATTGGTGGCTCCCCCGCTCAGATTGGGGTGAGAAACCAAAAAGTTTAATGCGACCACATGCTCTCTAACGTGTAAAAGGCACCCGATCAAGGTCGAGCTGGGAAGCTTTAAAAACCCCGTGAGAAAAGGGCCTATATTCACTTCAGTAGAACTGAAATTTTATAAATCTGACATCTGTCCCAAATGTCTGGTTGCTCCATCAAATGAATGGTATTTAAGGTATATTGATGTGTAAAACTACCTTGATTTTGGAGTTGGCATAAAGTATCAAAGAACAAATGTGGTGCTTTGGCAAAACCCCTCTGAATAAATCACAAAAACCCCATAAAAGGTTTGAGAGGGGGAGGAAGAGACAAATTTTTCTTTTTCCAGTGAGTTCAGGCAAAAGAAAACAACTGTAGCCTCCCCTAGCTTGTGAGTTCTTTCTCATTAAAATCTTTTGTCATCCTGACTACACTCTGATGTTGCTTAGCCACTTGAAGGATATTGGAAGGTATGCAATGCATTTTAAGATGGAGAATTAGGTTAGACTTCCAGTGAGGGCTTAATGGTAGGTTGGCGCCTCTCTGCAGATTCCACAGAGACAGCTTTGAAAGAGAAAATTGCTTGCTAAGATTGAGCTCTAGCTGGTGAAAAACTCTTTCCAAACAAAGGAGATTGTCATGAGACCACCTACATGGAGTCTAGAACCGTTGGAGGATCCAATAAACCTGGGTCCAAAGTGAGTGTGAGTGGTGGTGTGGGAAATATCAATCTCTGTCATTAAAGTGAGCTGTAAAGGATGTTGATCCTGCTAACATCATTTCATAAGCTTTACATTTTCATATTTCATAAGTGTTTCTAATTACACTTATTTTACATTTGAAGATAGGTCTTCTGTTTTGGTGGTGATACTGATGCCCTGGTGACTGTACCTTCTTTTGCTGACTGAGCTAAGAAAATGAAGCTTATTCACAATAGTATGATTTAAAAGCAAAAAGCTTGACAATAAAAGTGATTTAGTGAAGATTTCTATGAATAAAGGGAACAGTGATTTTGAAAGAAGGTTGAGGATTTCCTACTGGAATGTATTTTGGGAACTTGGCAAACAAAGAGTTAAAAGTTAAAAGATGGGAAAATGGAAGATGGAAGGTTGTTGTTGTTTTAAATAAGATTAGATGGATTTGCTGAGTCTGCATGAAGATCTTTGCTTTTAACCCTGTAATTGCTGTTTTTGTGATGTGGGTAGAAGAATATAACAACTATTAGAATAATGCCAAATGTCGAGGAAGAAGAGCAAGTTGCTGGAGGAGATGCTGGAGGAGTTTAGATCTTTGAGATGGGATATGAAGGAGGCAAATGAAGAGCTAAAAAGGAAGGAAGAGCTGAATGAAGAATTGACAGGAGATGAGAAACCAAGCAATAATACAGTGGAATTGGTGGAGAATCAAATTCAATTTAGAGAAGAGATGAGGGAAAACTTGGACAAGTGGGCGTTGATAAAAAAAATTTTGATGTGTTATCACAATCTGCTTTAATAAAAGATATGAGTATTCAGAAACAAGTTGGGCTGATGAAGAAAATGGGTTTTGAAATTTAGAAGTCTCTAAGGTACAGCCCAATGCTCAAACCACTACACTGCATTCAGAACTTTACTTTAATGATGAAAAGGCTAGTTAAAAGACAGGAAAATATGAAGTGCTGGTGCAGATTAGAAAGCAGCTATAACTGGGAGACAAGCTGTCTTCTTGTTCTTATTTTAAATTAACTTTTCCCTGATTTTATTTGCTCTGGGACTTTGGGGTCTTAGTTTGCCTTCTCCATATTTTACACTTGGCTAGATTTTCTAGTATAATGTCTTCCACAGATGCTTGCATCACTCAGCTTATTTTTCTTTACTGTATTTTATTTTGGTGAGGCTCAGGCCTCACTGCTTAACTTTATACTCTCATTTTTCCATTCCTCCCTGGATTAATTTTCCTACTGGTGTTGTCCAGGATCACTTTTTTCCTGCCTTTGCCTGAATTTTTAGGAGCTTCCCTTTTGGAAGAGGTAGCTATAAATCTTTCTTCTGGAATCTTTAGGTCAAACTGCTAAAAACTGGGAATACTTGAAGCTTTAACTAGAGGGCTGATAGAAGATGGAGGGAAGTCTTCCATTCTGGGATCACGAGTTAGGATATGAATTAATGCAATAACTGTCCATGTGAATCATGCTTGTGCCATATAAGACATTAAGAGGTTGGGATCCAGCTACTCACTGGCAGATGGAGGTGAATGGAGACTGGCTGTTTCCATTAGCAAAGTCCTCTCAAAATTATTTTCCCAAGAGACCCTGCTGTATGGGGTGGTGTATGGCATAGCAGGAAGTGGAGGCTCCTAGAAAAGCGGCAAAGAAAATGTCTGCCCCATTCCAATTTTCTCAAGACCCTGGAGGAATATTTTCAGTCAACTGTTGGGACTGACAGGGAAAGGAGTGACAGAAAAGCCAGTTTCTGCCCATTTTTTTGCCAGTGAGATATTAGGAGCGAAACTAATGTTCATACATCCATCAAAATCTATTTTTCACTCCTCTGGAGACTGTAACATTTTATTTGTCAATCACTTTTCTCAGTACATTTGTCATGTAACTACTTCTTGTACCTTCTATGATACCATTGGCACATATGCATATTCTATGACACTGTAAGCCTCTATGACACACGTGTCAAAGCATTATTTTGCTACTGTGTTCATTTAATCCATTTTTGGCAGTAAGCTGAGAGTGAAACTAAGTTGAAAACCTACATTCAAGTGCTGGCAAGCCAGACTCCATAGACTGTTGGTATCTCTTTATGGCACTCATTGAAGCAGCTTGGAGCTATAAGGGACAACTCTTGCTCTTTTTCTGTTGGGGTTACTGTAAAAATCTTTCTCCAGTTCTTCCAAAATTCTGTTTTGGTTTCCTGCTGTTGTGTAGTAGAACCTTCTTGTTGCCTTTCAAAGGGCATTTAGCATAAGCAAAGTGCTCTCTTCATGCCATGAAAGAAATTCTGGTATCCCTAAATATCCTTCTAAGATAAGGAAGAAGGAAGTTGGGTTGAAAGTATTCTCATTTTTGTTTGTGGTTAAAAGTGTTTGCGCAAGATTCTTGAAGGATTAAGCTGCAACACTAAAGAAGTATTTTCTTGGTGGCTGAGAAATATTTTTTGTAAGTATTCATTTCAGGGTTGACAGCTGGAGAAAACTAGCTTGCTAGCAGCAGACATTAGTGAGTGGGCAGCTTTGAGAAATCAGGAATCCTTTCTCTGAGGAGAGGTGTCACAGTTTTTGAGAACGTCATTTGGTGGTATGCAATTGTTTCAAGCTACAAATGAACTCCTGAGCGCTTCAACATGCACTTTAAGTTCAAAACTAACAAGGAGGCGAGAGCTCTCCTGAAATATGGGAAGGAGGGGTAGGAGTAGTGGCTGAATGAATAGTAGAGGTGCCAATAAGCATGTGTGTGCGTCAGAGGCATTGTGACAAGAAGGGGAAACTGGCATTGATCCACAAGTGTAATAGCTGTGGCTCCTGCTTCTCCTGCACAAAGACCTCAATTTCAATGAAGCAGAGACACCAGACATCTGTGAAAGTCTCCAAAATCCTAGAAGGGTAAATGAACATTGATATTCTGGAGGACCAGTGGCTGATCCAGTGAAATGTAAGAGATGCTAACATATTTTGTTTTGTTTCTGTAGTTGTGAGATTCTAGTCATACCACTCTGGATGGTCTATTTAGCAGGGTTTGTCTTAAAGCCAAGTCTGATTGCTGTCTGGGATGTAACAAAAGATTTATAATATTTTATTGATCTAAGGGACAGATGAGTTTTTCAGGGAAAGAACTGATGGAAGAACAGCTCAGGAGAGGGTGAAACTGTGTATGAGGGAAAAAGAGAATGACAGGAGAAGAGTTTGGAAATAGGAGTCATCTACAGGTCAGAAGCATGTTGGTCAGAAGGTCAGAAGCACATTTCTGGAGATGGCAATTCTATTGCTTGGCAAGAATGCCATGCTGTTTTGCCTTCATTCAGGCACACTCAGTAGGGTTTGACAAATGCCTGGGACAATCCCTGCAGATTGTAAGAGGGGTAGGTGTACTCCAGGTCATGGAGGGTCACCACCAACTCCTCTTAGACAACTCCATGCCACATCACCACAGCCATAATTCTGAGTGATTGGAAATGACATTCTATCGTGTCCATTCACTTTTGGGGAGACCTTGGGATTCTCTCTTTTCCTGTTTCAGGGTAGTCCTCTGAAATAACATTTTGAAGCCAAAACTGGCCTTTGAGTGATTTTTTTTCCAGCCAGAAACCTTTCTGGACTTTTTTTTTTTAATTCAGCATAATATACAAAGAACAAAGCAGAAAACAGAAAGCATACAAAAGATAAATGAACAATTAAGACTAAAGGAGAGGAAATTAAATGACAATCCCTCACATAAAGACATTTTGAAGGACTACAAAAACTACAAAAACAATTGGAGTTATAAATGAATGAATAAATCAACAACAAATTGTTATATACTAAGCAGAAAAATTTCGAATGGGCAAATAAAGTGGACAAATGGCTGCTGTATAGACTTAGGAAGAGAAAGGAAAAATCCTTACTTACTAATATGAAGAAAAGAGAAAAAATGTACACTAATTTGGAATATTTTTTTTAAAAAAATTCAAATTATTATTCTGAGTTGTATAAAGATACTAATCGAAACATGAGTCAGGTGGATGACTATTTATCCAAACAATTAAGAATGCAATTTATGGAATAACATTAGAAGATATTAAATAGCCCAACTACAATTGGTGAAATAAGGGAAGCAATAGAGAAGAGTAAAAAGAAAAGGCCTCAGGCCCAGATGGCTTTTCAGAAATCTATTATAAACTTTTCAAGATCTATTAACTCTTTCCTTTCATGAAATTATTAATAAAATAATGCAAGGTAATACCCCAACATCCTGGGAGGAGGCAGATATAGTTTTGATCCACAAAGAAGGTAGGGACCCATTAGACATAGGAAATTATAGACCAATATCATTATTAAATTCAGGTTATAAAATTTTTACAGCTATTTTGGCAAACAGATTGAAAAAAGTAATAAAGGATATAATTCAAGATGATCAATGTGGCTTTATACCTGGGAGATATCTGAGAAACAATATAAGGAATGTGATTAATTTGACTGAATATTTTGATAGGAACCCAGGGGGGGGGAAATCAGCTTTTATCTTTTTAGATAAAGAGAAGGCTTTTGATTTGGTAAAATGGGATTTTATGTTAGGCATCATGAATAAAATGAATGTCGGTGGAAAATATCTTCAGTGGCTAAAAGCAATATATACTAAACAATCAGCCTTTTTGAGGATAAATGGTGAAAAAAATAGAAAAATTGATAGTCAAAGAGGAACAAGGCAAGGTTGTCCTCTCTTCCTTTTATTATTTTTGTTGGTAATTGAAATATTAATATCGAATATAAGAGAAAGTAACAAAATTAAGGGAGTAAGATTAAAAAGGAAAGAGTATAAGATATGGGCATTTGCCGATGATCTGGTGATTGTATTAGAGGAACCAATAGAAAGTATTAAGAAATTAGGGAAGATACTTAAAGAATTTGAGAAGATGTCGGGTTTACGAGTAAACAGAGAGAAAACAAATATTCTAACCAAAAACATATCTTCTGAAGAAGAGTTAACACTAAATCAGGCATCAAAATATATCAAAGAAAATAAAATATTTAGGGGGTACAATTAACAAGGAAAAATTCAGATTTATATAAGAATAATTATGAGAAGATATGGAAAGAAATTGTAAGAGATCTTAAAAACTGGAAGAATTTGAAATTGTCTTTCTTAGGAAGAATTTCTATGGTTAAAATGTATGTGCTACTAAAAATGCTCTTTTTATTTCAAACTATGCCGATAGTTTACAGAGATGCAAGTTTTAAAAAATGGCATAGAGATATTGCAAAATTTATGTGGGAAGGGAAAAAACCTAGGGTTAAGCTGAAAATTCTTCAAGATGGAAAAGAGAGGGGCGGAATGTGTTTACCCAATTTAAAATAATATTTTTATGCTTCCTGTATACATTGGATTAAAGATTGGATTTGTTTAGATAAAATGCACTTATTGAATCTAGAAGGTAATGGTATGTGGTCGGGCTAGCACTTTTACTTATGGCATAATAATTAAAAAAAAAAGCAAATAGAGAATTCAATAACCATTATATAAGAAAAGCCTCAATAAATGTTTGGTATAAGTATAAATTAAGATGTTGCCCTAAAACACAATTATGGTATCACTTTATGAGGCTTTCTATAAGAAAGAGAATATCTTGTTAGACAAATGGATATTATATAGGGATTTAGTAGAATTTGATAAAGAACAGATTAAAATCAAAACGCAAGAAGAAATTAAAGAATCAGGGATAAACTGTCACTGGTTATTGTATAGACAGATTAGAGAAAAAAATAAAGATGAATTTAAAAGTAAATAGCTTTTTAGAAGAAGAAGGACCACTTATTTCAATATTACTTCTGGAAAACACTAAAATTATTTCTAAAGTATACAAATTATTGCTATCATGGGAGACAGAAGATGAACTGGTTAAAGATTCTATGATTAAATGGTCTCAAAATGTGGGCTACTCAATAAAGTTAGATCAATGGATTAAAATTTGGACAAAAAGAAAGTAATGTACAGCTCGCCAAGATATCAAAGAAGATTTGTATAAAATGCAATATAGATGGTATTTAACCCTGGATAAATTATGTAAAATGTACAGGAAATATATACAAGTGTTGGAAATGCAGTTTGGATATAGGTACTGTTTTCACTTATGGTGGTCTTGCAAAAAAGTTAATAAATTTGGGATAGTTATTCATATGCAAATTGAAAGAATATTAGGCACACAATTTAAAATGTCACCCAAATTATATTTATTGTGCATCATGGATGATGATTTGGAAAAGAAAGCAGATAAAGTATTATTTTATTTTTCAGCAGCTGCAATAGTTTTAGCACAGAAATGGAGACAAAATAGTCTTCCTACTATAAGTGACTGGATCTTGAAATTAATGGATATAATTCATATGGATAGACTTACACATATCTTGAGAGGGGAGAAGTATAATAAATTTATCGAAGACTGGGATATTATCATTGGATACTTTAAGAACACGTGGGGGAAGTTGCAGATGGTGAACTTTGAATTTTGAGTTTTATAAAAAAAATTATCCTTGGATCATATTGATTTGATGGGAAATAAGAGGATAGAATCAGTAGAACATATGATGTATAAAGGGAGTCAGTCATTAAAGATAATATATAGTATAAAACAATCTATAACCAAGCTGGAATGGGAGGAAGTTGAATGAATGAGAAGGTTTAGGTAGAAGGTTAGGTAAGGAATTTAGGTAAGTAACTTTGTTATTATAGAAATAAGTAGCAATTTTCTTTTCTTTCTTTTTCCCATCTCTCTCTTCTTTTTCCTTTCCCCTTTCTTTTTCCTTTCCTTTTTTCCCTATGTTATTTTTTGGTGGTGGTGTTGTCATTTTCTCTCTTTTTCACTTTTATTCTTTCTATTCTCTCTTTTCTATTATTATTTTCTATTCTCTTCTTTTCATTATTTTCTTTTTTTTTTGTGTCTTTATCTATTTTGACTTTTTTCTATACAGTTTCTATACTAGATCTAACTTCCCAGATAAGAAGGTTCTTTTATATTTATCTTTTAACATCTTATATTCCTTCCTAGTAGGTATATGTTATTTTGAACGAATTTAGGCTGATTTATGAAGATGTTACACTTTCTAATGTGAGTAGAGGATAGAATGTGTGATTGTTTGTAATTTTTAATGTAATAAATAAATAATTTAAAAAATTGTTCTGGAATGCTGGGGCATGGTTGCCTTAAGACCCAAGCAGGGTTGAACAGTGCTGGCGCTAGTTGTCACTGCCACTTGCTTGCCATATTTGGTGGTAGATGCAGTCACATAGGGACAGGGGGGCAACGGGGGTGGTTCGTTCTGCAGCGATGTTTTTTGTGGCATCCTGGCTCGTAGCCATGTCCCTGAGTGCCATAGCCATGCGCCCATGCACCATGGCCATGTGGCCACGCCCCCGTGCCATAGCCCTGCCTCCTCTCACCCGCCGTCCACACACTCCAAGCTCTACCACTGAGTAGATGAAGCAGTAACAACCACTAACCTGTCCAGCATCTCCTGGATAATGACGGTATTTCTTCCTTCTTTTCTTGACAATTGCTTTTCCCCCTTCCCATGATTAGGGAGGTGCTGATGACAACTAGGAGCAGTTGTTGTTGCCTGACTTTTACTACTCTCAGTTGAGAGATCACTACCACACTACTATCAGTACTTTCCTCTCTAGTTCTTCAGAGGACCCATTAGCCACTGAAGCAATTAATGCCACATTCTTCCCTATCTGTGGCAGATCAGGAAGAGTTACAGTCACAATAATAACTAAAATCTGATAAAGCTGAAACATAAGTTTCCATAGTGTGCCTGGGCTAGCAGCCTTCATTAGGTGCCATGTACCCAATATTCCATCCTGCTGCCCCACAAAGCAGTCTAGCAGAGAAGAGTTAGCCTCTGCCTTGCATTATTCTTGCCTGCCTGTGGTAAACTGTTGTACCAATCGTCCCTTTTCTTGGGCATCACCTGCCTCGGTGAATTTCTGCACGTCCACAAGGTTGTGGTAGGATTGGAAGGGAGGGTGGCTATTATTAGCTAAAGCTGCATAACCCCAACAAACATCATGAAAATGTGGTATAATGTCCCATATTCAAGGGTGAATGTTCTCCCCATATTGCCTAGATTACTTGGAGTAATGCTACCCAAGTAAGACACAGGGCCTTTCTGCACTAGACTGTTATAATGTTATTAGTCCACTTTCAACCATCTATGGAATCCTGGGGTTTGCAGTTTTAGGAGGGGCATTTAGAATTTTCAGCCAGAGAGCTCTTTGGCCTCAGTAAACTACAAACCCCAGAATTCCACACTTATAACATTGTAGAGCAGAAAGGCCCACAGTCACAGAAGTAGGGAAGGAAGGATGGGCCAAGCACTGGGTTGTAGAGACTGTCTAGTTATTTGGCTACTCATGAATAACTTAGCTTGAAATAACCCATTCACCTTAGGTGGAGAAGTAAATAGGAGGGCTGACAGCAGGGGAGATTGAGAGAGAGAGGCAAGGGAAGATTAATGTGACATTGAATTCAGAGGTGTCTTTTCCTCTATGACAACAGACAACTGAAACACTAATTTTTCGAAATGGATCTGGGAGAAGGAACAATCTAGATAGCTTAATATCTGTTCTAGGCAAAGGGGTGGAAAATTATTAGTCAAAAATTTCAAGCATATGGAAGGCTAAAGGATGCTGAAACAGAATCAGTACAAGTTTTGAAAGGTAAATGCTGTCTCACTGTACTTTTCAAATTCTTCAAACAAGTCAATGAAAATGTGGACAGACAGGATACAGTAGACTGGGCTGGACAACCTTGGAAGAAGAGACGTTAATCATCACTTATTTTATTCACATAGGCAAATATGAAGGATTTCAAAAGATTTCTCTGCTAGGTGAGATGAGAAGGTTTTGCACATTTTTCCATGATTATTTTTTACATTTTTCATTTTTGTTTCATTTTGTTTTTGTGCAATAAAATTTTTCCTTCAGAAAATCACGACACTGTTTTAGGTCAGGGATCTTGCACAAACAATGTTTTTCATAGTAATCCTGAAATGTGAAAAATCTCACAGTTGTTCATGCTTTTCTTAACAAGGTGTCTTAATGTATTGGGGCAAATCTCACTGGGAGTGAGAAAAATTTGTGAGAATGCTTGTAATTCATTCTTGGAAGTCCAGATGCCAATTTTTGGCCTCTGGAACACCCTGTGGGCTGCACTAGGCCTATAAAAAAAAAGAAATGATTTCTAGTTCAATTCCGGTTAATTTTTTTTAATGGTTTGGGGACTTTGGTGAAAGTGGCAGCTATTGCCCTCCCAAAACACAATCTGGAAGTCTACAGATGCAGGTAAGATTTTTTTTCCCCATCATCGCCACCACCACCACCACCACCACTGTTTTGGACCATATTCAGATTCTATCCAAGAATCTAGGAAGCCGTGAGGCACTGCTGGGTAATGGGGCAGATTCCAAGCATGCTATTGTAATCCTATCTGTGGTGATTTCATTCAGAGATTTTGTTGATATATTTAGAATTGCTCACAGTGTATCTATCACTACTAGTACCACAATTGCTTTCTTTTCTTCCCCCTCCTCCCCTCCCTCTCTTCCTCCTTCTTTAATATAATGTGGACAAAAATACTTTGAGGGATTGTAGGTCACAGTTGGTGCACTTTTGTAGTAGACATTTATTTGCCACTTTGTGCACCATTGCAGTAAGCATTTATTTGGACTTTAAAAAGGCTTTTGACAAAATCCTCTGCCAAAGATTCTTGGTCAAAATAGGATAACAAGAGAAGTCTTCTCAAGAAAGTTAGATAACTGAGTATTTTCGAGAAGTGATATTCCAAGTTCCAGTAT
This sequence comes from Ctenosaura bakeri, assembly GCA_948474755.1. Classification (NCBI taxonomy): domain Eukaryota; kingdom Metazoa; phylum Chordata; class Lepidosauria; order Squamata; family Iguanidae; genus Ctenosaura; species Ctenosaura bakeri. The sequence continues at coordinate 80,714 of CAOLHI010000917.1, read as the reverse complement.
ACTAATATGAATGTATTTATAGCTACATTGGGGATTATGGGAGGGTCATTACAACTCCAGAACACAGTCCTTCTGGTTGTTTAAGTCACTGTGAAATTCTTCTCTTGTGTGGTGTGATATGCTTCCAGTCCCATTTATAACATTTGATCTCTATCCTTCCAGTTGCCTAGAGTTCTTCAAAAAGTTCTTCAAAAAGGTTACTAAATTTGGCTTCTTGGGAAAACAGTATGAATCACCTGCTTGAAAAATTGTTCATTTTCTTTCTCTTCATTATTCTGGTTGGATTTTTTTCCCTTCAAATATTTCCAATCTGGGAGATGAAAATGATAAGTAAGGGGCAGAACCATGAAGTAATTAGATTCCAGCACTGCAAAGTGGCAAATTAATTTCCACTAAAACATATTTAAACCAGAAAGAATATAACAAGATGTCTATAGGTAACTTGTACAATTATACAAATACTTAGAAGAAGAAAAAAAAGGACTGAGAATGAAGGAAGAACGGTGAGGACAAGTCCATGGTGATACTTCTATCTTGACCAATCACACCAAGTTTTTAAAAAGAAACCAAAAGAAAGCTCCTCCATGGCCTGAAAAACAAACAAACACAGAAGTGCTCAATGACAATATAAACTAGATCTATACCTATACTTATAGACCTATACTTATCGAGGTCTATACCTAGATCTAGATCTAAATGGAGATGGTAGTCAAGAAATCAGAAGATTAGGATTTAAAAGGCACCTATGAAGAAACTAGATGTGATCCTGAATTGTAAAAATGTATGATTAAATATCAAAGTCAGGATCATCCTTGCCATAATATTTCTGATTTCTATCTATGGTTGTGAAAGCTGGACAGTGAAGAAAGCTGTCAGGAAGAGAATCAACCGATTCAATTTGTGGTGTTGTGTTCAGTGTATACCATGGACTGCCAAAAAGAAAACTAAATGGGTTTAGGTACCAAACACGCCAAAATTCCTACTAAAAACCAAAATAACTAAACTTCAGGCTATTGTATGTTGAATGTATCATTACATAACATAACTAACTGGAAAAAATAATGCTTAGTAAAGTGGAAAGCATTAGGAAAAGAGAAGGATTACACTATAAGTGGATTAACATGATCAAGGAAGCTATAGCCCTAAGTTCACGGCACCTGAGCAAATTTAATGACCAGGGATCTTGCAGGTCTCTCCTTCATATAGTTGCCACAAGATGAAGATGACTTGATGGCAATCAACAAGAAGTCTAGATTTTGTCATATTTTTGTTTCATTATGAATAGGAACCTGAAAGACTATGTACATCTTGATTGTTTCTAGAAAAGAAGCAGAAGAGTCAAGCTAATGCTTCCCAAATCTGCTACTGTCAAAAATGGCATGGTCACCTCTCATTTCAATATACAATCATCCCTCCACATTCACTAGGGTTAGGAGTACAGGACCCCCATGAAAGTGAAAAAAAACCTGTGAATAATTAGGCCCTCCCAAACCACATTTAGCACACACAAAAAGTATAATCACCATATTCAACCCACTGTGGATTCCTTTCAGGCATCAGGGTTTCTTCACAAGGCAGAAGTGGGTGGCTAGTGGGGCTTACTGCCAGCTCCACTGCTCCCCACACCATTCGCAGTTTCTCAGTTTCATGAGGCTTGCAATCCCTATTAAAAATGGCATAAGGCAGCAGCAGAACTGACAGAAAATAATCTGTGAATAATCAAATCCACAAAAGTGAAACCCGCAAATGTGGAGGGCTAACTGTATTAAAAAGTGTCCAGGAATAATCAAAGATTCCTGAAATATATCCACCTGTTATTTTCCTCTCTAACCTTTGTTCTCTAAAAGCTTGCAAATAGTCAACTGTCTCATCTTTGATTATCACAAGTGAGAGGCAATCTGAATCAGTTTAGGAAAAGGAAGCCAAATACTGCTTTTATCCAAAAGCTAGCTTGATCACTTTTTTTGGCAAGTGACTCAATTGCATAGTTTACAAGGACATCCCAGTGAAATACACATTTTAAATACTACATAAAAATAGGCTTAAAAGTACTGGGAAGATTTGGGAAAGACAGATACCAGTAATTCTGGTAGTATTGATAGTATTCAGTGTACTATTTATGATTGTGCACTATTTTGGTTGCTATGACATTGTCTGCACACTATGACTTCTCTAGAATCCTGGCTTAATTATTAAACCAGTTTATGTTCCTGGGATAAGACTACTGCACATTCTGTGGGTTTATTACAGCCTTGATCTTTTCTTATGTTTAATTTTTTGGATCATGTTTTTAATTTTAGTGTTTTAAGTTAGTGTTTAATTTTAATTTTAGTGTTTTAATTTTCTATTACATGGCTTGCTGCCATTAATTTTCCTATACCAAAGAGGATAAAAGTGTTGAAAATAAATAAAAAAATTATTGAATTTAAAAATTATTGAATTTAAAAAACCCTATAAGCCCATGTTGTTAATTTTCAACTGCTGCCCTCCCTCTGGCCCAAAGAACATGTTGTCATTCTTCTAAGGTCATCATTTTATTGCAAGATCTTGAAGAAGATTGGCTAAAAATGCAACGTGACCGCAGAAACACCTTGAATACCACATGTCTGAAGAAGACTTTGTCAAGTTCAGAATGGCAACTGGAGCACAAAGTCCCTCGGCAACTCTTTGTGGATGAGAGTCACAAATTTATTTACTGTGAAGTGCCAAAAGTAGGCTGTTCCAATTGGAAGAAATCCTTCTGCTCTTCACACTCAACATAAGCAGGGATACATCTGAAGTAAACCATGGGACAATCCACACAACAAATCTTCTCAAGAGGTTGAGTTCATACCTTCCTGAACAACAAACAAAATTTCTCAACACCTATACTAAAGTGATGTTCACCAGACATCCCCTAGAAAGATTGGTCTCTGCTTACAGAGACAAGTTCTTGCACTCTGAGCCCTACTACAGCATCACAGTGGCAAATAAGATCAAAGAGTTCTCCAGGAAGAACCAAAATTCAACAAAGAAAGTGACATTCCAAGAGTTCGTAAACTATGTGGTTACAAGGAATCAAAGAGATATGGATATACACTGGAAGCCTATGTTTTTGCTCTGTGATCCCTGCAACATCCATTATGACATTCTGGGGAAGTTTGAGACATTGGTTCAAGATGTTGACCATATTCTCAGGACAATTGATGCTCCAGAAAGTCTTCATTATCCAAATAGTAAAATGTATAGTTCAGAGGAACGGACCAGCAAGGATACCACTTTGAATTACCTCAGGGAACTGAGTTTTGACCAAATACAGAAGGTCAAGGAAGTTTATCAAATAGATTTATCTTTGTTCAACTATTCTTTTACTTTCAAAACAGATTTTTTCCCCATAAAGTTCAGTCATATGTCCTGTCTCTGGAACTCTAGCTCTTCAGGGGTAATGCAGAAGATATTCTATTGTGGTACTATGACCAGAATTCCCTACTTAGGGAACCTTAAAATTCAGGTGCCACATTCAAATTATTCCCATCAATCACAAATTGAGTTTTAAAAATTGATTTCATACACTGATTTTTTTCCTCGTACATAATTTTTTTTGCCGATAACTGCTATTCTTCTTATTTTGGCTTTACTCATAATTGCAATTTTAATTTTTATGTAAGTTGCCTTGAAATCTTTGGTAGTGAAAAAGAAGGAAAGGAATGGAAAAAAACCTATAGAACCTATCTACGGTCTATAAAAGAGAATGTGTCTCTCTATATGTATTGTTCCAAGACTGTGAAATATCAACACATGAAGCCTGTCATGGATTCTAAGGATGTGGGCCTCAGACTACTGTTTTTGAAGGACCTTGGTGTCTTTATTTTGTGTGCCTGTTCCCATTTCATGCTGCTTGTGACTATTCTTAGAACTATTAGTTGATAACCACATATACCACAGGTGGAAAAAAAGAGGATTAAATATCTGGGAGCCACAACTATGAAGAATAATACTCTTTTGTTTCAAAATAATTACAAAAAACATCTGGAAACAAATTAAGAGTTTTAGAAAAACTAGAGACAATTAAATTCATCTCTTTTGAGACGAATTACAGTAATAGAAGCAAATGTTTTGCCAAGACCTCTATCTTGCTTCCAAATAATCTCCATTACAAGAAACAAAATACCCCTCGTACAACATCAGAAAGAAATTTTCAGATTTGTTTGGCAGGCAAGGAAACCCAATAAAATTTAAGACATTATATGGTGCTAAAGAAAGGGAATTCGCCCTAGGAATTCCTAACATTAAATTGTATTATGAGGACTGTTTATATGGTTGAAAGAATGGATATTGCTTAGAAATGAGAGACTCTTGGGACTTAAAGATCATGGTTTAAGATTTGGGTGGCATGATTATCTTTGGTATGATAAAGTTGATTCATGCTGAATTTAAAATCACTGTATTAGAATGACCCTTTTATGAGTTTGGTATAAATGCAAGCAGAGACTTTCAGAGACTTTTTCCCACTACACTGCAGAAAGTCTTTTTAAAAAAAGAAAAAAGAGATGATTGTTTTTGATAGAATCATAGAATCATAGAATCATAGAAATGTAGAGTTGGAAGAGACCACACGGGCCATCCAGTCCAACTCCCTGTCATGCAGGAACACCCTCAAAGCACTCCCGACAGATGGCCATCAAGCCTCTGCTTAAAAACCTCCAAGGTAGGAGACTCCACTACTCTCCGAGGCAGCAGATTCCACTGCCGGACAGCCCTGACTGTCAGGAAGTTCTTCCTGAGGTTCAGGTGGAATCTCCTTTCCTGCAGCTTGAATCCATTGCTCCTTGTCCTGGTTTCTGGAGCAGCAGAAAACAAGCCCCCTCCTTCCTCTACGTGGCATCCCTTCAAATATTTAAACATGGCTATCATGTCCCCTCTTAACCTCCTTTTCTGCAGACTAAACATACCCAGCTCTCTCAGTCTATCCTCATAGGGCATGTTTTCCAGGCCTCTCACCATTTTGGTCACCCTCCTCTGGACTTGCTCCAGCTTGTCAATATCCTTCTTGAATTGGGGTGCCCAGAACTGGACACAGTATTCAAGATGGGGTCTAACCAAAGCAGAGTAGAGTGGTACCAGTACCTCCCTCGATCTAGACACCATACTCCTGTTGATGCAGCCGAGAATTGCATTGGCTTTCTTGGCTGCCGCATCACACTGCTGACTCATGTTCAGCTTGTGGTCTATGAAGACTCCTAGATCCCTTTCACACGTACTGCTATCCAGCCACGTGTCCCCCATCCTATATTTCTGTATTCCATTATTTCTGCCTAAGTGTAGGACCTTACATTTCTCTCTGTTGAATTTCATTTTGTTCGCCCTGGCCCAGCTCTCCAATCTATCCAGGTCATTTTGAATTTTGATCCTGTCCTCTGGCGTATTAGCAACCCCTCCCAATTTGGTGTCATCTGCAAATTTGATGAGCATGCCCTCTATTCCTTCATCTAAGTCATTGATAAAAATATTGAACAGCACTGGGCCTAGGACAGAACCCTGTGGCACCCCGCTAGTCACTTCTCTCCAGGATGAAAAGCAGCCATCCGTGATCACCCTTTGGGTTCGGTCGGTCAACCAATTACATATCCAATTAACAGTAGCCCTGTCTAGCCCACATTTTACTAGCTTCGATGCAAGAATGTCATGGGGAACTTTGTCAAAGGCCTTACTGAAATCGAGATATGCTACATCCACAGCATTCCCTTCATCTATCAAGCTAGTAACTCTATCATAAAAAGAGATCAGATTAGTCTGGCATGACTTATTTTTGAGAAATCCATGTTGACTTCTCGTGATTATTGCGTTGTTTTCTAAATGATTAGAAACTGAATGCTTAATGATCTGCTCCAGGATCTTTCCGGGTACCGATGTCAGGCTGACTGGGCGATAATTATTTGGGTCCTCTTTTTTTCCCTTCTTGAAGATGGGGATAACATTTGCTCTCTTCCAATCTGCTGGAACTTCTCCTGTCCTCCAAGATTTCTCAAAAATTATAGCAAGCGGTTCCGAAATGACCTCTGCCAGCTCTTTTAATATCCTAGGATGCAATTCATCTGGCCCTGGAGACTTGAATTCATCCAATGCGGCCAGGTATTCCTGTACCACCTCTCTACTTATTAAGTGCCTCATTTCCTCTGCTTCCTCCCCTGCTCCCCTACCGCCAGGTTGAGTGCTTGTATCCTTCTGGGAAAATACGGAGGCAAAGAAGGTGTTAAGTAGCTCTGCCTTTTCTCTCCCCCCTGTGAGTAATTCACCATCTTCTCTGCGTAGCGACCCTACTGTCTCCTTCTTTTTCCTTTTGCTGCGGACATATTTAAAAAAACCCTTTTTATTGTTTTTAATGTCTCTGGCCAGCCTAAGTTCGTTCTGTGCTTTAGCCTTTCTGACCTCCTCCCTACATCTCCTGGCTACTTGCTTAAATTCTTCTTTGGTGGTTTCCCCCTTCTTCCATTTCCTATACGTGTTTCGTATACAAGAGTGATGACCTCTTGTATTTTGTTCAGTTTGCTGAACAAAACAAAAAATGGCACCTCCTGTCCTTTGGGAGGTGAGGACAGCTGGAGTGATGAAATACAAGTGATGAAATACAAGAGGTGATGACCTCTTGTATTTTGACCAAGACAGCTGGGAGGTTAAATCAAGTTAAATGCTTCTTAAGGAAGACAAAGAGCTCAATTGGTTTGGTTATATGCAACTTAAGAACTGATTTAATCAAGTTAAGAGAGATTTAGCCATAAAGGCTGGAAAAATGATTTTTATTTGGAGTTGTGCAAAGACAATGACCATGCAATTTAAAAAGGTGTACAAATATTTTTGAAACTAAAAACAGAAGATGAACCTGCAAAAAAGTTTATGATAAAGTGGGCCCAAAATTTTGGCACAATGTTCAAATGGATGATATAGGGAAAAATGTCGTCTAAATATATAAAATAAGATGATGTATAGATTATATCTAACCCCAAATAAGCTGTTGAAAAGGTCTAAGAATATTTCATTCAGTGTTGGGGATCTTAGGATAAGGAGGGCTCCTTTATCTATATATGCTGGATCTTTGTGAAAATGAAATTGGTCTAAGATTTACATGTTAATCCAAAAAAAATTTAAAAGTGTTTTTTGTAATGTCACCAGAAATATTTTTTGCTAGATATTATGGATAAAGAATTTGATAGTAAATATGGATAAATTCTTTGACATATGATAATAGCAGTAAGAACATTATTTGCTCAAACCTGGAAATGGACTCGGGTACAAATGATTGGAAGAATGGATTGTTAAGGGTGCTGAATTAGCCCGAATTGCCAAACTAATGTGGGCTTTAAAGGATAAGCCAACTGAAGATTTTTTGAAAGACTGGAAACCATTTATGGACTTTTTGAGCAAGAATAAATGTAATGATGTAATAATCTTTGGTTATGCTTACTAGTAATTTCAGTGGATCTGTAATTGTAGAATAATATTTTTTTCCTTTTTCACTAATGTTCTTTTGGAGGCTGAGATTTCTTTCGTGCTTTACTGAGTTACAGTTTAGCGTTTTAGTTTTAGTCTAATTTTAGTTCTTATTTGTGAATCAGATTGCTTATGTTTGTGTTCAAATTAATTTAATTTAAATATTAAATAATTTTTAGAAAGGTAACCACAAAGCCCACCTGAACCAGCTGTGATGGATCATGAAATAACAAACCCTAAGAATCAGCTAGTAAATGAGTATTAACTCTTGTTATGCAGGTTTTGGACATCCTTAGCAGCTTGATTGTGGAATGTTCTAGAGTCTTCTTTGTGAAGATTATATAAGGTTTGTGTCAAACCAGTAAACCTGTCTAACTCCTCTCAGACTGGGTAGCATAGGCGGGCTTCACCTTTTTGATCAAAAATTGTATGAGTGTATGTGTTTCTTTTCTAATTGAGTTTCTATTACAGCTTTGTATCTACTCAAGTGTAGATAGGTAGACCAGAGAGTTAGCTTACAAGGGGACCCTATAGGTTTGTCCCTAGAGGTCATTTTGCTTTTAAAATAGATTAATTAATTTTCATGAATTAAAAGCTGATTATGTAGTGTGAGCAACAATAATTAGGCAGCAGGTTTCCCTGGTCTTCTGTGGATTTCTCCAGAGCACCTCTTGACTGTGTGAAGTAGTGCTTCCCTGGGCAGAGCACTTAAGCATTTCTCGTAGCATTGAGGGAGAAGAGATGGGGAGAAACAGTATTTCTGCCTGCAAGGTGAGGAAGGTGAATGAATAGAAGGATAGGCTGAAAGCTCAGCCATGAGGATGGAGAAAAGGAGCAGAGCAAGAGAAAAGAGCAGTAGTTGAGAGACAAGAGAAAAAAGTAGAGAAAGGGAACTAAAATCTTATGAAGCTGAGTACTTCTGATACTAAAGCCCTTTCCGCACGGGGTTATTAATGTGGGTCAATGTGTTTTGGCATGGAGCAGTTCTGCACATGAGAGCGAACTAGATTCGCTTTATTTACCATCGTTCCTCACGTAATCCCGAGTTAATGCGCCCCCGTGTCGTAGGAAAGCACACTATTTGAAAACCGGAAAAAATCCAAAATAATTTTTAAGATCAAGCAGATTCGGACTTTCACAGTGGTACAGATACACTCACTTTCACAGATGCGAATTGGTGGGCAGCAGAGAGTGGGCTGTGGGTGTATTCACCTTCTCCAGCTGTCCTCACCTCCCAAAGGACAGGAGGTGCCATTTTTTGTTTTGTTCAGCAAACTTTAGAAAATGGAGTAACCGGACAAAACACAGCACAGGCATATTAAAAGGAGAGAGCTGTTTTCTATTTTGCAAATGTTTTACCATAATTGCTGGCATTAGACACACTGTTCTATAAGAGCACCCTACTTTTGGACTATATTATTTAGGAAAAAATATTTTAGTACTCTGTTTCCAGTTCCTGTCCTATCTGCTTGGGTGCAGGGACCTCCTGTGATAACTGAAGCCCCTTTCAGAGCTGCTGTTGATGAGCAGCAGCTGTTGGGCCCTGTTGCTCAGGGTGGAGATGACAAGCAGTGGCTGTTGGTCCTTGTTGCTCTGGCTGGAGATGAGTCCTGCAGCTCAAGAGCTCCTCCTGCTGCCATGGACCAAGCAGGCTCGGACGTTCCTCTGCCTGCTCCTTTAGGGCAATAGGGATCCGATTCTGAAGATGCCTTGGAGCCTGTGCTAATCAGCCCACAAACAAGGCAGAGACTCAAGAGAGCTGAGCAAAGGGAGGCTTCCTTGATTAAGTTCAAGAAGCAGTGACTGGCCACACCTGTGCCTGAGCTATATAACTGCCTGCCTGGAAGCCTTCCTTTGCTTGTGGCAAACTTTTTATAAGCTCTCTCCTTGCTTGTTCCTTGCTTCCTGCACTTGGCTCCTGATACCTTGATTGATCTTGTGGCTTCAGACCCCTGGATTTTGGACTCTGACTATGGCTTTTGCTTGTTGCTCTGGCTTAGGTAAATGGACTGCCTATGAGCAATTGCTTGCATTGATTCCTCCTGGTGGAACTTTGCTATCTCTCCTGCTCCCTTCTCTGGGCTGGCTTGCTGCCCGGGTCTCTGACCTTGACTCCTCCCTTCCCAGGCAGAAAGAAGAGGCTGTGTGTGTGTAAGAACCTCCTTTCCCCTATTCCTCTCCTCCTTGGGAGGAAACTTTCCTGCCAAGGTTGGAAGGGGGGAGTGTGTGTGTGTGTGTGTGTGTGTAAGAAGCTCCTTCCCCCATTCCTCTCTGGGGCAGGATCATGTTGATGGGAGGGTGGAGATGAGTGGGGAGTGCAAGATCGCTCTCCCAACTTTGCTCTGCCAGGTGATTTGCCTGGGTGGGGGGAGTTACCATATTTGCACTCCATTTTCAGAAGGCATTGTGGGGGGAGTGCCTCTTATACAGTAGCAAATATGTACCTGCATAGGTACATATACATGTACCAACCCAAAAGGGTGTACCAACCCAAAAGAGAAAAAAAGCCAATCACAGTCACTGGGGTGGGGTGAGGGGAGTAGTGGGAGTGGTCACTGCCAAAGTAGTGTAGATGCATGGACTTGGCACTCCTCTGAATCAAAAGGAAACATACGGAGGAGCTATGTGGAAGCAAATGAGGGAAAGCCCACTTTATTTGGATCCAGTAAGACACGGTAAGAAACAGCATGAACCACTTCGTGTGCCTCGTGTGGAAAGGGCCTATGTCAATAAGGAGGAGGAGTGTGTACTTGTCTCTGCTGTAGTATGAAGACTGTGAAATGGAGACAGCTGTCAGATACTATCCCATGGATGCTAAAGGGACCCTAGGAATTTATAAATTGGAGCCATTTTTTAAAAATGATCAGTTCATTTTAATACATTTGAAGGTGTCTAGCCTGCATCTTTATTACCACCACAAAGCTATTATTCAGGAGAAAAGCTCCTAGTTAAAAGATTTACCAAAAAGTAGCCAGCAAATACTACAGTAACAGAGTTACAAGGTAAGGGTTACAAGACAAGCAACAGACAAAAGGGGAAAAGGCTGCATCCAGGTGCAGGTAAAATCCCAGAGCCAAAACATACAGGAGAGGAAATAAATAGGGTAGGAATAACTGCCTCTGAAGCAGTCAACCTGTTACATCTCCAGCCATGCAATTGGATGGTAAGGAGAAATTTTAGGAAGCTGGTTAAAGAACAGGAAGCAGAGGACATGAATAAATGGTTGGTTCTCACAATACAAGAAAGTGAGCAGTGGAGTCCCTCAGGTATCTGTATTGGGGCCAGTGCTTTTAAACTTGTTTATTGTAGCAGGTTATTGCAGTTCACCACAATCGCTCTAGACCCTTTAGCAGCAATGATGCCTGTAGTGTAGCTGGTTGCCTAGCCACCCCTTAGGGCCTCAGATGCAGCTGCTCAAGAGAAGAGGTCAGGGAGATACAGATGCTTCAGGAGCAGAAGAATGGGAAGGAAGGTTAGAAGAGACAGCCATAGGAGTTCTACTAAGGTCCATTCTTTAAAAGAGGCCAGACCTGTCCAGAAGTAGGCCAGTCTCCCAATGGGCATTTAGAGTATAACCCATCAGGTCACCTTATCCCAGGGGAGAACAGGCTGAGCCTGAGGAGGACATTTGACTTGCCATGAGTGAACCCAGAGCAACTCTGTGAGGGCGGTGATTTCACTCTGCCAGTCTGCATTTAGTACTGCCCCAGTGGTTGGACATTGCCAACCCACTTCTCATGGGCATCACCTAGGGCTGGATCTTGCACTACCTGGCCTGTCTGTGAGAGTGGAGCTTGGGGTCCAGCACCTACCTGAAGAGGTCAGGCCTTTAGCACCTTAGTAAATCCTGACAGGGCTGAAACCTGGGAAGACTTCACTAAGCCTGGCATGAGAAACAAGGAATTGGCATCAGCAGTCAGACTGTGGTGTTGAGACAACTGGAAAAGTGAAGGAGCAGGATTCTGGAACACCTTACCACCAGGAGCTGCAGGCTTCAGTGTCATATTGCTGAGCCCAGGTTCCCAATCCAGAAGTAAGTTACCGTTCCCACAGCTAGCCATACATTGCACTGGTGTTTATCAGAGGGGCCAGACCAGGCTTGGCTTGGCTCTTTTCTCTGAAGAGGGGTTCCTGCTGCATGTCCAAGATAAGGTGGCTTGAAGAGGCTGGTTCCATGGCTTGTGTGAAACAGAACAAGCTCAATTAAAGATTTTTTGACAGCCACATGGCAATCTGATTTTATTATGTCAGCACACAATGGAAGGGTGTACCTCCCTGGGACAGTGATGGAAACTCCAACATTTATAAATGAGCTGGAGTTAGGGACGAGCAGTGAAGTGGCCACATTTCATGATGACTCCTATTGTTTAGGGAGATTAGGACAAAAACAGATTGTAAAATGATGCAAAAGGATCTTTTCCAGTGGGATGAATGGTGTCTTTCTCACTACACAATTAAAGCAATTTGTTATCTTTTAACTGTCATGGCTGGATCGTATGGAATCCTAGTGTCTGTAGTTAAGGAAGGCACTAGCACTCTCAAGCAGAGAATTGTAAATACTCTTCTCTAAACTACAAGTCCTAGGGTTCTGTAGGATGGATCCATAACAACTAAAGTTCTATAAAAGTGCTATAATTGTGTAGTGTGAAAGGGACCACAGTATAAACAAGTTTAAAAGTCCAGAGACTGGGGAAAAAATTTCCCAGTTTCTCATAAAAGTTGATGGGTTCTGAGCTAGCAACAAATGACCAAGAAAGATATGCAAGGGTTTTAGCAGATAGTTGAAATTTCCATTTGGAATTAAAAGTGAAACTGTCAATATCATATGGCTCTTAAAGAAATCTGTTGAAATTTTGTGTACAGTTCTGATCACTACACCTGAAAAAGGATATTGTAATGTTGGGAATGTGCAAAAAAGAACAACCAAAATTTGGACTGGATTAAGTACCTTATAAGCTTAGGCAAATTTATTTAGCATAGGTAAATGAGGGGAGACATTACAGAGGTATATAAAGGCCAGCAAAGTATAATGGTCTGAGCTTTAGACTATGACCCTGGAGGCCAGGGTCATAGTCATTCCCAACTCACCCATGGAAACCCACTGGCTGATGTTGGGCACTTCACACACTCTCAGCCCCAGAAAACCCTATGTTTGGTTCACCTTAGGGTTGCCATAAGTTGAAAACAACTTGAAGGCACACAACAATTTAAAATTATACATTACATAGAGAAAGTGAATAGAGAGAAGCTCTTCTCCACTCACAATACTAAAACTGTGAGTCACTCACTGAATCTGAATGAATGGAGGAGGATTCAGGACAGATAAAAGGAAAGACTTCACACACAGCACACAGTTAAACTGTAGAATTTAGGGAATAATTACTTGTTTGTTTATTTTTTTCCCTTTTTCTCCCAAAGTGGGACCAAAGGCAGCTCATAGAATAAATTAAATAAAATAAAAATAAAAATAAAAATAAATAAATAAAATAATTAAATAAATTAAAATTAAAATTAAAATGAAATTAAAGACAATTATTAATACATATTTTTTTAAAAAATAAACTTTCCCAATTAAAAACAGCATTAATTTAAAACAGTCTAAAAGCATTTAAAACATTAATATTGAGAAAAAAGACTGTATCCTCCATTAAATGACCCTTCTCCAACAACCAGTTAACCGTCAAAGGCCTATCTAAATTAAAAGGACCTTTGTCTACCAGTGGAAATAGAATAGAGAGGGAGACTGTCTGGCCCCCTATAGGAGAGAGTACTTGAAAAATTCTTGAAAGATAAGACTATCAATGGCTACCAGTCCTGGGGAATATACACACATCTGATACCAGAGGGATGTCTCTGTGTGTGTGTGCGCGCGTGCGCATGTGTCATTGCTTGGGAACACATGGGAATGTGTAGTTTCATGTAGTTTCATTCGTGAGAGCCAGTATGGTATGAGTGTTGGACTATGGCCATTTCCACACTTGCCTGTTACAGTGCTATGATTCCATTTTCAACATCCTATGGAATCCTGAGGTTTGCAGTGTCAGTCCCTCCCTAAACTGCAAACCCCAGGATTCCATAGGAAGTTGAAAGTGGAATCATAGCACTATAACAGGCTAGGGTGGAAATGGCCTATGATTCTGGAGACCAGGGTTAACCCCTCTCTTCAGTCATGGAAATCCACTGGGTGACACCTTCTCAGCCTCAGAGGAAGGCAAAGGCAAACCCCCTTTGAACAAATCTTGCAATAAGTTTCCCTTAGGGTTGACATAAGCTGGAAAAGACTTGAAAGCACACAACTGCAACAACAGTTTCATTCATGTCCTGTTTCATGTCTTCTAGTAAGGAACCTGTTGGCTGTTGTGTGAACAGAAGCTGGGCTAGATGGGTTCTTGGTTTAAACCATCACAGCTCTTCTCTCATATTCTCAGTTTTCATCAGTGCTTATGGCTATGTACAAACCCTTGATTATCTTAAACCAATAGTGCAGCAGATGGGGTGATGTGGTGTTGGGCTATTTGCGTTCACTTCTACTGTCCTGATTTGGCAGAGGCAGTCCTGATTAGTCCTCTGTTCCTCACTTTTTCAGCTGCTTTTAAAATGTCTTCTTTAAAAATTAACTTCTTTCTATTTATAGAATTATACAAGAAGGTAAATAAAACTCCCAGTTTCTCCCTCCTCCTTCCTCCCCTTTTCCCTGGCTTACTTCCATTAGTACAAACTGAGTTCAAACCAAAAAAATAGTTTGTGCTCAATTAACTGAGCAGAGGGGAGAGGAGAAGCTAGGGTTTTCCAAACAGTGTGCTGCAACACAGTAGTGTGTCACCTTAAGTGTGTAGGTGTGTCGCCTACAATCTTGGAAATGTATGTTATTATTTATAAATCATATATTTGAAAAAATATATATGAAAGCTTTTCATGAGATATGTTGTGTCCCCATACATTTTGTTATTACAATGTATGAATGTGTCTGTATCTCTTATCAGGGGCTAGTTTAACCTCTGGTTTGCTAGTAAATATGAATTATTGTGTCACGAAATGATGCATGTCTAAAAAGTGTGTCATCAACGAGAAAAGTTTGGAAAGCTCTGGGCTAGACAGGCAAAGGCAAACTGCTACAGCCTTTTCTAGCTTGTCTGTTCTTCCTCATTAATAACCTTTGTCATCTTAACCACACTCTGATGGTACTTGGCCATGTGTCCCACTTTTCACCTGTGAAATGTTGGAGGGTGTGTACTCCTGGCGAACAAATCCAGTTCTTTTTTGGGGGAGGCAGGAGAGGGAAATCCTCTGCAATGGCTTCTGCTCCTTTCCCCCCACAGGAACTAGCAGCAAGCACAGGGCAGAGTGAGGAACTTGAACCTTCACAGTGATCAGCCAAGAGTAGGAGACTGGGCTGTATTTTGGGAGGAGCCTCATCTCACTTCATTTTGCACAATGCTTTGGCAACAGTCTGGAAGGGATGAGAAAATGAGGGAGGGGATGAGGAAAATGGCAGATCTCATGAGGGTGGGGATGAAGAAAATGACAGATGTGAGAGAGGTGAGGCGGAATGACTAGAACAATTCTTTCCTTTGTCTCTTTCTCTCAAAAACCAAGGGGAGTATTTATCTTGGGATAGTCATTTTAAGAAAAAAAAAAGCAGCAAATGACAAAATTGTTGAATACACATGAACCGTTACTACCCCTATACCCTCCATCTTGAATCCAGGGTGTGGAATGAGAAAGATTAGAGTAAGCTGAGAAACAAGAAAACTAACTGAAGGCATGTTGACATTAAGGATTATAAAATAACTCTCCATAAATAAACATTATAAAGGTTTAAAAGGTCTTAATGCCTGAGGCAGCTTTCAGATGACAGGCTCATAGTGCCTGTCTTTTCTGTCTTTGTGCACCTTATCTTTAATACAATCAGGATTCTAACTTCTACCTCCTTAGGCTTAACTGGAAGCATTTTTCATTCATCCGTTTCTGTGTGTCTTCATTTTAATGTAATCAGAATTTGTACAAACTTACATTTCCACATAACTTAACCGTGTATCAGAACGTATTTTCATGTGCTCTTCACCTGGAATTTAATATGGTGGGATTTTCTGTCTCAAGTGTGCAGACAACTTGGCAAGCTTTGGGTACTGTGCCTGTGATGTTTTGTCTCGGGAAGCAAAATGTCTTGTCCAGGAAAGGGTTTATATGTCTAGGAAAATCTCTGGGTTCTGAGCAAGTTTCCATGGACAATCCCATCCCTCCTGCATTTTAGGAAGCAACACCTGGTAAAGTGATGAGCTTCTGCTTACAAGGGGGTCTCTCTCTAGGCAGGACTACCAATAGTCCTATTTAAGCTTATGTTATCCTAAACATTCTTGCTACCTCCTTTATTCATTAGGTACACTTGGTTACTGAATGGTTGGGTTTTTCTTCAGTGATTAGGCAAACAAAGAAGAAGTTGGAGTTTTATGCAAATACATGGGCCTCTTCACTCACTGGGGAGCTACATGTGCCCCACAGAAGCAGACAGCCCAGAGAGATCACCAGTGCCTTTATTCCCTGAGGATTGTAGGCCATACCTATCTGACCCTTTGAACAAAAATGAGCAGTGGAGAGGTGTAGTTGTCAGGGTAGCACGAGGTAGCCCTGTGTTGACAGGGCAGCAATGTCCAGCTGCAGCCAAGCGACTCCAGGCAAGCCAAAAATAGTTCTGGAGACTCATAAAGATAAGCTCAGGGCTACTTATTTAGTTAAGCACATTGAAGTTAAAGTTAGGGTTTCTGGCAGTCAGCATACAAACCAGCAGCATGTCTAGATGAAGTCCATAAATCAGTCAGCAGAGTGGCATGACCGTCAGGGGTTGACCTGAATGGTAAAATACAGTGCCATACCCAGCTTTTTTAAGGGCTTAACATCAACCCAGACCCTATGAGGTGATCTTATCACATTTACTGCAGGCAACCTTCTCATGTTGATAAGTCAAGACCTTCTGAGGCTAGCCAAAACATTCTTGCAGTTGCACTCAAGGTCACCTCATTCCTGCCATCCACCTAGAAAAACTTTTTCTGCCACACAGCACCCATACCCGCAGTGCTGTAGGTGCCTAGTCTGCATCTTTTAAACACAGCCTTTTTAAGCAGGTCCTAAGTTAAAGCCTGTTCTGAGATAAAACAGCCCCTTAAACAAATACAGGTACACCTCAGTTAATGAAGAAAACGTGTTCCTGGGCATTACTTCTTTAACTGAAAAGTTGTTACTAGAGGCCAGTAATGTATTTAAATCTTTTACTCCAAATCTCAACTCCCTACCTTCAAGTTTCACATTGAATCTCAAGTCCCTGCAAGGTAATTCAAGTCAAGTCTCAAGCTTGGGAGCCAACTTTAACAGGAAAAAAGGAGGTGGTGGTGGTGGTGTGTGTAGGGGGTTAAGTTTCAATAACCAGAAAATCAAAGCCCCATTCTGTCAGTTCCTTTCCCACCTTGCCTCAGACATGCTTTAGCCAGACTTTAAACTCCTTCCCATCGACATCGATCTTCAACCCTCCCCTCTCTCTTCTGCCTACCAAAAGTCCCATCCTGTGACTCCCTTTTCCACCTTGCTTCCTTGATGCTTCAGCCAGACCTTAAACCTGTCTTTATGTGATCAAACTTTAAGGGAATGCAGCACATCCATCCTGGTGGCTTCCTCATGAGTAATGAGTAATTTGATCCAACCCCTAAACCATGGAAGCATCTCCCAAAAGAAGCTACACCCCAGTCTCTCATGGCTGGCAGAGACAGCATAACTATCCCAGTTGCTTCCTTGTAAGCAGGAGGCAGATTGAGGTATGTCTGTATAGTGGGCCCTCAGTATCCACTAGAGTTTGGTTCCGGGACTCCCCCCACATGGATACCAAAATTAGTGGATGCTCAAGTCGTGTTGTTGTTATTAGAATATTTTCAAGCTGTGGTTGGTTGAATCTGTGGATACAGACTCTGCAGATATGGAGGGCCAACTGTATATTTTACTACTGGGTATTTCCCAGGTTTGAGCAGCCTTTTCAAAAGTTGACATGAGTCTTTCTCAATCACCACCAGGTTCATAAGCCACAAAACTTATGTGATCTGTGAGATTCTCCTGCTTTAAACTTTCCCCTCTCTTCCAGCTTTTCCCCATCTGCTTTGCTTTGCTCACTTTCTGTTTTCATCTCTGGCTGTTTCTGCACTACACTGTTAAGTGCTATTACTTCACTTTGAACATCCTGTGGAATTCTGGAGTTTGTAGTTTACTGAGGCCAAAGAGCTCTCTGGCTGAGAATTCTAAATGCGCCTCCCTAAACTGCAACCCCTAGGATTCCATAGGATGTTGAAACAGGAATAATAGCAACATAACAGTGTTGGGTAGAAATGGCCTTCATCTTCATTTTTTCAACTTTTCAATTCCCACTGAATTTATTCTCTCTCCATTTATTGTCTCTGTTTTTCTCTCTTCCTTCTAACTCAAATTTCATTCTTTCAGCCTCATATTTCTATTTTACTCATTTTCTTTGGCTTGAAAATTCTTTTCCTTTTCCTCTAATTTCAAGATTTTAATCTTATTTTCTTCCTGCAAACTTTTCAACTTAACTGGATCACTGGTTGAGATTTCTGGATGTTTACCTATCTGTGTCTCATCAGGGTCTGGAATCCAATGGGTAATCATGATTACTTTTAATGCCTGTGCAGTTCTTCCTTCATATTTCAGGTTCAACACCTTCCACCTCTGAATCAGTGCCTTTCTTTAAACCCCAGACTTCTGCCGTATTTCCTTATGCATTTCTATTTGAAACATACAGTATTTTTGTTTAAAGGGCACCTTCTGTTTAAACACACACATTTTAGTACATACTTTGGGTTGAATCACACTACTATAGCACCAGATGTCTCACTAATTGTCCCACCATCACTACCACTTGTGATAACCCTCTTCTGTTACATAAGCTGGTATAGACACCCAGCTTAAATCATTGCTGTCACCCGTTACACTAATCACCTTTGTGACTCCACCACCGATCTAGTCACCAGAAATAGCAACTGTGCATCCGTGGCCACCACAGACACTGGTGTGCTTGACTTTATTAATAACCTTAATGTAGTGAACTCAAAAAGTGTGTATGAATAAATCAAATACTTTATTTAACAGAAGAAGATAACGAAATTGTTCCCAATTATTTGTTGTTCAGATGCCTGTGGCTGCAATAGAGTGTTTTAGTTTATTGTTAACAGTTAGTTACACACTTATTCTAATTAGCTTTCCTCAAACACATCTCATGCATTTATATCCCAGACTGGCTTACCTAATTCTGACTAAATCTGATTGTTCTAACCACTGTCCCTGCTTTAACTCTATCCACTCACTTACTCATTAACTCTTAGCTCTACCATACACACCAGCCTTTTAAAAAAAAATCTCACTCACTCAACAAATCACTACTTACTTCCAACATTCCATGCTATTACCTCCTTCTTGAAGTCCACGTATCTTAATATGTCTACCATACATACAATACGTAACAATACTTTATCTCCTCTAATATACATTACATTACAAGCATACAGAAGTCCAGAACATTATTATGTTGACATTAAGGATTATAAAATAGGTCTCCATAAATAAGGATTACAAAGGTTTCAAAGGTCTTTGTGCCTGACAGTGCTTCCAGATGACAGGGTCCTAGTGCTATCAAAAAGCAATGAGGACTGGTAACACTCAATAGAAGGGATATAGGAAAGGGACAAAGTCTCAGGGTGTTGAAAAAGATGAATTTATTCCTGCAATTAGCCCAGTGTGTTTCAGCCTACCATTATTTAATGGCCTTCTTCAGGGGCTGATAAAAGATAAAGAAAAGGGATTTTAGGACTTTGGGACTGGAGGTTTGCAGCTACAGATGTGTGTGCTTAGGGGTTCCTCCGTGGGGACATTGTACTTGTGGAGTTAGCTTTCAAACTGATGCAGGAGAACAGTATCTAGGTCAAAGGGAGTAACAGTACCACTCTATTCTGCTTTGGTCTGACCCCACCTGGAATACTGTGTCAGTTTCTAGACACCACAATTCAAGAAGTATATTGACATGCTGGAACGTGTCCAGAGGAGGGAGACCAAAATGGTAAAAAGACTTGGAAACCATGACCTATGAGTAGTAGTTTAGAGAGCTGGGTATGTTTAGCCTGGAGAAGAAAATGTTAATAGGTGATATGTTTAAATATTTGAAGGGATGTAATATGGAAGATGGAGCAAGCTTGTTTGCTGCTGCTTCAGAGAGTAGGACAAGGAGCAATGGCTTCAAACTTCAGGAAAAGACATTCCATGTAAAGATTAAGAAGAACCTCTTCATGGTAAGAGCAGTTTGACAGTGGAATATACTGTCTCAGTATGTGTTGGAGTCTCCATATTTAGTGCTTTTAAACAGAGACTGGATAGCCATCTGTTGAGAGTGTGCTGAGTGTGTATTCCTTCAGGGCATGGTGTTGGGTTGGGTAGCCCTTGTGTTCCCTTGCAGCTCTGTGATTCTAGAATATGCTGCCTTTATCCAGAAGATGGGTGCACAGAAGAAGATGGAAGACAGTGGAAGAAGGAGGTAAGGATATATAAAATATATCTTGCCTTTGCCTCCACCATCTAAAGACGAGCTGAAACAGGTACTTTACAGCTGGTGCCTGAGGGAGAAGTAAAGCCGCTTGCTCTTCCTTGAAGCCAAGAACAAACTGACATGTGTAGGGGGCAAACTCCTTAACAACTTGTTGCCCCATCACATGCCCTGATTTGGCACTTAGTGCCAATCAAATTTTACATCCTTGTCTCCCTCTATGAAGACAAAAGCTTACTCTCCTACACACCATCATTTGCTGCACAAGTTCAAGTAAGTATTCCTTAAGTTTATTGAAATCCGCTTTCTTAAGCTATTTCTGCCCTACACTGTTATAGTGCTATTATTCCACTTTTCAACATCCTGTGGAATTCTGGGGTTTGTAGTTTCCTGAGGCCAAAGAGCTCTCTGGCTTAGAATTCTAAATGCCCCTCCCTAAACTGCAAAGCCCAGGATTCCACAAGATGTTGAAAGTGGAATATCAGCACTGTAACAGTATAGTGTGGAAATGGCTTTAAAATCTAGAATGCATGTCTGACTACTCTTGGTTTCCACATTTTGCTGTATAATAAACTCCAGGTGAACATGGTCACTTCTACCTAAGTATCCTGTTACTTCCACCTCATTAATCAGGTCATCACTGTTGATTAGGATAAGATCTAAAATAGCTCTTCACCTTGTTGCCTCTTCCATCTTCTGGACAATGAAATTGTCTGTAAGGCAAGTGAGGAATTTGTTTGACCTGATGCTCTTGGCAAAGTTTGACTTCCAACAAATATCAGGATTACTGAAATCTTCCGTTACTATTATATCTCTCCTTTTGAATGTTTGGTCCTCTGTTCCAGGAAGGCATGACCCTCAGTCTGATTTGAGGGTCTGTTGTAGACATCACAATGGCATCACTGTTGTTTGTCTCCCTCCTAATTTTTACCCAGATGCTCTCAACCTGGTTTCTAGGAATTAAATCATGGATCTCTTCACAGGTGTAAATGTCCTAGACATACAGTGCTACTTCTCCTCCTTTCCCATTTGGTCTATTACTCTGAAATAGGTTATAATCCCCTATTGCTACATTCTAATTGTGAGACTCATCCTACCAGGTTTCAGTGATGCCTATTATATTGTATTTGCTTTTCTGTGTTACTAGTTTGGACAAAAAAAAAAAAAAGTCGGTGGGCTTGACCAGTTTTGTCAGCCATTGTGTCATATCATGGATCAAACTTAATTGATTCCAGTGGATTTTGTCTTATTATCACAAGATGATCCATATAAGGTCTCAGGTTATAAAGTCTCTAACACCAAAATAAACAGCAAAGATGGGCAGAGACAACCTTGTCTGATTCCCTTTTGTATCTCACTTGCTGCCATTTGCCAAAATCTGGGATTTTTGAATAGAATATATTGTTTCTATTGCCTGAATAAAATTTTCACCAAAGTCCATTCTCTCTAATACATGAAATAAGAAAGTCCAAGAAATATTATGAAAAGCTTTCATTTTGGAGAATCAAAGCAGCTTTTTTAATCATTATGATATTTTAAATACTTGATAATATTCAGAACAGTCTTTACATTACTGCTTAATTGCCTTTTTGGCAAAAATCTACTCTGATTCTTATGGATATTCTGAGCAATATTCTGATATTCTGTTAGCCAGAATAGAAATAAATATCTTATAGTTGTTATTTAGTAATGAGACAGGTTTATGATTCATTGTTAATGTCTCATCCATGCCTTCTTTATGAATCACTGTAATATAGTTGTTTCTCAAAGAATCTGGCATCTTGTCTTCTTCTACAGCATAATATGTTTTACCAAGGAGTGCTGTCAGCTTGCAAACTTTTATTTTTTAATGTGAAATTTTGTAAAGTTATATTACTTTTGATAAAAGTTTAAATAAGGAAAAAAAACTTACAAAAGGGAAGTAGCTGCAGATACTGCACAATAACAAAATGCCTGTTTTATTTTCTTGGGCTCAACTTTGCTCCATTTAAATCTTCAAATTGCTGTAATTACGCTACTGTATACTGGAAGGTTATAAAACTGTTATTACAATATTGTATATTGCTTAAACATCGAGAAGCATGACCTTTGCTCTGTCGTCAATATCTCCCAACTGCAGCAGCCTCATCTTTCATTCTGCCCAGTTTATTCAGACTAAAAAGGAGATAGGAAGTACTGTTACGAGTAATAAAATGAAGAGGTTGGTGTGATCATTGTCTCGGGCACTTCTCCCTTTAGTACTACTGAACCGAGGGATAAGAAACAGTGTGGTGAGAGGTTTCCTTACTTCTCCGTATGTGTCTTAGAGTCTCCTTGCACTTTTCCAGCCTCAGGAGAATGGCATTGCACATCTCCGAATAGCTCATTTCAGAAGCAGAATGTCTTCACCTTTCTCTTGACAGAGCATAAAAGGAAGACTGGTAACAATTTTTCTCATTTGCTCAGTAGCTTGGTTTTTTCTCCTGTCTTTTCACTCAATTTCACTGCAGTCTGTTGTCTTCTTTTTGCGTTTCAGAAGCCAAAGGACACACTAAGTAGAATGCCATTCATCTCATAATGCTTTTCTCTTCTTTTCTCTTTCACATTCTGGCAAACTTCATAGTAAACCATTTAGTAGCTTGCATTTTTTTTTTCCCAGAGGAACATTTTCTGGAAAAGTTATGACTTTGCCTCTATTGCTCCCTTGAGTAACCTCTAAGGGTCCTCTGCCATCCTGAGTAAGCAATTGAAATTTTAATCACATTTGAGTAGTTTTGGTATTTTGGTTAGTGTACCAGTTTGAGTCACTTCCACTAGCCCAGTGGCAGCCTGTCTTCCAGTAGAAGAGATCCAAGCTGGCAATGGAAAATCGCTTCCTGAGCATAATATTACACTACATTCTCTGACAGAGAAAGTGATCTACATTTGTGTTTAGACATACATGTCCCAAGCAAGAGAAGTAATATTCTGGATGCTACTGTGAACACTATCTGTGTTCTCTGCCACCCTATTTCAAGCATTGGTCTGAAGGGGGTATGAAGGACATAGCAGTGGGATAAAACTGGAGAAAGCACCAGCAATTACAGGAAGGGTCCAACTAGGAGACCCTTAAGCCAGAGCTCCGTGAACGATGTTACCTCTGCGTGCTTTGACTTCTTTGGCCAGCCTAGTGCAGTATCTGTTTAGACTGCAGTTACTCGAGTTTGTTTGTCATCCATTTTGTGGTCTGCAGTAATTTCTCTTTTCTTCGTGTTTAAAGAGCACATTTTAGAGTGCCGTTCACCATGAGATGCTATGAAACCTTTAATATCTGTAAGCAAAGCTACTTCATATATTTTGTAAAGAAAATTAAGTCTGCTTTATTTCCCTGCTAATGCCTGTTTGTGTGATGTGGTAGTCCTTGTGAACATTAACTATCCAACTCACGCCTATACATACATGACAACATTTCCCCCCCTTTCCGGGTTCCTGGATATTTTTCCTGAATTGCTAACTAAGCTAAATGTCCTTACGAGAAGAAAGGATTGTTATGATGAAACTTACGAGACTTACTAGTAATAATAAGTACCAGCTATGTAATAGTAATAATAACTAGTAATAAGTACCAGCAATGGAGTGATAGGACTAAAGTTTCATTGAAACAAACAATTCAAGAGAAGGAAAAAATGCTATTGCTTGGGAGAGAAAGACTTCTACAACAAAGGATATAATCCATGATACTTTGGAGCACAACTGATTTTTGTGGCAGAGTGTAGCACACCCAGAAAAATATAGGATAATTTTTAAAAAGTTCATTTGGCTACCCGTGTGCTAAAGTTAGTCAATTTGAATTAGAGAACTGGTGAAACTGAAACTGAATTGAAAAAGGGATTGTGTGGCCTATATAACTACTCTGCTCACAATCCGATCATTTAAGATTAAACAGATTTAATTTTAGTGATGAAGGGAAAGTTAGATTCCTTATTGGGACTTTAGGAGACCTGTTCAGTTCCTTTGTGTTTGTGCTGGATGGAATACAGTCACCCAAATTTGATTGAGCTAATTTCAAAGTAGTGAAGAGAATCCACTGAACAGGGTTCAGCCACTTAACCGTACAAGCTTCAGCCTCTCTCTTTGTTGTTGTGTGGCCTCAAGTTGTTTCAAGCTTATGGTAACCCAAATGTGAACAGGGTTTTCTGACGCTGGGAGTGTATGACATCTAAGATCACCCGGTGAGTTTCCATGGCCGAATGCGGAACCAAATTCTGGTTTCCAGGGTCATAGTCCAATGCTCAAACCAATAAACAACAGTCAAACTGATCAAATTACATGGTGAGAGGGAAGGACAGGGAAAAACCTCCATCTAAGAACCAATCGGAACTCCATTGTTTTATCTGTAATACAATCATTTTGCCAGAGTCCGTACTGTCCCCAAAATGACTTTAGCCAATGGTAGCTTTCCACATGCTCAATTTACAAGAAAGAGGGAATGCAATCAGCATGGCTCAGACAAGCATATTAACAGATCTCAAAAATACAAACAAGATGAAACAATTGCTTTTAAAGGAAAAGGTACTATGAATTGATGAACACAACCAGAAATCAGATTCCTGGATTATAGATTCAGGCTATATAGTCTCAGTACAAATTGGATTAGTAATTGGTTGATTGAATGAATCCAAAGGGTGCTCACCAATGGCTGCTTTTCTTCCTGGAGAGAAGTGACCAGTGGGGTGCCACAGGGTTCTGTCCTGGGCCCAGTGCTATTCATCATCTTCATCAATAACTTGGGTGAAGGAATAGAGGGCATGCTGATCAAATTTGCAGATGACACCAAATTGGGAGGGGTTGCTAATATGCCAGAGGACAGGGTCAAAATTCAAAATGACCTTGACAGATTGGTGAGCTGGGCCAAAGCTAACAAAATGAATTTCAACAGGGTCCTGCACTTAAGCAGAAAAAATGGAATGTACAAATATAGGATGGGGGGACACGTGGGTGGATAATAGTATGTGTGAAAGGGATCTAGGAGTCTTGGTAGATCACAAGCTGAACATAAGTCAGCAGTGTGATGTGGCAGTCAAGAAAGCCAATGCGATTCTTGGGGCCTTTCTGCTGTACACTGTTATAGTGCTATGATTCCACTTTCAACATCCTGCGGAATTCTGGGATTTGTAGTTTTTTGAGGCCCAAGAGCTCTCTGCTGAGAATTCGAAATGCCCCTCCCTAAACTGCAAACCCCAGGATTCCATAGGAGGTTGAAAGTGGAATAATAGCACTATACCAATGTAGTGCAGAAAGGCCCTTGGTTGCATCAATAGGAGTATGATATCTAGATCAAGGGAGGTAATGCTACCAATCTATTCTGCTTTGGTTAAACCTCATTTGGAACACTGTGTCCAGTTCTGGGTACCTCAATTCAAGAAGGATATTGACAAGCTGGAGCATGTCCAGAGGAGGGTGATCAAAATGGTGAAACGTCTGGATGTCATGCCTTATGAGGAGTGGGTTAGGTAGCTGAGTATGTTTAGTTTGCAGAAGAGAAGGTTAAGAGGGACATGATAGCTGTGTTTAAATATTTGAAGGGATGACATGTAGAGTGGGCTTATTTTCTGCTGCACCAGAGACTAGGACAAGGAGCAATGGATTCAAGCTGCAGGATGGGAACCTCAGGAAGAACTTCCTGGCAGTCAGAGCTGTCTGGCAGTGGAATACGCTGCCTTGGAGTGTGGTAGAGTCTCCTTCTTTGGAGGTTTTCAAGCAGAGGCTGGATGGCCATCTGTTGGGAATGCTTTGATGAGGGTTCCTGCATGGCAGCGGGTTGAACTGCATGGCCCCTGTGGTCTCTTCCAACTCTATGAGTCTGTGATTCTACAAACAAATGAATGCTAGACTTCTTGATGTGAAAACTGTATTTCTGAGTGGAGAAATAACAACAGCTATGCACATGCCCAGGCAAGTCTATGTAAACCAGAAAGAACCACATCTTGTTTGCAAGCTTAAAAAGGGATTGGATGGACTTAAACAGACTGCTAGGGCCTAGAATAAGAAACTAGACAAAATATAGAAGCAGCAAAGTTTTAAGCAAAGTGAAGCAGACCAAAGCTTATACATCAGAAACAAAGAGGACTATTCAACCTTTATTCCAACTTTTGTTGATGACTAGGTTGCATCTAGGCTTACTAAAAAGTTCAGTAAGTCCCAGATTTTGTTCATGTTCTTTCCAATTTTATTTTGGAGATCCACACATGTTTTGTTTACTGCAGAATATTTTCTGTTACCTTCTGGTATAATCAGAGACTTTTTATGCCAGCTTCCTGAGTCAGTTTACTTTAGCCCAGTATAAAATTAGAAAGAACAAGAACAAAATCTGGGACTTCTCAGTCAATGCAGTTGGGGTCTCAATTGTAGCCAAGCAAAACAAAAGAGAAACCTAAACAAAAACAATTATAATGTATAGATGAAACAAAAGTTTAATCTCTATTCTTTAGATGCCGAATACCTAGACATCTACCAATGCAAACTTGCTATGTAAGTAACAAATGGAGATCTCACCATAGAATTCAATCTACATGAGTGTATGTATGCTTCTGTCTAACACTGGATTGAAAATATCTTTGAAATCCCTCAACAGCAAGAACAAATTATTGTAACTATTGTTAATGATTTATAATTCTCAGGAAACATGACAGGTGTACATGCATTTGAACCATAAACATTCAGCAATGCAAGGATAAGAACAGCACAATTCACCACTTGAATTGTTTGCATTGCATTGCTCTGTTTTACATGTCAATGAGTCACATAATGAATTATTTTTTTGAAAGCAACTTTCCAGGTTCTGGTAAATTTATATTTATTTATATATGAGAGAGGGACAATCATTACAGGTTTAAAACAGAGTCTTCCTTTTCATTCAAGACACTGTGGAATACTTCTCAAGTCTGGTGTGATGTATGTATTTAGTCCTAACGTGCCTAACACAGCTATTCTGATTCTTCATAAAGGCACTACATTGAAATTGACTGGAGAACATTATGAAAAATCCTCATCAAAAGTTGTTCCTTATCCTCCTCTTCAATACTTTTTTTGGATTGCTTCTTTGGATATTCCAGATTTGGAAGACAGAAATGACAGGTAAGAGATACAGTACAACCAGATTCCAGCATTCTAATGTGGTCATTTTTAATGTCAGCTAAAATACCTTGTTTTAAGAATACGAGTATGAAGACTAGATTTTGGCGGGAGACTGGAATGGAGTTATGGATGTTAAACTGGATAAAACAACTTCTCAGAGTAAGGAGGATTAAGAAAAAAGAGGTAAATTGCCAAAAACCTTTTTTGAGATCTGTGATGAGTTATCTGTTTCAGATGTATGGAGAATTAAATACCCAAATGAGAAAGATTTCACTTATTTCTCGGAAGTACATCAATCTTGGTCTCGAATCGATATGATTTTTATCTCTAAACATTTGTTATCAGAGGTAAAGAAGACAGAAATACTGCCCAAGATCATCTCAGATCATCACCCGGTGATGTTGCAAATATAAGAAAAGGTAAAACAGTTCCAATAACGACTGAATGACAGTTTGTTAAATGATGAGGAGATAGTACAGCAAGCAAAAGAAGTACTTAAAGATTACTTTAAGGAAAACATAAAAGAAGATATGAAGATGAAAACGGTTTGGGATGCATCTAAGGCAGTAATGAGAGGTTTTTTCATATAACAATGGCAAATTCACAATAAAAAGAAGTGAGAAAAACACCAAGGGCTGAAGATCAAACTCCAAGAGAAGGAAAAGGAATTTAGAGAAAACCCAATGAAGAAATCATTACAATTGGAGATCAAAAAAATACAAAAAGAGATAGAGATGATCACAATGGAGGAAATAGAAAAGAAGATGAAACAGATGAAACTTGCTCAATTTGAACAAGCAAATAAAATTGGGAAGTGGCTAGCATATAAACTGAAGAAGAGGAGTGAGAGGAATATAATTGTTGAATTGAAAAATGGGAAGAAGATGATTACTCAACATGAAAAGATAAAGCAGAAATTCAAAGAATATTTTGGAAAGTTATTTTATGAAACAAAATCTTACCATCGAAATGAGGAAAACCTAACTGAATTTCTTCAAAAGGTTAAGATTCGCCAGAAAAACAGAAACATTTAAATAAACCAATAACACTTGCTGAAATAGAAGAGGCCATAAAAGATCAGAAAGTGGATAAGACACCAGGACCGGATGGATTTACTGCCCTATACTATAAAAGGTTTACAAAAGAATTGATCCACTCACTTCAAGCAACACTGAAG
Source organism: Ctenosaura bakeri (assembly GCA_948474755.1). Classification (NCBI taxonomy): domain Eukaryota; kingdom Metazoa; phylum Chordata; class Lepidosauria; order Squamata; family Iguanidae; genus Ctenosaura; species Ctenosaura bakeri. The sequence continues at coordinate 52,389 of CAOLHI010000917.1, read as the reverse complement.
GAAAAAGAGAAACATGGTAAACCGGAAACTTGGTGTCATGGGCATGGGCCCGGCTGGGCCTGTCGCTGCCCCTGAGGCCGCTGCGGCTGAGGGGCCTTGTCTGGAGGCCGACGCGGCCGACGGGTCGGGCCTGGCGGCCGTGGGAGAGGCTGCTGGGCCTGGAGCCACCTACCTAGAGGCTGCAGGCCCCGGGCCTGCTCCCGGGGCTCCACCCACTCGCGGCCCCGATCCACGGGAGGCCTGGGAGTCTGCCTGCGGTCCCGATCCAGAGGAGGCGACAGGCAGAGAGCTCGCAGCTGTGAGGCACAGCCCAGCTGCGAGCCCTCAGCCACATGGCCACACCTGATTGGTTGGCCCTCAGCCACATGGCCACGCCTGATTGGTCGGCACCTGGCTTGGAGGGCTATTTGAGGCAGGCGCCAGGCTGTGGAAGGCACGGAGAAACAACTGTTGGTCAACTGTGGTCCTGCTGTCTGTGCCTTGTTCCTGCCCTCGCCTGAAACCAGTCCTCCTGTTCGCCTTAGTGAAGTAACCTGCCTTATGTACTTTAACAGCCTGTGTTTATTTCTGTTAAGACTGCATTAAAGCCCTGCAACTCTAACCAGCTCCCCTGCCTCTGCCTGACCACTGCCTGGCACTGACAGATTGTTGCTCCATCACAGTCAGGCAGCATGGATGGGGAGAACGCGGCCCTGCAGGCCCAGCTGGCTGCTCAGGCCCAAGAGAACCAAGGGCTGCGCGCTCAAGTGGACCAGCTTTCTCATGCTCTGCAAATGCTGCAGTTCCAGATGGGGCAGCTACAGGCAACCCGACCCCAGCCTGCTTCCAAGGTCCCTATGGCTGTACCGCAGTGTTTTTCGGGGGAGCCTACAGAGCTGGAGACCTTCATTGCTAACTGCCGGCTGTACATCCAAGTCCGGGCCCGAGACTTCCCGGATGAGCGTGCCCAGGTGGCGTTCATGATTAGCCTGTTGGCCGGTATGCCTGCCAAGTGGGCTACATCCCTGCTTCGGGAGAACAGTGTAGTCTTGGACAGCATGGCTGCGTTCCTGCAGGCTTTCCGGGCCGTATGGGGGGATCCCGTCCGGTCTGAGACCGCGAGCCGCCAACTTCACTAGCTGCAGCAGGGGAGGGGCTCGGTGCGAGACTACACCACCTCCTTCCAGCTCTTGGCCCAGGACGTGGCCTACAATGACCCGGCTCTTCAGGATCAATTCAAGGCCGGCCTCTCGGCGGAAATCCTGGATGAACTGGCCTGCAGCTCCCCGCCCGCGACCCTTGAGCAGCTTATCCAGCAGGCCCTCCGCATTGACAGGCGCCTGGAAGCCTGCTGGCAGGCCCACCGTGCCGGAACCTCAAGTGCGCGCACCTGGGCGCCCACTCCACGAGAGACGGAGGGTCTGCCCAGCTGGACCAGTTCCTGTGCCATCCCGGCTTCCTCGAGCCTGGAGGAGCCTATGCAGCTCAGGGGGCGCGGCCCCGACTGACCGCCGAGGAGAAGGAGCGGTGGCGGCGGGCTGACCTGTGCCTCTACTGCGGGCTGGGGGGACACTTCGCTCGCGTGTGCCCGGCCAAGACACCGGCTACCGGCGCGGCGGGAAGGCAACCCCCCAGGCCTAGAAGGCCTGAGGGAGCCCGGCAGCGGGGACACTGCAGACCCACACGAGAGGCAACGAGATCCTCTCCTGGTGGCCGCCACAGTATGCCTCGGCGGGGCAGCACCGATACCCGTGGGGGCCATGCTTGACTCCGGGGCGTCCAACAACTTCCTGGACCTCCAGTTTGCCCAGGATCACCGGATACCATTGGAGCCCCTACCCGAGCCTCGCCCGGTGGAGACCATCGACGGACGATTGCTGAGGTCGGGCCCCATCACCCACCGGACGGTGGAGGTGGGTCTGGAAATCCAGGGCCACTATGAGCGGACCCACTTCCTGGTCACGGCGGTGCCCCACTTCCCGCTGGTGCTGGGCATGCCATGGCTCTCGCGCTATGACCCCCGAATCTCGTGGTCGTGGCGCGAGGTGCTCTTCGCCTCCGAGTACTGCCAGGAGCACTGCTGGCCTGAGAAGCTGCTGGCTACCCTGGAGGTCCCTGGTCCTGCAACTTCCGTCGAGTTGCCGCCCAAGTACCAGGAATGTGCGGACGTGTTTGACCAGAAGGAGGCCGATCGCCTACCTCCCCACCGGGTTTATGACTGCACCATCGACTTGGTCCCGGGGGCGCCCATTCCAGCTGGTCGCATCTACGCGCTTTCGGAACCCGAGCTGGCAGCCTAAGGGACTTCTTGGAAAAGAACCTGCGCCGGGTCTTCGTGCAGCCATCGACGTCACCGGCGGGGGTGCCGGTGCTGTTCGTCCGCAAGAAGTCGGGGGAACTCCGGCTTTGCAATGATTACCACGCCCTTAACCGGATCACCATCCGCAACCGCTCCCTGCTCCCCCTGATTCCGGAGTTGCTGGAGCGCCTGCGGCATACGACGGTCTTCAGCAAGCTGGACCTCTGCGGGGCCTACAACCTTGGTTCGGGTTCGGGAGGGAGACGAGTGGAAGATGGCGTTCCAGACCCGGTATGGCCACTATGAATATACGGTTATGCCCTTTGGCCTCTGTAATGCCCCGGCCGTGTTCCAGCACTTTGTCAACGACGTCTTCCGCGACTACCTGGACCGGTTCGTGATTATCTACCTTGACGACTTCCTGATTTACTCCCCAAATCAGCAGGTCCACGACGCTCACGTACAGGCGGTTTTGCAGCGGCTCTGGGAGCACCGCCTGTACGTGAAGCTCGAGAAGTGTGCCTTCGACCTCTCGGAGGTCGACTTCTTGGGCTACCGAGTGTCTCATCGGGGAGTGGAGATGGATCCGGCCAAGGTAGAGGCGATCGTGTCCTGGCAGCCGCCGGCCAGCCGCAAAGATGTCCAGCGCTTCCTAGGGTTCGCGAACTTCTATCGGAAGTTCATCCCCGAGTACGTGACCCTAGCGGCCCCCATCACCAGCGTGCTCCGGGGAAAAGCACCCTTCCGGTGGACCGAGGAGGCCCAGCAGGCGTTCGAGCGGCTGAAAACCTGCTTCACATCTGAGCCCGTTCTTCAGCACCCGGACCCCAGGCGGCCGTTTGTAGTAGAGACCAACGCCTCGGATGTGGCGGTCGGGGCGGTCCTGTTGCAAGCTGGGGGTTCAGAGGGCCAACTCCGACCTTGTGCCTACTACTCGCGGCAGCTGTCTTCCCCGAGCGGAACTATACCATCTGGGAGAAGGAACTTCTGGCGGTTAAGGCGGCCTTCGAGGCCTGGCAGCACCTGCTGGAGGGCGCCCAGCATCCGGTGCAGGTACGGACTGACCACCGCAACCTGGAGTACCTCCAGACCACCCGCAAGCTGACTCCGCGGCAGATGCGGTGGGCCCAGTTCTTCTCGCGGTTTCATTTCCAGCTCCAGTATGTGCCGCGGGCTCGCAACCGCCGCGCCGACGCCCTGTCCCGGAAGCCAGAGTATGCCGCGACTCCGGAGCCCGAGGTGCGGTCCACTATCCTGTGCCCGGAAAACTTTGCAGTGGCGGTGGAGGTAGCCACCCTGGCGGAGCGGATCCGGGAGGCCCAGGCTCGGGAGCCGCCCCGGGGGCCCCTTCGGCTGGGGGATGCCTCCTCCCCGTGGTCCCAAGGGGAGGGGCTGCTGTATCACCAGGGTCGCTTGTTTGTTCCAACAGGTCCGTGCCGGGACGGGGTGTTGAGGCTCTGCCATGTCGGCAGACCTGCGGGGCACTTCGGACCGTTCAAGACCATGCACCTGGTGACTCGCGAGTTCTGGTGGCCCTGGGTACGAGGGGACGTCGACCGCTACGTCCGCACATGCCCCGTGTGCCGCCACACCAAGGACCCGCTGGGGAAACCTCCTGGTCTCCTCCAACCTCTACCAACTCCAACAGGTCCCTGGAAGGCGGTGTCCATGGACTTTATCACCGAGCTCCCACCGTCTCGAGGACACACGGTCATACTGGTGGCGGTGGACCTTTTCACCAAGATGGCGCACTTTGTCCCATGCCCGTCACTGCCCACCGCCAAGGAGACGGCTCGCCTAGTGTTACACCATGTATTCCGGCTCCACGGCCTCCCCGAGGGGATCGTGTCCGATCGGGGACCCCAATTCACGGCCCGGTTCTGGCAGTGCCTACTGCGTCAACTGGACGTAGAGCCCCGCTTGTCTTCTGCCCACCACCCACAGACGGACAGCCAGACGGAACGTACCAACGCGACCCTGGAACAGTACCTACGTTGCTACAGCTGCTACCAGCAGGACGACTGGGCGGACCTGCTACCTCTGGCGGAGTTTGCCTATAATAACACCGTCCACGCCTCCACCCAGCAGACCCCGTTCTTCGCCAACTACGGCTACCATCCATGTTGGTTCCCGGCCATCGGGGCACCATCCGCAGTGCCCGCCGCCGACCAATGGCTCCAGGAGCTGCGGGCATTGCAGAGCCTGCTGCAGGAGCAACTAGAGCTTGCCAAGGTGGCATACAAGCGGACCGCCGACCGCCACCGCCAACTGGGCCCGCCGTTGCAGGTCGGGGAGCGGGTTTGGCTGTCCACCCGCTTCCTCCCGACTGCTCGTCCCAGCCACAAGCTGGACGCCCGGTTCATTGGGCCCTTTGAAGTCACGGCCCAGGTGAACCCCGTGGCTTATCGGCTGCAGCTTCCGCACAACCTGCGGGTTCACCCCGTGTTCCATAGGTCACTCTTGCTGCCGGCCTCGGGAGTGTGTCCCGACGCCGGACCAGGTCCACCTCCAACGTCTGTGATTGTGGATGGCGAGGAAGAATTCGAAGTGGCTGAAATCCTTGACTCCCGCCGGCGGAGAGGGCGCTTGCAGTACCTCGTAGACTGGCATGGCTACGGGCCGGAGGAACGGTCCTGGGAGGATGCCACCGACGTCCACGCGCCCCGGCTGGTGCGGGCCTTTCACCGGTGCTTCCCCGCCAAGCCGCGGCCTTGGCGGGGTAAGGGGGGCGAGTCTGGGGAAGGGGGTGATGTCAGGGGCATGGGCCCGGCTGGGCCTGTCGCTGCCCCTGAGGCCGCTGCAGCTGAGGGGCCTTGTCTGGAGGCCGACGCGGCCAACGGGTCGGACCTGGCGGCTGTGGGAGAGGCTGCTGGGCCTGGAGCTACCTACCTAGAGGCTGCAGGCCCTGGGCCTGCTCCCAGGGCTCCACCCACTCACGGCCCCGATCCACAGGAGGCCTGGGAGTCTGCCTGCGGTCCCGATCCAGAGGAGGCGACGGGCAGAGAGCTCGCAGCTGTGAGGCACAGCCCAGCTGCGAGCCCTCAGCCACATGGCCACGCCTGATTGGTCGGCCCTCAGCCACATGGCCACGCCTGATTGGTCGGCGCCTGGCTTGGAGGGCTATTTGAGGCAGGCGCCGGGCTGTGGAAGGCACGGAGCAACAACCGTCAGTCAACTGTGGTCCTGCTGTCCGTGCCTTGTTCCTGTCCTCGCCTGAAACCAGTCCTCCTGTTCGCCTTAGTGAAGTAACCTGCCTTATGTACTTTAACAGCCTGTGTTTATTTCTGTTAAGACTGCATTAAAGCCCTGCAACTCTAACCAGCTCCCCTGCCTCTGCCTGACCACCGCCTGGCACTGACACTTGGGGAGATTCTAATATTGTATTGATACCCAAAGAAGGCAAAGACAAAAGAGAAGTTAAAAATTACATACGAATCTCCTTGCTGAATGTAGATTATAAAACATTTGTGTCAGGGTTGGCAAAACGTTTGAGGCACATACTGCAGGATAAGATTCAAGAAGGTCAGACAGGCTTTATCCTGGGTAGATACATGAGAGATAGCGTAAGAACAATCATAGATGTGATTGAATTTTATGATAAAAACCCAGGGAAGAAAGCAGCACTTATATTTTTGGATGCTGAAAAAGCTTTTGATAATGTTTCCTGGAACTTTATGTTACTGGTTCTGAAAGAATATGATTTGGGAGAAGATTTTTGCAAATGGATGGAGATGATTTACCAAGACCAATCAGTGAGGTTAATCGTAAATTGAGGTACCACAGCAAGCTTTACAATAAATAAGGGAGTACGACAGGGGTGCCCGCTATGATCACTGTTATTTATAGCTACTCTGGATGTTTTGCTGATAACAATAAATGAAGATCCACAGATAAGAAGTTTGAAAATAAGGAAAAAGAATTGAAATTAAAAGCGTTTGCAGATGACGTAATTATAGTCCTGTAAGACCCACAAGAATCAATTCAGGTGTTGATGGAAATTTTACAAAGATGTGGACTAAAAGCAGGTTATAAGATAAATAGAGAAAAGACAATGATGATGACTTTCAATATGACTAAAAAAGAGCGGGTGAAGTTGGACAGAAGATCCAGATATCAATTGACCAAGAAAACTAAAGATCTGGGAATTATTAAGATGAAAAAGAATCAAGAATTATTTGAAAATAATTATTCAAAAACATGGAAAGAAATTACATGTGGTATGGAAAAATGGAAAATTTAAAATTTATCTTTCTTGGGTAGGATAAATACTTTTAAAATGTCTTTATTATCAAAGCTTAATTTTCTTTTTCAAAACTTACCAATAATAGAGAAAGAGAAGATATTTAAGGACTGGGAAAAGATCTTACAAAAATTTATTTGGCAAGAGGAAAAAACAAGAATCAGATTTAAAATACTTCAAGATGCAAAAGAGAGAAGAGAACTTGATTTACCATCATTAAAAATCTACTATTATGCATGTTGCTTAGATTGTATCAAAGATTGGATACAATTAAAAAATACAACTATTAAAGAATTAGAAGAAATAAACAACAGAGCTGGATGGCATGGATATTTATGTTATGATAGATCAGCAGTGAATAAAGAGTTTAAAAGCATTGTATCCAAAAGGCATTGTTGAAGGTTTGGTCACAAATAAAGCAAAAATTTTATACAAAACTACCAGTATGGACCTCACCACAAGAAGCTTAAAAAATCGCCCCAACAAAACAAGGAAATTTGCTAACATATCAAGAGTTATTGAAATGGGAGGGAGACAAACCAAGAATGTGTACAGAAGAAGAATTAAAGGCTGAAGGACATAAACTAAATTGTTTTCCATGGAGACAACTCAGAGAAAGATTTAGAATGGACCAAAAATTATGTGGATTTGAGAAAAAAAGGGAATGAGTTAGACTTACTGATGAAAGGAAATCAAAAGAAAAGAATTCCCAAATTTTATAAATTATTGTTGAAAAGAGAGATGGAATCAGAAATAGTTAAAGATACAATGGTTAGATGGGCACAGAATTTGGGACATTCGAACTAGAAACTTGGGAAAGAGTGTGGAAAATAGATATAAAATTTACATTCAATCTAAATCTAAGAGAAAATTTTTATAAAATGTTTTACAGATGGTACATGACCCCAGAAAGATTACAAAAAATAACAAAAAACAGGAATTCAAATTGTTGGAAATGTGATGAAAAGACGAGGACTTTTTTCCATATGAGGTGGACATGTAAGATAGCAAAAAATTTTTGGAAGGGGGTACATAATGAAATTCAAAGAATTTGTAAGCTGAATTTTGAAATGAAACCGGAGCTTTATCTGTTAAATATGCTAGGGCAACAAAGGGAAATAAGAAGTCATCAGAAGATATTATTATATTTAATAAATGCAGCAAGGTTGACATATGCGCAACACTGGAAAGAAAAGAAAGTATAGAAGAATGGAAGTTAAAAGTTCTGGATATGATAGAGATGGAAAAACTAGCATCTTCTTTGGAGAATAAATCTATCCAGAACTTTGAGAAAGAATGGAAAGAAGTATTGGATTGGGTAAGGATATAAATGTATAAGAAATCAAAGAGGAAATAATGTAATTGTTCTTCTACATCAATAATGTAATAATATAATTGCACTTTTCTCTGTTAGATGGAAATTATGCTTGTATGGAATGGAAATAAGCAATCTCAACTGGAAGATTTAAGTATGGAAGTGTGGGTTTTGTTTTGTTTTTGAGATTAAACTTTTAATAAAAATTACTACAAAAAAATAAAATATCTTGTTTTAAAAAAATAAGTTAATGAGGCATGTTTGGTGGATTGGTGAACTTATTTCGTATTTCTAAAAGAGAACAAAAGATTCAGAGAACGAAGGAGGAAAGCAAGGGGAGAAAACCAGGGTGAAATTCCACTCAGACTATCCACAGGAAGTTTTAGGAAATCAAACAAGAGACACACTTTAGTGAAATTTTCCCATGCTCTGGAAAAGTACACAGATATGTTAAGCACTCAAAAGCAACAATGGATAATATATAATCAGATATTGTGTATGTTTTGTACTGTATCAGAATGAATTCTGAAAGGTGTGCTCCTCAAAATGAATGGTTCCAGGCATTCTGGAACTAATTAGGAGTTTGAGGGGTTTTTTTAACAGCAACAAGAAAATTAGCATTTTGTCGTGCATAGGCACTTCTAGTGGTATTTTCATCAGAGCACTGTACATTTTTGCCATCATTCTTTTGCTGAGGGCAAAAAGCTACAGATCCATGGAAATTACAAAGGATGCCCCTGAGAATGACTGCCATCTGATTTATATGGTAAAATGCAGAGGAAAATAAAGACAAACAACAATAGTTGAAGAGGACAGGCATTCTCTTCAGAAATACAGATTAAATATTTTAAAATACATAGAAAATAAAATAATCCAATTTTCTTTAACCTATTTGAATTTTATTGACAATGTTCATCTAATCAACCCATCTGTGTTAGGATGTCTGTGCTCTCACTCAATTATTGTTTGTTAATACCAATATTGTTAATGATAAATGTTTGTGCTTTTCACATTGCTCTTGCTCTTGCCTCACTAATTACCTCATTCCACCTCAATACAGTGTACAGAGATCTGCTGCCTCAGGCAACACCCCACCATGTCTGATGAAGGGGGCTGCAGCCCATAGATGTTTATGTCTTCAAAAACCTTGTAAATCTTTAAAAGTAGATAAGGGTAGATACTACTGGGTAGATAGGGTGAGATACAAGATACTTTCATTTTTGCTGGAGAAGACCAAAACATAGCTGCCCGCTTGAAAACTTTGATGACATTCTTTTGTGTAAGAAAAATAAAAATCTAAGTGCCAGTCCATTGTGACAGATGTTTTTCCCTTAACACCAACCTTGTACTTCTCTTTGATAGAAATTCTTTCTACAGCCTCACCTTTATAGCTGATGTTTTGTTTCTCTGGTAGTTTACTTTGTAGAAGTAAATGGTATTCTTGATAAATATAGTACAAATATATTAATCTCCTATACACTTTAGATTTATTATCCATTTAGGACATATGTGTGCAAGGTTCAAATACCCATACCATATTCCCAAGACAAATAAAGGTGGAGTTGGCATTGTTTGAATTCATTTCCCAAAAATCTGAAGAACTGCAAACTTCCATCTATCTTCTCTTCTCTCCTTTTCCCAGCTCTGCTTTCATCAGACTGGCACCATGAGGTGGCCATCTCAGGGAGCTGAGCACCTGGAGCAATGAACTGCACAGTGCCCCAAACTTGTCTCCCTCCAATTATTTTTTATTTTATTTTTATTATTATTTATTTGTATTCCGCCTCTCCATATGGATCGAGGCGGCGAACAACTTACAAATAGCATGTATTTCGATACATTTTTTATACATGCCCCCAACAAGCTGGGTACTCATTTTACTGACCTACGGAAGGATGGAAGGCTGAGTCAACCTTGGAGCCCGGCAGGATCGAACTCACAACCTTGTGACTTGCAGTACTGGCATTTAACCACTGCACCACCAATTCTTCTTCCTCCAAGGATTTACCTCATGCCTCTGCCATGCTCCCTCTTTTTTTTTTTTTTTTGCACTCTTCTGCTGAATCTTTCACCCCATTTCCTCCTCCTTTCACCTTGTAATGACATACTTCCTTCCCTTGCAGCTTACTTCAGGTCAAGCTTACCTCTCTTGCCCCTTGCAGCTGGACTCTGCATCTTTCATCCTCCCTTTCCTCCTTTCCTCTCACTTCCTTGCCTCATTCTCCCTTCCCTCCTACTTCCTAACTCATCTTGTGTCCCCACAATGCCTCTTTCCCTTGATTCTAGCCTCCACTTGCACAGTTCCTTTTTCCTTCCCTTCTACTTCTTACTTTACCTCACCTTTCACTCTTGCAATGTACCTCTCCCTTCCTTCTTGAACTCCATCATTTGCACTGCTTACTTTCCCTTTCCTCTTACTCACTCTATTGCTTTATGTCCTTGGTATGCCGCTGTCTGGTTTGTGGCATGTTGCTGTTTGCACTACTCCACTGATCTCTCCATCACTTCACCAAGTGTCCTTGCAATGCGTCTATTGTTTGTTTTTACACCTTGCCACTTGCACTTTTCATTCACCCTTCCATTCATCCTTCCTACACCCTCTTTGGTCTCACCTTGCATATGAAAAGCAGAGGCAATTTATTTAAACTAATATATAAAAGTTAAAGCTTGTTTGTCTGTGTCAGGCGAAGACCTCATCTGATTGGCTGCCTAAGATGATTCTATGGAATCCTTGGCTTTGCAGTTTAAGGAGGGGCCTTTAGAATTCTCAGACAGAGAGCTCTTGGCCTCAGTCTACTGTGTCTGTCTTGAATAGGCTGGTTGCTATGGAGATGTAGTCTAGCAGCAAGGAGGAGGGCAGTGTATTTCCTCAGGAACCAAACCTCTCTATGGTAATAACTCCAAATACAAATACAAATACATATTGGGGAATATGGGGAAAAGTTACCGCTACTGGACAAAACAGCTTGGAGAATTAGAGACACAGGATATTACCTATGAGAAAATAAAATCCAGGGCAACGCCAGGTATATATGCTAGTCTTGTATGTTTTGATTATTTTATTTATCCATTTGCTTTACATGATATTGTGCTGATTTTTGTATTTCTATCTGGGTAATTTGTTTTACAATTGTATTGCATTAATTTTATATTTGTATTACTCCTATCTTCTCCTAATCTACAGATTAGATTCTGTGCCTTTCACATGGCTGCCTAGTGTTTGTTGTTGTTTTACTTTGTAAAGCACCTTGTACACTGATGGCACTATATAAATAAATAAATGGTGGTGGTGGTGGTGGTGATGATGATGATGATGACGACAACAGCAACAAACACAATTATTTCTTACAAAACAATTAGACAAAAGAAAGACTACATATAAGGGCTAGAGACTTGCTTTAAAAAATTAAACCTTGGAATCTGGGCCAGATGACAGTCTAGACACCATGCCTAGAATCTGGGTAAAGCCCAGCCAGACTGGAGGTATGATAACTCTTCTTCTGCAAGAAGGCAAGGAGTCAGACAGACAGACAGCCTAAAGTTTGCTTTTGGTTTGTATTTATGAGCAAACCTTGGGCTATTTCTCTGACTCCTCAATGAAGAAACAAACCAAAAGCAATTTGTCTGGACAGCCTTGTTCATAGGAAGACAGAGTTTTCAGTATTCCAACAAATCTTACTCCTTGTATCAGAGGCAATGTACTTTCCAATTTGTAATGGCAATGAGCAGAAAGTACTATTGCACTCATGTGTTGCTCTGTAATTCCAGAAGGCAACTGTGGGAAGAGAATGCTAATTTGTAGAAGCCTTCAGTATGATTATCTGCTTCTTCTTGTATTAAAATGATCCCTGCTTCTGAAATGAGAAGTTCCAGCAGTCTTCATGGGCAGTACTACCAACATTACTTTTCTTGAAAAAAAGGCTACACTTTATAGCAGTGGTTCTCAACCTGGGGGTTGGGACCCCTTTGGGGGTCGAACGACCATTTCACAGGGGTCGCCGCTCCTCAATCCTGCCCCCCCTTTTAAAAGAAGGTGGCCTCACAGCCAGTGGGAGCAGTGCTTCTGAGACCTCTGCGCTGGGGTTCAAACTGCAAACCCCAGGATTCCATAGGATGGTGAAAGTGGAATAATAGTGCGATAACAGTCTAGTGCAGAAATAGCCAGGATGACTTTCTCCTCTCGCTTTTGTTGTGCGTGGACCCTTGGCGCTTGCCACATGCACGTGTTGTGTTCTTCACCCTGACTGTCTTGCATTCCTCGCTTTTCGTATGTTCAGCATCCGCACTCCCTTTAAGGGAGGGAGGAAGGGAGGGAGTGAAACAAAACACGTCTTGCTTATGCTGCCGCCATCTTTCCTCTCTCCCTGTCCTTTCCTCCTTGCGCCTCGTGTAAAATGTGGGCTGTTTTGGCATTGCCTTTGGGAGTGATTGGCTTTTTGAACTGTGGAAACCCAACATTCAGAACTAGAACTACTGCCTTAATTCTGGCATTGATGGATGCTCTCTGTGCTTAAAAAGGGGGGAGGGTTACCAGTTTTTAGGCATTAGAAGTCTATCCAGAGCAGTGATTTAGGGCAGTGTTTCCAATCTATTTGATGTTGAAAATAACTAACTAACAAACAAATAAATAAATAAATAAATAAATAATTAATAACGAAAATGATTTTATGGTTGGGGGTCACCACAACACGAGGAACTGTATTAAGGGGTCGCGGCATTAGGAAGGTTGAGAACCACTGCTTTATAGCTTTTTTCTGCAGTCAGCTTTTTATTCCCTCTACAGACTGTTGGAAAATCCAGACAACACGTTGCCTTTCTTTACCATGCCAGTGTTTTCCTGTGTTTACTTTCTGCATTCATTCTTCTGCACCAGTTCTAATTTGTGTCTATATATTTTTCTTTTAAGTGTAATTACAGTGCCACCTCAGCTTTTCACACTCGTTCTCCACAGATCTGTCTCTTTCCAGAGCCCTGAACTCTACATGTTGAGGGAATTTCTGGACTTCTATTATACACACATAGGTTGTCGTAGGACTAGCAAATTGGCCTTCTGTCCATGGTGGCTGAGCAAAGTGTAACTGAGGGCTATCAGGCCTTCTGTTTGTATTTAACTAGTTATTTCCATCCAGAGGCGTATCTAGTGCAAACAGCACCTAGAGCAACTGTGGAAATTTTGCCCCTACCTCTGGGGTTACTTCCACCTCCTTTTCCTCCTCCTCTGCTGCTAAATGTTCCAGCACAGCTTTTTTGCACCTCCTGGCATTGGCACCAAGGGCATGTACCCTACTTGCCCCATCCTAGATACACCTCTGTTTCCATCCCAGCATGACATTAGTAATCAGTGTTTTTATATAATAGCCTTCAGCTTGCCTATATATCCTTACTACCCACAGTAGTGGCCACCAATGATCTTGCTTTCCTGTTCACTACACACCTTAGTCAGGCTATCAGAGGAAGAGTTTCTTCAGAGCTATCATATCAGTTCCTCTAACCTGATTCTGATTTTTACCATTAAAATTGGACGTTGTGGATAGTAGCTTTTAATACATTGTTTTAATTTTCTATTGCTTAGTTTTCACCCATTAAATTTACTATTGAAAAGCATAAACATTCTCAAGATAAATTCATAAAATTTATTGAATCAAACTATCCCTGTCAACATCACCATAATCACCACCATCATCTGCAAGAGCATGATCCCATAAAAACGCTGTTGGTCTTCTAAGGTCGCAATCTCTCTTCCAGATCCTGAAGAAGATTGGCTAAAAATGCAGCTTAACCGTAGAGACACCTTGAATGCCACATGCCCGAAGAAGACTTCATTACATTCAGAATGGCAATTGGAGCCTAGTGTTGCTCGGCAGCTGTTTGTGGATGACAGTCACAAATTTATCTATTGTGAAGTGCCGAAAGTTGGTTGCTCCAACTGGAAGAAGATCCTTCTGCTCCTCACACTTAATTTAAGCAGGGATGTATTTGAAGTAAACCATGGGAAAATCCACACAACAAATCTTCTCAAGAGGTTGAGTAGTTATTCTCCTGAACAGCAAGTAAAGCTTCTGCGCACCTACACTAAAGTGATGTTCACCAGGCACCCCCTAGAAAGATTGGTCTCTGCTTACAGAGACAAGCTCTTACATTCTGAGCCCTACTACAGCATCACAGTGGCAAATGCGATCAAAGCATTCTCAAGAAGAAAACAAAATTCTACAGAAAATGTGACATTCCAAGAGTTTGTAAACTATATTGCAACAAGAAAACCCAAAGATTTGGATGTACACTGGAAGCCAATGTTTTTACTTTGTGACCCTTGCAACATCCGCTATGACATTCTGGGGAAGTTTGAGACATTGGCTCAAGATAGTGACCATGTTCTCAGGAAAATTGGTGCTCCACAGAGTTTCAACTATCCAGATGCTAAGTCTTATGCTTCACAGAAACGAACCAACAAAGATATCACCCTAAATTACCTCAGGGAACTGACTTTTGACGAAGTGCAGATGGTCCTGGAGCTTTACCAAAAAGATTTCTCTATATTCAACTATTCTCGTCCTTTAAAAACAGATTTTTTTGTCTAAGGTTCAATCATATGCCCTTTCTACGCAATTCCAGATATCCAGGAGTGATGTGGGTGTGCGTATGTGTTACTGTGGCATTGTGATCAGAATTCCCCAATTAGGGGCATTTAAAGTTTAGGTGCCACATGCAGATCATTCTAAACAATCATGAATGGTATTTTAAAAATCAGTTTCTTTCTGCTGATTTTTTACCTTGAGTAGTAAATTTGTCTCTGCAATTATCTTCAGGCATAAGACAAGGCATATTCCACTATGGTACTGTGTATGTCAATTTTCTCCTCAGGGAGGCTTACCTGATACCTTCATAGATTATAATTGATCTCATGCTAATCAGTTATAATTTGTATTTTAAAAATTAGTTTTATTTTGCTATTTTTCTTCTTTATAGTTGATTTGCTAATAACTATTCAGTTTATTTTGCTTACATTCTCAATTGTGATTTTTTTATTTTGATATAAATTATCTTGAAGATTTTGATAACGGAAGAAGTGAGATGAAGTGAAAAGTAAATCTGTAGAAAATATAATGATAAAAATGACGTGCACCTTTCTCTGGCATTACTTCAAGACTGTAAAACCTAAGTACATGAAACCTGGGATGTATTCTTAAGAGAACCTATACATGTGGATGTTAAGTTTTTCTTTAAATGGAATAAGTAATACTAATTTAAGATCTGGACATAGGCTGCAGTACCACCAGCAATGACTACATGTCAGATCTTCATAGATATCTGTAGAAATCTCTAGTGATTGCAAATGATGCTCTTCTCTGTGGGCCCCCACAAGCTCTTCAAAAACTCTCTCTCTCTCTCTCTCTGTGTTTGTGTGTGTGTGTGACAGAGAGAGAGAGAGAGAGGCGGAGGGGTATGCGTTGCTGCCTAGAAAGTGCAGGAGGTCAGTGTAGTGAAAGAGTGAATGAGTAAATAGAGAATAAAACCAGTGAAAAAGAGAAATAATGGAAGAGATGAAGAGAAGAAAATAAACAGAGGAAAAGAGAAAGACCATTAGGATGGGGAGCCTAAAAGATTTCCAGCTCTTGAAAACCAGGACACTTCTAATAGTAAATCTGTAATGGGTGTGGGGGGAAATATATATCTTTTTCTGCCATAGCTCCAAATCCTGTGAAACCTAGACTACTGAAACAGCCTTGGATACTAGAGGCACACTAGAAGTTTATACCTCATGCGAGATACTTAGAATATTCTGCCAGAGGGATCAAGAGCACTCCCTTAAATTTAAAAAAGGAGCCCTGGTGGCGCAGTGGTTAAATGTCAGTACTACAAGCCACAAGGTTGTGAGTTTGATCCTGCCCAGCTCCAAGGTTGACTCAGCCTTCCATCCTTCCGCAGGTCGGTAAAAAGAGAGCCCAGCTTGTTGGGGGCATGTATAGAAATACATGCTATTTGTAAGTTGTTCGCCGCCTCGATCCATGTGGAGGGGCGGGATACAAATAAATAAATAAATAAATAAATAAATAAATAATAAAATTAAATTCCTCTTTCCAAGATAGCCTGAGAAAGAGAATTAAGGATTAAATCAACGTACTGCTGGAATGCTAGTTCTGGAAGGAGTGATAGGCCATTTCCTCACTAACCTGTTATAGTGCTATTATTACACTTTTAATATCCTATGGAATCCTGGGAATTGCAGTTTAGGGAGGGGCCTTTTAAGCCCCTCCCTAAACAGCAAACCCCAGGATTCCATAAGATGTCGAAAGCAGAATAATAGTACTCTAACAGGCTAGTGCAGAAATGGCCATAGAGTATTCTAGCTGGTATATCAAGAAACAACTAATCCCAGGATCTAAGAGAACAGAGTCACAGCAATTAAAGTGGCATGAAATAGCAATAAACGTGTATAGTAGCTCCCTGCAGCACTTATGGCTACATCAACATTCTCTTGTACAAACTGTCTCTTACATTATATTATAAGGGCAGTGGGAATGGTAATACAATGGTGATGTACTTCTTGCAAGGGAAATGGTTCTTTGCAGAGTGGGGGGACGCTCTGTAAAAGCTGCTTCTTCTTCTCTTCCTTGGCTGTTGGTAGTAAGCACAGCCTCGAGAACTTGAGTCGCAACACAGCATCGGAATGGAGGCTGGGCTAGAAAGAAAGAAAGCTCTTCCCACTTTGCCTTGGGCTCTGCCTTTGCAATGGCCCGAGTGTCAGGAGTAGGGAAAGGGGAAGTGTGGCAAAAGTAAATGCTGAGAAGAAAGACTAGAACCCTCCATATTTCTTTTTCTTCCTCCTACCCCAAACTAGCCCAGATGACCCACACAGTGAACACAAGGAGGCTTAGAGATACTTGCTGCCTAATGAGCCTGAAAACTGGGGTACTTGTTTAAGCAAACAAGGACCTCCAAAGAACCTCTGGCATAAACTACAGCCTAGAGGAAAAACAGCCACTTCAGACAGCAATAAGGAAAAATACAAAAGGTTTATTGCGGGTAACAAATTAAGTCATTTAGCAAAGCCCGTCATAAAGTTAAACAGTAAAAACAGCAGAGTAACATACAAAACAGCACAACAAGGAGACAAGAGAAAGGGAGGGAAAGAGTGCTTTTCCAAACAGCTTATATACACTCCACACAGTTGTACATTATTAGGTACTTTACATGTCCCTTAGTCAAACACATAAATTACAACTTAAACATTTAACATACAGCTGCGTAGCCTTATCTCAGTCTACACCTTGTGCTTAAAGGGCAAGGTCAGAAGCAGCAGTGCAGCATCAAGTCAGATTAACCCTTTACATATCATGACAGCCCCAGGCCCCTTACTATATATGGACAAGCTCTATGCAACTCAAGACCTTTACTTATCCAGGCAACATGGGATCTAAGGCCCTTTCCGCACGAGGTGAGTGAATTGCTCTGTGCTGTTACTTACCGGCTCTTCTTGGGTCTGAAGTAATGCACACTGTCCCTTGAGCCCTTCCGCAGGGATCTTCTATTGATGCAGGGAGAACCGGAGCAGTGCGAGGTCTGTAGATCTGCACTGCTCCGGCTCAAAATGGCAGTTTCCTCTGGCTTCCAGCTCAAAATGGCAGCTTCCGGTGTCTTCGTGGGAGTGGACCAACTGCTGAGGCTGGCCACACCCACAGCCTGCCCCACGCTGTTCGCAGGCTCGCATTGGTGCAAACCTGCACATCTACACAGGTAAGTAGGAATGCAATGGCACGTTCCAGAAAACGTAAAGACCTGATTTTTCCGGTCTTTACTTAGCACAGGGGAGGACCACTTGGGGGCGGGTTGGATTGGACTGAGGTGCAGAATTAAGTTAAATAGTCTGCACCTAGTCTGATCCAAGGTGTGGACAACATCTGTGCCAGGACGCCTTGGCCCGTTTTAACTGCCTTGTGCGGAAAGGGCCAATGCGTTAGAGGCAAAGCCTGCTGTCTCTCCTCCACCCCAGTCCTACATCTCCGCTGACTGCTACACTAGGCCCTCAGTATCCACTACAGTTTGGTTCCAGGACCCCACTGGATACCAAAATTCATGAATGCTCAAGTCCCATTATGTGGAATGCTGTAGTAGAATGACATCCCTTATATAAAATGGCAAAATCAAAGTTTGCCTTTTGGATTTTTCAAAAAACATTTTCAAGTCATGATTGGTTGAATCTGTGGAAACAGAATCCACAGATATGGAGGGCTGACTGTACTTGGTTTTTTTTTTTTGGTATGAAAATATTTGTGGAACTTAAGGCATTGACAGCAGAAAGAGACTTTAGCCCTTTTCACACGTGGGCGGGGAAACGGGGAAAGCCACGCTAAAACATGGGCTTACCTGGCTCTGTCGCCGCATGGAGCAGAGCATTTCGCTGCTCTACACGGAGCAGCGTCCCGCGGCATCCTCGGCTCCCGGCAGCGCTCAAAATGGCGGATTTTGACTGGCGGAGCCTCTCCACCAATCGGAGAAGCTCACCAGCTGGAAATCCCGCCCCCTGCCCAATCCGCAGGGATGCCCTTTCGCGCGTCCGTAAATCCATACGGGCACTGCGACGGGGCTGCGCGGGGCCGGACGCCCCATGCCTTTGAAAAGCCACATAAAATGTGGTTTTTCAAAAGCACGCGGCACCGCCACTTGTGGGCGCTCGACCGCGGATTGGCGTGTGGATTTACTCAAGAGTAATCCACCCCAATTTGTGTAACGGTGTAGGCAACCTCCGTGGAGGTCAATCTACATCGTTTTTTTAACCTCATGTGGAAAGGGCCTCTGTTTCAAAATTATATTTATTACACAATAATATAAACAAGCTAATACTGATTATCTCATACATAGGAGAAAAAAAAATAAAATAATCAATAGTAGAAAAGAAAAAACATGTACATGATAAATACTTAATTGTAATATAATTCTGTAATCTATTATTAAGTATATGCTCTCTGCTTATAGTTAACCTAATGAAGTATACTTCCAAAAAACAAACAAAACAAAACCCTTTCTTTTGATGGGTTTGCAATCAAAGCATAAAATAAAATGGTACCTCTATAATCACATTTATTAGTAATTTCAACCCCTTTAAAAAAAAATATCTGTCATCTATTTTCTGCCAATATATATATGATTTCGTATCATGCTACATGCTAACTCAATCTACTAAATACACCATACATGACATGTTATATTCAAACAGCACAGCAGGCATAAATTAATCAATTAACATTCATTACTGTACAATTACATTTCACACTTAGAATGTCTGAAGGTAATAGATATATACTATCAAATACACATTTGAAAATAAGATTGAACTGGAGACCATTCTGCCTCACAGTCATCTTTAGACCTCTCCTTCAAAATTCAGGTTAAAATGTCACAACTCTTCATTTCAAATAATTTTAAAGTCCATTCCTCTATTGTAGGCATTTTATCAATCTTCCAGTACTTCGCGTATACTATCCTAGCTGAAGTTATCATGTATAAAATAATATGCCAATATTTCTTTGTCAGGATTTGTTCTGTTTCTGGTAGTATGTGTAATAAGAAAAGTTCTGGTAGAAATGGAATGTTAATATTCAGGATATCAGACATTGTTTTGTGTAATATTTTCCAATATATTTTTGCACAAGGGCAGGTCCACCACATGTGAAAAAAGGTCCCCTCTACCTTGTGATATTTCCAACATATATTGTTGGAGGTCTTATATATTTTTTGTAACTTAGATAGATTTAAGTACCACCTATAGAACATTTTGAAATAATTTTCCTTCAAATCTTGTGACAATGTAAATTTTTGAGTTCTATGCCAGCTCTCATTCCATTCTTCCAATTGAATTTCTTTTCCAATATTCTGAGCCCATTTTGTCATCACATCTTTGATGGTTTCTGATTCTAGTTCTTGATCCAAAATAAATTTATGAATCTGTGAAGTTAAATGTGTGGGCTTTTCGAATATTGCAATTTCAAATTCATTTTTATCATGTATACTCTGAAATCCTTCTAGTTTAAAGTCCATCATATATCATTCTTTTATCTGCATGTATAAGAACCACTGACAAGAAAATCCATTTTGTTCTAACAACTCTTGTGGTTTTAATTTGAAGTTTTCTTTCTCAATTAGAATGTCTTTATAAAGAATCAATTTTTCTTCCTGCGATTTCCACCTACCAAAAAAGGCTTCATGTGGTGACACTCATTGTGGAATTCTCTTATAGATCTTATTTTTGAATTTTAACCATATATTTAATAAGGATCTTCTTATATAATGATTAAGGAAGTCTCTGTCAATCTTTGCTTTGCCATAGCAGAGGTAGACATGCCACCCAAACCTTAAATTTGAGCCTTCAAGTTTTAAGATTCTTTCATTTTGCAGAGTAAGCCAGTCTGTGATTCATGTAAGTTCATTTGCGTAATAATATACCATATTTGCCAGCATATAATATGTACCTGTGTATAAGATGCACCCCATTTATATACTGGCAAATATTATTTGCCGGCATATAAGACACACCAGTGTATAAGATGCACCCTATTTTCAAACAGTATTTTTTTTTTGAAAAAAGTGAGTCTTATATACCAGCAAGTACAGTAATTTAAGATTGGGTAGTCTACAACCTCCTTGACAGAAAGAGGCTTTGAAGGCCAATACTCCACCAGAAGAAAGGGCCATCAGGGTCTCCTCCTCAGATCAGCTCACATAGTTCAGACCAAAGCATGTCACCAGGAACTACAAGAGGTTGCAGATTGGAGAGATGCAGATATCTCACCCAAACCACCCACTGTCACAAATGAAACTTCCTAGCTGGCACTTCTACTGTGAATTTAGGATGGCTCCATAAATATCCTTTGAACCTAGAATAATAGAATCATAAAGTTTTGCAGTCTAGTTATCTTCAGATCAATGTTAGAGCCAAACATGGTTCTAAAACTCTTCATTCCTCAGATAATTATTTAGTTTGTTTTAGGACTTTTCTTTTTTCCTTTTCTTTCCTCTCCTCTCCTCTCTTCTCTTCTCTTCTCTTCTCTTCTCTTTTCAGTCTGCTTTTGCACATACCTGCTTCTTCCCTGATCTTGTCTGACAGAGGCTTCAATTCTACTATTTCCCCCATTCACTAGCTTATTTTGTTGTGACTGAGGAATGATTCATACAGTCTTCAGGCTGAGGCTGGCTGCTTGAAATTGCTGTTTCCAGCTTATGGCCTGCAGGTTATAAATTGTTACGTGCTTTCAAGTCAACTCCAACTTACAGGATCCTATCATAAGGTTTTCATCAAAGGACAGCAGTCCAAGGTTCATATACCGGCATCAGTCTGTGATTACCACTTTGAGGAGCACTGGCATACACCACTTGGAAATACATTGACTATCATACAGACTTGCTTGTGCTTTTGAAACAGTGCTTTCTCTTGTTTTCTGCCCTCCCACATATGCTTCCCATGCATACTTCCAATCCATATAGTTGCAATAGGGAGGCAGGACTTGTTCCACTATGGGTTTCCATTGGCAGATAGACAGCACTGAATTCAGAATGACTGGATTTTAACTAAGGGATATTCATTTTTCCTGTTGGTCATTACAAACTGAATAATGATCAAATTAAAAATAAAAAATTTTTAAAAATCAAATTCATTTATTTAACCTTAAATGAAGTCAAGTGCTCCAGCCCAGTAAAGAATTCTAGGTGGTTTACAAATGACAGAATATGGCAGCAAAAGGTGTGTGAAGGACAAATCTAGCCTAAAAAATATTTCCCCATTCCTTACATCCAATTTGGAACACACACACACACACACACACACACACTCGTATCTATGTACAGGGCTCCCCCCCTTTGCCCCAAAATGCCCTCTAGGGGCCCAGGGAGGTCTTAAAACATTGTCAGAATGATCCCATGTACCCTAAAGGGCATATGGGAGCAAAAATGTTTTTTGATTTTTTTGGGGGGGTGGGAGTGGTGGTGCAATGGGGGAGGGGCTGCAACCCTTCAAGGTTTCCTGGATGGCTGAGGTAGCTTCCTAGCCTTCCACAGTTGTCCATTCTTGGTCTACACCAAACAGGAAGATACAGCATTTCAGAATTTCTCCTGCTATACATAGGGATGTTGGAAACTTCTGCATATACTAAGAGGTGCTTTGCCAAGAATTCTGCACATTTTGTCACATGATACCCATTCAGTAACTTCCCAAGTCAATACTTCTGAGGTTATCTGATGTGGAGGCCCAGTAAGTGTTTTCTTTGTCCCAGGGATGGGTACTGTATTTCCTCCCATTGGCTGCAACCATTTCTTTCTTTCTTGGAAGCTCTCTGTGGACCAACAGCTGAATATTCACAGAGTAGCACCAGCCCAAGAACCACTGCTCTAACCAGCACTGCTTTGAATTGCATCACCTGATCATCTTTTTAGCGTTCTTCATGTAGTGCAAACAGGTTTATGCACTCGTTTCCTTCCAGTATTTTATAACTCATAGCTCTACAATATAAAACCACAGCAATAAGCCACCTAAATTATTTTAGGGCTAAATTATTTCAGAGGCCATTTCCGCACATTATCTGCTCATGGAGACGGGGGGTGCCATTCACGCAAGCAGCCTCTTGAGCGAGGCACTCGCATCAATCCTCCGTTCTCCCGCAGCTGGGTTGCCGGTTGTGCGAATGCCCCTTCCTTCCTTCCGCAGTGCAGCCTGGGAGCTGTAGGCTGCGCTGAGGGAGGAAGCGCGACCAGCCCGGCTTGCCTGATGCACCGCAGGGCAGGTAAGTGCGCGAGGGCCCCGGGAGCATTGTGCGACTGTGCAGTATTTTCAGCTTAGAGTCGAAAATGAAAAAATCCATGTGCGGCCCGCTTTAGGTTCGTGAGCGTCGTGTAAAGAGGAGTGCATCGTATGGACTGCTGCTCCCATTTACGCGACACTCAAGGAGCCCTCTCATAAAAGAAACTGAGTGTGAAAAGGGCCTAAATGTATACTATGCTGCAGCTGCACTTTCCTCTTCTTTTTTTCTTAAACTTCCATATAAACATTGGAAGGAGCTACTGTGGTCTGAATGTTGAACTAAGACCCCTGGAGACCAGGTTTTGAATCCCAACTTGGCCATGGAAATCCTCTGTGTAACCTTGGGCAAGTTATACTCTCTCAGTCTCAGAGGAAAGCAATGGCAAGCCCCCTCTGGACAAATCTTGCTGAGAAAACTCTGTGAGAAGTTCATGTGACAGTGGCCATAAATTGTAAATGACTTAAAGGCACACAACAACATCAAAACAATGGAGGCATGATTTAGGTGGATCAACCAGCAATGGATTGGTATTTTTTTCTTACATTCACACTCCACCCCAGCAGAAGCTTGGAAAACTGCTTTTGAAAGGTAATTTGTTCTGTTATTCAATACAGTGTTTTAAAAATAACACTGCTATTCACTATGATGATGAAAAAATTAATCCATTATCTTGCATGTTCTACTGCTCATTGTTTTTCAGTTACTTTATGTTATTTATTGGAGAGGAAAATGGCACATGACAAACACTTCCTTTGCAAACGCCTTTTAAATTGCTCAGAGGGTAACTTTTGAAAATAACTAGAAAACTGTTACTTGTTGCAACCATAAAATAACTTTGTTTTTTTCTTGTTACATAGTTTCATTGCTTTTAAAATAAAACTTTGTCACATCCTTGTTACCTCCATAGTTACAGGTAAAATATTATTTATAATGCATTAGTTGCTTCTTCCACTTCTCATTTTTTTTGTTCCACTTCATCCCTGCATGGAGGGTTATCGACATAGCAGGGAAACTACCACTGATACAATGGTGAATTCTTTTCTAAGCCCTTAAGCAGGGGAGGAGAGTGAATTGATAGGGTACAGGTGGTGGTAGGGGGTCCCTTACTTGCATGTGGTGGTCCTGATCTGAATTGGACCCCACATGTGTATTTTGAAATAAAAAAAGAAATAAAGACTCAATATTTAACGCAGCTTGCAGAAAGGCATTTTGAATGTGTCTTTCAAATCCAAACACATGTTATTTAACAAATTCTAGTGCTTAGGAGCTGCAGTTTCCTTGAGGGAGCTTATTTAGAATTCAAGTGAAAGTAAGCAGAGCGTCTTATCAATTTTATCTTCCATTTTATCTTCCCCCTGCATTTTAACATCCTACACAGATTACCAATTATACTTCCAAAGTGATTTTGTCTTCCACATATATAAACTGAGTGCCTTTCTGTTTTTTATGTTGCCAAGCAATGCTTTATTGAGGATGAAATTCTCACGGAAGCATTCTCAAGCCAGAAGACAAAACATCCCTGGTCTGCAAGATCTTCTATGGACAGTATTAAAGAAACAAAATCTGCTTCACAGATTGTTTTACTGAAAAAATCCTGTGATAGGTTCACCTGAACCCTCTGTTTATTTAATTGTACACATCTCCACCTGCTGGCAATTGCATAAGCAAGTGGAGTTATATAGTCCAGTGGTCCTTAACCTTTGCTTTACCAAGGATCCCTTCTGAATATAATTTGTTGCCAAAGGTCCAAGACTTAACTCAAAAGTTAAATCTTTAAATTTAGATTTAAATATTCAAATATTTATTTAAATATTCAAGTATTTTTTTAAAGTTGCTCATCAGTTGCTCAACCTTATCCCTTATTTTTCCAGTAGACAATGCAAAGGAAAGGAGGCTTATTAATGATCTGTGGAGTAGCATACTGAGATCCTTCAAGTGCCAGGAGAGTAGACTAAACTGGAATTTCCTAAAGGAAGGCTAGGAATGGGAGATGGCCCTTTCTCCCAAAGCAGCACCTGGAAAGTAAGGAACTTGGTGCTGCTTTGGGGGAAAGGGCAAAAGAAATGCTGTTCCCTCTAAAGGAGCACATAGGCAGTGGAGAGAGTAGGTGCTTCTATACCCTCTATTGTCTCAGTGCTCCTCTGGAGAAATGGCATTTCTTTTGTCCCTCCCTTCCCCTAAAGTAGCGCCTGGAAAGTAAGGCCCCTTCTGCACCCTACCTTTTCACGGTGGGGACCCTGGCGGTGGCTCTGCTCTCCCCTCTGCACTGGCTGGCTCCCCACAGAATGCCTCTTCTTTCCACAGCACAACTGGATACTTTCTGAGGCTGCGCTGGGGCAGGAAATGCAGCCATTGTGCTCCTGTGGCTTGTGCAGGGCAGGAAAGTGTGGGATAGTGGTGCAATTGCATGTCATTAGGGGGGAAATCTGTCAGTGATTTAATCTGAGATTGTGCCACCTGAGGATGTGACAAGGACGGGACCGCGCTGCTGCTTCTGCATGATGTTGGTGAGGTCCTGTCCTTCTGTCCCCATTGCAGGGTGGGAGGGTGCTATGGAAAGGATCTAAATGTCTTGGAGCTGCTTTGGGGGAAAGCACAAAAGAAATGCTGTTTCCCTCCGAAGAGCACTGATAGAATAGAGAGGATAAGTGCTTCTTTTGAAAGCACCTAACCTCTCTCAGTGCACCTTCAAAGGGAAATGGTGTTTCTTTCATGTGTTCCCCAGAGGAGCACTGGGATACTGACTGTTTCACTTCCAAGCAGCCAAGAGTAGAGAGATTCCCTTCTAGTCTTGTGGCTGCTTGGAAGTGAAACTACTGTGCTGCCTGGCCCTGACCTCAAACAGCACTGCCGCGCTCACCACACAAGGCCTGGGCTGAGTGTCTTCTGGCTGCTCTTCTCACCTTCCCAACTTTCCAGGGTCTCTGACATGTATGCAAAGTAGCATCTGGAGCCTCCAGCGCAGGATGAGACACTCACCAGTGCATTGTGGCCACTGCAGCTGCCATTGTCACAATCACCATTGAGGAATCCCAGACATGCTGCATCAACTGCCACAACTGGCTGGGACATTTTTCAGTCCCTTAAATCAGGGATTTTCCCAGTTTCCCAGGATGAATGGAAACCTTACATGGACTCCCTGTGAGGACTCAGTGGACCCCCAGGGGTCTGTGGACCCCAGGTTAAGAACCACTGATCTAGGCTATTCTCTTTTGCTATCTCCTTCTTATTCTATAGTGCCGTTTGTGTGTTTATTAATTTTTAATGTTCATTCATCACCTTGGTTTGAAAGGAGAAACAAAAACAATTAAAGTAATCATTAATTAAATATTTTTGGTTTGTAAAAGAGAAGCATTTTGGATTCGACAGGACGGTCGTTGCAATCACAGACTTCAGCCAATCAGTGCTGTACACAGCTCCTTCCTGCTGCACTTTCACATAACTCTTATGCCTTCTGCAGTCCTAGAGAGTTCTTTAGAACAGAATGCAGTTCAACATGAACAATGTTTGGCAATTTGTCAAGATTTATTTTGATCCTGCTTTAAAATTAGGACCATAACCTGCTCAAGCCTTTTGCATCAGGAGAGGATTTTGTGATTTGCCTACAGTGCAATTCCCAAGGTCAAAAGAAAGTTTTATACAAAGTTGTCTAACAACTGTCTCCTTCATTGCATCTGTAACCATCCTCTCATTCATGGAAAGTTATGTGATGTAGTTTTCTTTAGTTGTGAACTAATCAGACTAGCATTTTCTCTGCATTTAATTCTCTGTGTTTGCAAAAGAAGCTACAACATTTAACAGCAATTTAGTGAGATTAAATTAAGAAGAATCCAGAATATTGCTTTCATGGCATTCTCTTTGCAGTAATTCTGAGATGGCATATTCTACATTTGAATGTTATCTACAGAAACAAAATAATTCTAGAAGCCAATAGGTCTTTTTATCCAAAACATAGTGAAAGCACCACAAAATAGTTTACGTACATTTTTTCCTTACTATCAGCCACTAGTCAGCCACTAGAGAGCAGCCTTATATTATCTTCTGCTGGAGCACAGGTAGGTGCATTGTACCCTATTCTAGTTCAGAATATTTCTTTGTGTAGCCCAATTCTTCCTACTGGGGCTGTTCTGAATACTTCCTTCCGCTGCTTCCAGGACCATTTGTTCCATGCAGAAAAGAAACGGTATTACTCTGTAAATGGAGAGGCACAATGGGAGCAACAACCTTCCTACCGTTGCTGTTGTTGCAATG
This sequence comes from Ctenosaura bakeri, assembly GCA_948474755.1. Taxonomy (NCBI): domain Eukaryota; kingdom Metazoa; phylum Chordata; class Lepidosauria; order Squamata; family Iguanidae; genus Ctenosaura; species Ctenosaura bakeri. The sequence continues at coordinate 25,516 of CAOLHI010000917.1, read as the reverse complement.
TCCTTTCATGTCAACTCCGACTTATGAAGACACCATCATAGGGTTTTCTTGGCAAAACTTATTCAAAGGAGATTTGTCATTGCTTTCTTTTGGGTGCTTATCATACTAGTCAGGTATTTTGGGTCATTCCACTTGGAAAATGTTTCTCCCATACTGGGAAAGGTAGTGGATGGCAATGCACTCTTTTGCACCATCACACATTTGTCTGTAAATGGTGTTATTACTATGTTGCTTTCTTTACCTGAACCAGGACAACACCATCGACATCACCCTGTTCTCTACATTTTATATTTCATTATTGGTGTTTTTTTTTTAAATCATGAAGCCATAATTGCACAATTTTTTAATGATGCTATTGTGAGCCTCCTGCATTCCCTACTCAAATTGGAATATAAACACATACTATGCCCCTTCCACCATTTTTTTCTATGCCTTTTCCCAGTTCTGCTTTTATATGTTGCTGTTTAATTTTTTGTATATTTCCTCTTTCTTTTCTTTTTGAATTTTTCCTGAAGGCCATAGTTTCTCTAGCCATCAACCCTTAATAGGATTAAACTGAAATTTAGCTATTGTGCCACTACGCTTATTAAAAAAGTACATTTAAAATAATGCCTAAGAACATGTTGGAGAATGGAGAACAAATGTACAGTGGATTCTCTTGGGAACTCTTAGGAACTTGGGCCATTTCCATACTACATTGTTTTTTTCCCCTTGCATCTATGAAATCTGTAGAACAAAGGTGTATATATTTATTTTCCAGTAACATGAGCTGCATGTATTATCTTCTTTTTTTAATTATTATTATAACATTATACATCTATTATACATATACATGTACTCACAATACCATTAGTATACATACTTACAAACACATTTATATAGATTTACTTTCTTTCTCACATACATTCTAAGAATCTAACAACAAGTTAACTGGTTGGATAAATACCCAACATTACTAATTTTTCCATATAATAACCGATGAAGGCCCCATATATTCTCAAGATAGTTATTTACACAGTCCCAGTCTTTCTTAAACCTTTTCATTGATTTATCCTTCAACAATATAGACAATTTATCTATTTGCATTAAATCATAAATTCCCAGAAGCCAGTCATCAATTACTGGTGCTCCTTCTTCTTTCCACTCTTTAGCATATAATAGTCTTGCTTTGATTACCAAATACAATTTTTTTTTGTTTCCTAATAAAATCTTCTATCAGTTCAACTATATTTAATAAATAACATTCTAGTAGCATGGGAAAATTTGTCTTCAAGATTTTTGTGATTTTCAGATGAATATTTTCCCAGAAAAGCTTTGCCTTTTTGCACAGCCACCATCAGTGAGAACAGGTTCTCCTTTCAACCTTATATTTCTACCATTTATCATTTCCCCCCTCATATATCTTGGCAAGTTTTGCTGGAGTTAGGTGCCACATGTAAAACATTTTGTAAAAATTCTCCTTGAATCCTTGACAACTTGTAAATCTTAAATTTTTCGAGGTCTGTTCCCAATATTGTAATAGTATTGAATGTCCAATATATTGTGCCTATTTAATTATAGTGTTTTTTCACTACTTCTTGTTCCGTTTCCCATTTTAATAGTAACCTATACAATGTTGATGTTAAATGTCCGCTCCCTGATTCCAACATAAGATCAATTTCTGCTTTCACATTACTAATTATTTCTTCCTTGCTGTCTTGTTTAAATCTAACATACAATTGCGTTTCTGCACTACACTGTTATAGTGCTATTATTCCACCTTGAACATCCTGTGGAATTCTGGGCTTTGTAGTTTACTGAAACCAAAGAGCTCTCTGGCTGAGAATTCTAAAGGCCTCTCCCTAAACTGCAAACCCCAGAATTCCATAGGATGTTGAAAGTGGAATAATAGCACTATAACAGGGTAGTGCGGAAATGGACTTGGCATCCTCTCAGCCCAACCACTGAAAGCATCCTGGGGTCTTCCTGCTGAAAGTCCCTGGGAATCCCCAAGAGAGGAGCAATGAAACCGCACCCACTGTACTCCCAATATAGCAAAGAAGAGGAATAAGGCTTTTGCACCCAAAGTGGTTACTAAACCATAGCAAATTATTTTAAGTGGGAAAAGAACCAATTTCCAAATGATCCAACAGTGATATTATTGCACAAAAGAGCCCTAGGAGGGCCACAAAATTGTGGGATAAAGTTCAGACAAAGATAGGACTAATGCTGTGTAATTCTGGTATAACAATCATATGATAAGCTCCTTAGGGTGAGAGTGTGTGACTTGCCTAAAGTCACCCAGTGGATTTGTTACCCCAAAAACGTGGGTGACTCAGAGGTGTAACAATAGGGTATATTAGCTCAAAGGGGAGGCCTGTGGGGGGGGGTAACATAACAGGATCTCTGTGTATACTGGTACTAATGCAGGAACACCAGCTGGAGGTTCAGAGAATAATTGTTTTTACTGGGGGAATTAACAATCACATGTACACAAGATCCAAGCAGTCTCACAATCATTCAAGGCTAGCTGAAGAAAAAGGAATGAAATGTTTGGATAGTGAGAGTTTAGGGTGACATGGGTGATATTTATCTATCCAGAAGTGTAGAGACGAAGTGATGTAGCTTAGACCAGTGGCCCAGGGGTACTACCAAACAAGAATTGGAGTGCCAGAGTGACAGCTAGTATGCCAAAGTACTACCAGCTATCCAGCTCAGAGCCAGGGTTTAAATACTCTTTTTCCACAGAGAGGACAATGGGGTCCAGAATGAACTAATGGCCTTAGCATTAGGTAACAAAGGACTGATGGGAATCATGATAGCTCCGTAATAGTGGGATAGGTGAGGGGACAAAAGGAGAATTTCTAGGGGAAAAGGGAGAGGGTTGAAGACAGCCAGTTGTTCTGTGGTGGGCGCTATTGTTTCTAAAGGTTGAGTCATTGAGTCCATACCACTTAGCCACGCCCTGAGGTCCTGTTCTGACCTACTTTTGCAATGCATGGGTGCAGCCAGTTCCTCTTTGCCAACAGGCTTCCCAGCCATAACAGGATATAATTTATATTTCATGCCAATTAATATTTGCCAATTAAACCATATCATAGAATGAGGGTGTATGGCTTGGAATAGAGTTCCATGACTGATCAGGATCTGATTCCTGCTCTCTCAGAATCCTAGTGCAACACCCAAACCGCTATACTACACTGCTAGCTGTATCCCAAATCCCATTCCACTAGCAATTATACTAACATGCTTCGTCTAGTCAGAGCAGTCTGAAGTGGCATTCAAACATTTTTTGTCAAAAAGGATAAACCTCAGACACCTGTATTTAAACTACTGCTACAAAAAGTCCTAAAAATCTTGTCCATGCCCTTCTTCTAAAATTAACAAAAAATACTGGGCCAAAGACTTTAGCCTAGCATTACTTTCTGCTATACCTTACAGTAGCTCAAGTTTCTAAATATTATTTACAAGATTTATAGGGAAAAAATCCACCTAAACATTAGGAAGAACTTCCTGAAGGTAACTAATTCAGGTAATTCCTGAAGGTAACTGATTTAAAGTGTGGCAGACTCCCTCTCTCTCGCTCTGGTGGTCTTGAAGAGACCTTGGATGGTCATGTCTCAAAAGTGATTCTATTTTTTATTTCTGCATGACAGTGTATTGGACTAAACAGCCTTTATTATCCCTTTCAACTCCATGATTCTATGATTTTCTTTCACATTGTTCGCTGTGTGATCCTGAACCTGGAATCTTCTGTATGCAGTGCACATTCTCCACCACTGCACTTCCTAAGAAGAATGCCTGACTAAAATGTTGAGTAAAAACAGCACACAAGACCATTTTTAAAAAGTGAGACACCATTTATCTTGAGAAAAGGGGATACAAAGTCAGGCTGTGTACAGAATGCAAGAGACGAAAAGCACCCTTCAAGGGTCTTCCCGCAATAGACAAGCTCAACATTCACATGTATTTCACCAATTATAGCATTCCCTAGCAAACAATAATACAAAATGAACATAGTAATATACTTACAAACACCTGATGACATAAAAATTATGTATGAATTACCACCTGAACAACTTCTTAGCACTGGAAGAAACCTGCTTTGTGCACTTGTATTTCACAATTATATTAAAAAGTGTGTACTAGCATCCTATAATTTCGAATAGAGCCCTCGTTCTGTATGCCTGTGTCTCAGCTGGGAACCTTGTACCTTGCTTTCATTATTTATTGATTTATTAGATTTCTTATCCTGTCTTACTCCAAGAACTTGGGCCAAAGAGAACCCTAACATGATGAAAAATGAGCTAATGTTTTTTAAAAATATATAAGCCAGTAAATTGCTAAAGTCTTACCTAAACTGGAAGGTCTTTGCTGGTGAGTGAGAGAACAACATGGATTCTAGCCTAGTCCATAACCTCCAGGATGAAAACTGGAATTCATATGGCCAAGCAACATTAGAATGTGGTCACAATAACAAAAGGAAGATGAGGAAGAAAAGATGAGCTAGGAGAGGCTGCTGCAGTTTGTTTTTGCCTGAGCCTTTTGGGAAGAGCAAGATTTTCTCCCCTCCTCTCCTCTCTCCCCTGATGAGTTAACTGAGTGCAAACTACTTTTGCATTTTTAATTCAGGCTCTTTCCACATGAACATGGTGTCCCAGCATGGGGGCATGACAGGAATGGGACTGCAACATTTTCACAAGATGTCATCACATTCCCGTCCTTCTCATGTCCCTAGCTGGTGTGATCACAGGGTAAATCGACGGATTTTCTCCGTCAATGATCTCCAATTGTGCAATGCTCCCGTACTTATCTGCCATGCAGAAGGGCTGGAATCATGATGGAGGCGCTTCCTGTCCCAGTGCAGCATAGGAAAGAGCCTAGCTGTGCTGTGGAAGGAAGAGGCATGTCCCTCGTGCTCCTTTCCACAGGAAGCCAGCCCGGTGCAGAGAGGGGCATTTCTGTCATGCTCTCTTCCAGGCAAAGGCACTGCCAGGATAGACTCTAACCCTGGAGAGAATTTGTGAAGCAGACAGTGAGAAAGCCCAAACTTATCTGTTGTGGAGTGCATGATAGGATGAACTGTGTACTTTCTTCCTTGTGTGCATGCACACACAGGTGTGCATGCCTTCCTTGTTTTATATGTTATAGCTGGAGTTGGGGTGTTATCCTGAAAATTGGAGTATCTTGAGGACACCCAAACCAGGCTTCAAAAATTAGGGAACTGGCTGAGCTACCCAGCAAAACTTACGAGAGGTCAGGGTAAGGGATCTTCAACCCTATGTCTACGGGGTCAGAACCACGCAAAAGTCAGAGGAATGATCTAAAATGGTTTTTATTAAAACTAACAAAGGGGGCCACACACACATTATCAAATATTCTTACAATCATACAAGAGCTACAGAAATAAAGTTGGAAATTAAGCGACCAAGTGGGAGAGGGAGGGCATATGGAACTTAGTCTAGATATCCTGGGAGAAGGAGAAGATTAGCGCAGGCTCGGTGTAAAGCACCAAGGGGAGGCTGGGTCCCGGGCTGGACGGATAGCAGCAGCAGGGTCTCGTGGAGGAGAAAGGACGCAGATCACATTTGGCTCTCAGCAGCATCTGAGAGGCTTGTAGGGGAGGCTTCAATAGCAGCGAAACAGGCCCTTCTGTCTGGTCTAGGAGGCTCTCCAAAGAGGCTCCAAAAGTGGGGATTTTTATAGTCAATTTCCGTCCTCAGGCCAAGTATCAGCTAGCAAAGTACCGTTAATGGGCGATAAATGCGGAATATAATGTTAAGCAAATATCACAACCCCTCCTCGGTACTGTTTCTTACTGGGAAGTCCAGGTGCGTGATAGGTTTAAAATTCCGAATTGATAGGTTTTGTTTGTTTGGCTACGCACAGTTCATCAACATAGCTTGGGGTGTGACAGTGTCCAGGAGCGAGTCTATTGTGTCTGCCTAGAGACATGTGACTCGGAACAATAAGTCAGTCTTTCAGCCTAAAGGACGTTGTCTACGTTCCCATACAGCAGAGGGAGACGGTATTGTTTTCAGGGATTTCCCATTCAACACCAATTTTGTTTTTAACTGCAACTGACCTTTGCTAACCAATATCCAGGTTGGGGGGAATCAAGACAATTTTAGGGGTCCTCTCTTGGGATTACTTTGGGGTGTAACAGGAGCAGGCACTGGATTGGCTGCCTGGGGCTATATGCCTATGGTGAGGGAGGAATTGCCTCAATGTTACACTTGGCTGGGAGGTTGCATTCACCTGGGAGCACTTGCTGTTTCTCAGGAGGCATGCCTTCTTGGGCTCTGCTTCCTTCTTTGGTGACCTTTTGGCTCTTGTTGTCCTCTTCCATCCCTGCTCAGATGGATGGGACATATGAAACTGCAGCAAAAAGGTTACTATAGAAAATGAAACATCATGATTGTCAGGAAAAAAACCTGAAACTACAAGCACTTAGGATTGCAATCTAGTGTTCTGAGAAATAGCAAGGAATCAGAAGTTTTACATCCTGATCATTCTCCATCCTAGCTCAAGATAAGCAGTAGATCTACTTGTTTCCACATATGTTTCAGAAAAATTGTGGTAGTGCTTTAAGGAATAGGTTTCAGTAATTCATTTACATCAATGATGTGGCAGATACTTGAAAGAAAGGATGCTTGGAAGCAGTGATGTAGACTCGAGTTGATAAACTCAGATTCAAGCTGGACTTAAGTCACTTCAGCGACTTGACTTGGACTCGACTTGGTCATAAATGATGCACTGACTTGACTCGGCTCAAGACTTGTATATTTTTAATGACTGACTGGATGTCCTTGGTTCAGTTAACATAACACATTCATCCAGAAACCTTACAACTTTGAACAACGCCTCCATACTAAAGGCACAGTCTAAAACTGTGCCAATAAGGAGGAAAAATGGAAGGCATCTGAAGAAACCAGAATGGTTGACTAAAGAACTCTCAGCTGAGCTAAGAGTCAAGAGAAACATGTATAGGAAATGGAAGAAGGGGGAAACCACCAAAGAAGAATTTAAGCAAGTAGCTAGGAGATGTAGGGAGGAAGTCAGAAAGGTTAAAGCACAGAACGAACTTAGGCTGTCCAGAGGCATTAAAAACAATAAAAAGGGTTTTTTTAAATATGTCCGCAGCAAAAGGAAAAAGGAGACAGTAGGGTCGCTGCGCAGAGAAGATGGCGAACTACTCACAGGGGGGAGAGAAAAGGCAGAACTACTTAACACCTTCTTTGCCTCCGTTTTTTCCCAGAAGGATACAAGCACTCAACCTGGCGGTTGGGGAGTAGGGGAGGAAGCAGAGGAAATGAGGCACATAATAGGTAGAGAGGTGGTACAGGAATACCTGGCCACATTGGATGAATTCAAGTCTCCAGGGCCAGATGAATTGCATCCTAGGATATTAAAAGAGCTGGCAGAGGTCATTTCGGAACCGCTTGCTATAATTTTTGAGGAATCTTGGAGGACAGCAGAAGTTCCAGCAGACTGGAAGAGGGCAAATGTTGTCCCCATCTTCAAGAAGGGGAAAAAAGAGGACCCAAATAATTATCGCCCAGTCAGCCTGACATCAGTACCCGGAAAGATCCTGGAGCAGATCATTAAGCAGTCAGTTTTTAATAATTTAGAAAGCAATGCAGTAATCACGAGAAGTCAACATGGATTTCTCAAAAATAAGTCATGCTAGACTAATCTGATCTCTTTTTATGATAGAGTTACTAGCTTGATAGATGAAGGGAATGCTGTGGATGTAGCATACCTTGATTTCAGTAAGGCCTTCGACAAAGTTCCCCATGACATTCTTGCAAAGAAGCTAGTAAAATGTGGGCTAGACAGGGCTACTGTTAGTTGGATTTGTAATTGGTTGACCGACCGAACCCAAAGGGTGATCACGAATGGCTGCTTTTCATCCTGGAGAGAAGTGACTAGCGGGGTGCCACAGGGTTCTGTCCTAGGCCCAGTGCTGTTCAATATTTTTATCAATGACTTGGATGAAGGAATAGAGGGCATGCTCATCAAATTTGCATATGACACCAAATTGGGAGAGGTTGCTCATACTCCAGAGGACAGGATCAAAATTCAAAATGACCTGGATAGATTGGAGAGCTGGGTCAGGGCGAACAAAATGAAATTCAACAGAGAGAAATGTAAGGTCCTACACTTAGGTAGAAAAAATGGAATACAGAAATATAGGATGGGGGACACGTGGCTGGATAGCAGTACGTGTGAAAGGGATCTAGGAGTCTTCATAGACCAAAAGCTGAACATGAGTCAGCAGTGTGATGCGGCAGCCAAGAAAGCCAATGCAATTCTCAGCTGCATCAATAGGAGTATGGTGTCTAGATCGAGGGAGGTACTGGTACCACTCTACTCTGCTTTGGTTAGACCTCATCTTGAATACTGTGTCCAGTTCTGGGCACCCCAATTCAAGAAGGATATTGACAAGCTGGAGCAAGTCCAGAGGAGGGCGACCAAAATGGTGAGAGGCCTGGAAGACATGTCCTATGAGGATAGACTTAGAGAGCTGGGTATGTTTAGTCTGCAGAAGAGGAGGTTAAGAGGGGACATGATAGCCATGTTTAAATATCTGAAGGGATGCCACGTAGAGGAAGGAGGGGGCTTGTTTTCTGCTGCTCCAGAGACCAGGACAAGGAGCAATGGATTCAAGCTGCAGGAAAGGAGATTCCACCTGAACCTCAGGAAGAACTTCCTGACAGTCAGGGCTGTACGGCAATGGAATCTGCTGCCTCGGAGTGTAGTGGAGTCTCCTTCCTTGGAGGTTTTTAAGCAGAGGCTTGATGGCCATCTGTCGGGATTGATTAGAGGGTGGCAGGGGGTTGGACTGGATGGCCTGTGTGGTCTCTTCCAACTCTACATTTCTATGATTCTATGATTCTATGATTCCATCTCTTTTTGCCTACTAGTCATATGATAATCTCTCTCAAGCCCAAAGTGTGGGTGCATTTCTCAGAAGGGAACAGAAAACAGGTTAGGCAGTGGGCTTGAGGTCTGCTCAGCAGCCTGTCCCTGCTGCATATTGGAGGAGCCCTCTAAAATGTTTCCTAAGAGCAAAAGACAAGACTCACCCCCAGAGTGCAGGGTACATTTCTCAGAGGGCAACAGCAAATGTGTTAGCCAATGGGTTTGAGGAAGAAGGATCCTTCCTTTTAAAGCTTTTGAATCTTCAGTAATGGGGAGTAAGATAGGATTCTATTCCCCACTTCTGAAGTTGCAGAAGGCAAAATTGCAAATGTGGAGAGCCAACTCTGCTTAAATTGTTAAAACTGAATTTATTTTACTCTATCCATTAATTCTGAAATTTTGATTGGGGTATAAAGTTGGCTTCCAGACTTGAGACTTCACTTGAGACTTGACTTGAAAGTATCTTCGACTGGACTTGAGGGTAGAGACTTGACTTCAGACTTGAAAGTAGAGACTTAACTTGAGACTTGGAATAAAAGACTTAATACATCACTGCTTGGAAGATTCTTTTATGAATATGGATGCAATCCTTCAAGGGGAACATTTTTAACATTTCCTCTTGCCTCATGACATTTTACTCTTTCTTCAAAAACCTATCTGGCATGACAGGACTGTAACACAATGTTACAAGGCACCATGGACCTTTACTTTCCTGCTAACCAGGAAAAACTGGTTACATTATAAGCACATGAAAAAGCAAAGCTATGATTTGCATTACACAGGAACCCTCCAGGCTGGTTGACGAAAGATGTCCATGAACCAGTCTGACTTTAGGGTGAGCGAAGCTGATGCACAGAAAGTTCCTCTGGCCATTTCTAACGGCAGACAGGTCAGTGCAAGAGGGATCTTACCATAAGCAAGAACGGGATTACCGCCACCATGGCCTTGATTTCCTCCCATCCCTATGCCTCAGTGCTACTGCTTCTTTCTCTTTCATCTGTCTGTCTGTCTACCATGACTTCTCAGTGTGTTAATTTATGCTGGCAGAATAGTGGGATGTGGGGTATGTATGCAGGCACAGCGCATACCTGGGTTTGTACAACAGACAGTGCAATGACCACTGCAATCTTGAATGTTAATACTTAAGGATGGATGACATAACTGTCAATTTTAAAAAAGGGAATCAGTTTTCAGTATACAAAGATATGAAGACTATTACCAAAAAGGTATCAAATAGGACCAAACAGACTTCAGCAACAACCTAATGAAAGAAGGCTAACTCATAGACAGCTAGACAGGAGGGGAATCATTCACAAGATATAAACATTCTTCCTCTGACCCCACCCTCCATGAGAAACAACACCAAAATATTTGAAATTCCAGCTCTGAGATTCAGTTTGACAGGGGTGGGATGTCATCTTTTCTCCATTTTGCTAAAATCTATAGCAGAACTGCAGAAGTAAAACAGCTTGATTGCCTAATAACTTGATTGATTAAAGGCCTCTTCATTAGCTAACATCACTCATGTAATGTTGAAATCCTCCTGTATCTATCCCAATCTTTAGTAGCTACAAGGACCCTTGTATATTTATACCTCCCCACTGTATCTCTAATTACCTAGACCTAGATCAGGGCTGGGGAATCTCCGGCTATAAGTCTCATCATGACTCTTCCCTGGCTGGTTTGGTTGGAGATGGTAGGAACTGGAATCTAACGAAATCTGGAGGGTCACAAGCCATAGATTTTACAACACTGAGATTTGACTTTTTTTTCCCTTCCCAAAGTCCTTTTGTTTTAGAGAAGTTGTGCGACAACCCAAAAACTCAGAATGATTATTCAGCATCTCATAAACAACTTAAGACTAAAATGTGCAATGTTTCTCTTTGGTATTCCAGTGAATCAGCCATGCTTTTTTTCCAGGGCATTTCATTCTCCCTCCTCCCATCCATGCTCTGTCCTTCCTAAGCTGGTGCGTGCGTGTGTGTGCACGCGTGTGTGTGCGCAATAAAACTTTTAGGTTTGCCGTCAACATTTTTCTGCTTCTGCATAATATCTCTTGATTGGGCTACAAAAAGAACAGCTATTAGGATAACATGATGAACCACTGCAACTATCCATAGCACTTGATTCCCAACTTTAAATAGACTTTCTATGTTCTTTCACTGTGGATTTTAAGCTTTTGTGTTACTCTAGATTATTTTAATTAAAGTAAGCTACTAAGAGTACAACTGAGAATCAATAGTCTAGCCAGTGGTTATAATGTTGGTTCTTCTTCGTGGTCTCTGTGCCTTCATACACTAGGAGCTTTAGCGCCTGCGCGGTAGCGTTCGGAAACTTCTAGAGCTTGTTCGCTTGGCGGGAACCCCTCCCCCACGCCGGTACTGCGCATGCTCCTCCCGCCGAGCAACGGTCTCTCCTCAGTTCTTTCTCGTCCGCCGTCGCGTACGGAAGGTTCTTTAGTTTGTTCCTCTCACTTTTGTGCTTGGCTTGCTGTTTTCACGGTTTTACGGATTTTGGACTGTCTCTGACCTCTCTTTCGGACTTCCCCTTCGGCTTTGGTCTTTTCGGATTTTCGCTGTTTGGCGTTCTTCGTCTTATGTCCGCGCTCTTTAAGAAGTGCGTGTCCTGCGGGCGCAAGGTTGCCCTCAACGACAGCCACAAGGAGTGTCTCTTCTGTTTGGGTGAGTCCCACAACATCCGGACTTGCCCAATTTGCCGGGATTTTACTCCCCAAACTCTCCGCAACCGGTCCGCGAGACTCAAGTCTTATTGTTGGGAACAGTCTCTGCGGGCGATAGACGAGACCTCCACTTCCAAGATGGCTGACAAGAAGACGACCACGCCATCGACGGTATCGGCGGCTGCCGTTCCGTCCACCTCGTCGGTATCGGGCTCGGTACCGGCGAAACGCCGATCTCGGCGTTACCGAGGATCCCGAAGCTGTCGGCGGCTGCCAAGTCAGCAAAAGGATCCTCGACGGCGAGGAAGGCTGAGGCTCCCCTGACGGAGACGCCTGCTAAAAAGCGCCCTGCTCCGGACGGAGGCAAGGGCAAGGAGAAGGAGAAGAAGAAGAAGAAGAAGGAGAAGAAGCGCTCCCCGGCTGGGGACGTTCAACCTCCTACTCCTCCTCCTACTCAGCAGCCTTCCAAAGGGCGAGGCGAGTCCGTCGATCTCTCAGAGGATGAGATCGAGGACGTTCCCCAACAGCGCCCGGACTCGCCTGTGGCAGACCCTCCAACCCTGGTGGAGGAGCGCCACCGCCCTCCTAGCCATCGCAGGTCGGCCAACCTGCAGCAGAGAGAGCCCTCTGCTTCTCCGGAGCGGCGTTCGACCTCCTTCCGGTCCCGGTCCCGCTCTTCCGAGCGTCCGGTGGCCTCGCCGCCTCCTAGGGAGACAAGAGAGGAACAACCTCGCTCGTCTGCCTCCAGATACACCTCGGCGTCCTACGTGGCCAGGTACGCGAGGGAATCTGAATGGAGAGAGCGCCCGGCCTCTTATCGGTCACATTCACCATCGTACCGGGATCGGTACCATCGTGACCCGAGTCGCTGGGAGACCTTCCGGAGGTCCCGGTCACCTCGTCGACAGCGCGAATCGCGCTCGCCTAGAGGGGACGAGGCTCGGTACCGTCGACGCCGAAGCCGATCTCCGTCGGACCGCCGCTCCTTCAGCCGCTCTCCCTCTCCTCGATATCATAGGGCGAGGGAGCCTTCACCTCGGTATCGGGCGATATCGCCACCTCCTAGGGTCATGGCAACGGCGACGCGCCCTACGGAGTCGGTGGTGACTGAGCGGGCTACGACGACGTCAGCCTGCCAGACTACCCCTGTCACCACTACGAAGGTGAAGTCGGTAGTCAGCCAGCCCAAGCGGGACGCTGCTGCTACCACCGCCCCGGCTGCAGAGAAGCCTAGGTAGGCAACACCTGTGGCGACTGCGAAGGAGCCGGAAAGCGAGCGGCGAGACGACTCACCGACCTCAGAGTCGTACGACTCGAGTGCGGAATCAGAGGTGTCTGAGGCGGCCTCCCAGGAGTCTCCTCCACTGGGATTCGGGGACCCGATCCCAGATTCTGCTCCAGAGGACGTCCACCAGTTCTCTGCGATGCTGCTCCGAATGGCTACTACCCTCGGCCTTAAGATCGCCGATGCGGAGCCGGAGGACGACGATCCAGCCTTCTCCGTCTTCGAGGAGAAGCGACCTTCCACGGCCCCGCTGCCTCTCCTGCCCCGGGTATCCAGACTGGTGAAGGCCGCCTGGGATAGGCCGGCCTCGGCTCAGCCGATACCGCAGCGGTTGGAACACCTCTACAGAGTGCAGAAGGATAACGCCGGTTATCTCTTTAATCACCCTGCACCGAACTCTGTGGTGGTCGAGTCGGCACAGACGAAAGGCTCCGGCAGGCAACACACCACCCCGCCGGACAAAGAGGGCAGGAAGTTGGACGCCTATGCAAGAAGGTTCTATTCCGCCGCCTCCTTGCAGATCAGGCTGTCCAACACTCAGGCTTGCCTCGCGGCATACCTGAAAAAGGTGCTCGATCGCCTGCAACCGGCGATGGAGGCGGTACCGGAGGACATCCGCCAAACGTCCTCCGTGATCTTCAACGAGGCCATCTCCATCGCTCGGCAGCAGATGGCCTCCTCCAGGCACGCAGTGGAGATTGCCTCCCGGGTCATGGCGGGATCCGTCGGCCTGCGCCGCCATGCTTGGCTGCGACCGGCCGACATCCAGGAGGACACCAGAAGGAGGATTGAAGATCTCCCCTTCGATGGTGAGGGCCAATTCAATTCGTCCACAGACGAAGCTTTGGACAATCTAGTTAAGGCGAGACTTACCGCCAAGAAGATCGGGCTACAGCCGGCCACGCAAGCCCGCAGGACCTCCACCTTCCGCCCATCCTGGCGACGATCTTCCACCTCGTCGTTCCAGCGTTCGGCCCAGTCTGGACAGTCGAGACCGTCCTCCGGCTCGTCGGCCAGACGCACGATTAGGCGACGCCCGGCTTCGTCCAAGAAGTCCTCCTCCGAGACAAAGTCTCGGTTTTGACGTGCCTGGCAGGACCTACCAATACCCACTCTTCAGCCTACCATCAGCGCTCGGAGACCGACCGACTCTTGCTCGACATCTCACGGAGTGGCAGTGTGTCACTACGGACTCTTGGGTGCTTTCCATCGTCCGTCTTGGCTACGCCATCGAGTTTCTCGATATTCCTCCTCGAGGCGTTTACTATTCCACGCCGTCGAGTCCGGCCCTCCTGGAAGAGATCCAATCCCTCCTCCAGAAAGGGGCGATCGAGCAGCTCCCGCAAGAGGCCAAGACCACCGGCTTCTTCTCCAGGTACTTCACGGTACCGAAAGCCGACGGTACCCTCCGGCCGATCCTAGACCTCAGAGGGGTGAACTACTACATCCGCCCCAAGAGGTTCAAGATGGTCACGATACCGTCGATCCTGCCCTTCCTACATCGGGGGGACTGGTTCGCCTCCATCGATCTCCGAGACGCATACTTCCATATCGCCATTCGCCCGCAGCACAGACGGTACCTCCGCTTCGCAGTCGACGACACCTGTTACCAGTACAAGGTGCTGCCGTTCGGACTCTCGACTGCCCCAAGGGTCCTCACCAAGTGCATGGCCCCGGTGGTATCCTTCCTGCGGACGAAGGGTGCTTCTGTCTTCCCTTACCTCGACGATTGGCTGTTGGTGGCGTCCTGCAGACAGAGACTTTACCACGACGTCCACATGACGTTGTCACTCCTGACCCGCCTTGGTCTACGGGTGAATCCGAAGAAGTCCCACCTCGAGCCGGCGAGGATCTTGGACTTCATCGGGGCGACGCTCGACTCGACCTCCGCCAGGGCGTACCTACCAGAGTCTCGAGCCCAAACCCTGATCCGGGCCGCCGCTCACGCGCGTACGGCCCCGACGTTATCTGCGAGAAGCGTCCAGCAGCTCTTGGGCTACATGGCTGCGACGACCGCTGTGACATATCTCGCCAGGCTGAGAGCGAGACCTCTTCAACACTGGTTCGTCCGCATATTCGACCCCCTGCGAGACGAACAGACTCTCCGACTGCAGCTGCCGGGAGACGTCCGCTCATCCCTCCGATGGTGGCAGTCGCGACGCAATCTCATGTCAGGGATGCCTTTCCAACAGCCGACACCGAAGGTGACGGTAACGACCGACGCCTCCCTGTATGGATGGGGTGCCCACTGCGGCGATCTCAGAGTCCGCGACAGATGGACCGACGACGAGACCGCTCTCCATATCAACGCGCTGGAGCTGCTCGCCGTCTTGAAAGCGCTACGGGCGTTCCGCCACGTCGTAGCGGGGCGGACGGTCCTGGTTCTGACGGACAATACCACCGCCGTCTGTTACATCAACAGACAAGGAGGGACTCACTCCACAACCCTGCTCAACATTGCGCTCGACTTGTGGGAATGGTGCATTCGCCTGCATACGCATCCCGTGGCAGTTCACCTGGCCGGGCAGGAGAACACCACGGCAGACGCCCTCAGCAGGGACACCTCATCCCATCACGAATGGTCTCTCTCCGGAGAGGCGTTCAGACTGATTCGGGACCGCTGGGGCGAACCATCGATCGACCTCTTCGCGACCAGGGAAAACGCGAAGTGTCGCCGATTCTGTTCCAGAGCGGGCCACGATCGTGCCTCCATCGGGGACGCTTTCCAGTTTCCGTGGACCGGGGAACTCCTCTACGCGTTCCCGCCGTTCCCGCTGCTCGGCCGGACGATATCGAAGATCCTCGCCGACCGAGCCGACGCGATCCTGGTAGCCCCGTACTGGCCGAGGCAACATTGGTTCGCACCCCTGCTACAAGCCGCACGAGACGACCTGCTCCGGTTGCCACCGACACCGGACCTGCTCTCCCACTCCGGCGGCCGAGTCCTCCATCCGGACCTGCCACGCCTGGCCCTCCATGCCTGGAGGATATCGCACTAGACGATCCCGTGCTCGGTACCGTCCTCGTCGCGGCCAGGAAGGAATCCACCCGTCGCAACTATCAATACAAGTGGCGACGCTTCCTGACCTTCGCTAACGAGAGGAGTGAGCCGGTATCGCCTGCGGGGCTCTCTACCGTCCTGCACTTCCTCCTGCACCTCCGGCAACAGGGGCTGGCGTTTCCATCCCTGAAGGTGTATCTCTCCGCGATCGTGGCATACCAACCGCCACGATCGGCTGCCTCGGCCTTCTTCAGGAACAATACCGTTAAGCGGTTCCTGAAAGGACTTCATCATCTCTACCCGCCGGTATCGCCGCCGCTACCGCCGTGGTCCCTCTCGCTGGTGCTCTCGCAGCTGACAAAGCCGCCCTTCGAGCCGATGGCGACCTCGGATGATAGGCTCCTGACCATGAAAACTGCCTTCTTGGTAGCGGTGACCTCAGCGAGGCGAGCGGGTGAGATCACAGCTCTTCGATCCGATGAGCCCTTCACGGTCTTCCACAGAGACAAGGTAGTCCTGAGACCTGACATCTCGTTCCTGCCTAAGGTGGTGTCCAGTTTCCATCTCAACCAGGACATCATCCTGCCTGCCTTCTTCCCGAACCCGACGACACCGTTGGAGCGGTCTCTCCACTCCCTGGACGTGCGTCGGGCCGTGGCCTTCTACATGGACAGGACTGCTTCCTTCCGACAGACGCCGCATCTCTTCGTTTGCTATGGGCGACGTCGGAAGGGCCTCAAAGTGTCCACCCAGCGCTTCTCCAAATGGGTGGTGAGGACTATTCAACTGGCGTATGAGCTCGCGAGGAAGCCTCCGCCAGCCCTGCTTCGAGCCCACTCCACCAGAGCGGTGGCTACTTCTGCGGCCCTCCTGCGAGGAGTTGACCTGCATGAACTCTGCCGTGTGGCGACCTGGTCCCAACCATCGACCTTCGTGCGCCACTACAGGCTCGACTGCCGGTCGCGCAGAGATGCCCGGTTTGGACGTGAGGTGTTGGCTTCCGTGCTGTAGGACCTGACCCGCCGTCCGACCGGTAAGCTACACAGTCTCCTAGTGTATGAAGGCACAGAGACCACGAAGAAGAAGAACAGGTTGCTTACCTGTAACTGTGGTTCTTCGAGTGGTCATCTGTGCCATCATACACACCCGCCCTTCCTCCCCTCTCTTTCAGGTCCCTGTAGGTTCTACGGCGGACGACAGAACTGAGGAGAGACCGTTGCTCGGCGGGAGGAGCATGCGCAGTACCGGCGTGGGGGAGGGGTTCCCGCCAAGCGAACAAGCTCTAGAAGTTTCCGAACGCTACCGCGCAGGCGCTAAAGCTCCTAGTGTATGATGGCACAGATGACCACTCGAAGAACCACAGTTACAGGTAAGCAACCTGTTCATTGGGACTTTGGATATCCAGATTTTAGACCTTAGTCAACTAGGAGATGCAGCATATAATCCTGGGCTGTGGATTTTTTCTTTCATAGAGGTGTAGTAAAGATACATTTGGGAAAAAGATGATCCATATACCAGTCTACCAAATAAACAGCCCTACTCAATGTCTTTTAAAAGTACTGAATTCCTTATAATTTTTCCAACAGTGTGGAATTGTTATTTTAAATAACATGTCCTTTGTAGTGCCGAGTCCCATCTAAAAATAATTTTCCATGCATTCTCTCTTATCTTGGATGACATTAAATTTCAAGGAGCCATGTTCTTGATGCTTTGCCATTGTCCATTTGTAAATCAAGGTATTTCCTCCATATCTGTCTCTGTGGTGCTGATTGTTTCTTCTCTTAAAATTGCACAAACCAAACATTTTTGCTTTCTATGAATTCTGGTATCAGTTGCTCAAATTCTGTTAAGGGGTGGACCATGTGTTGATCCAGAATTGGATCAGATATAAAATGAGTAATCTTTTGGATGAGTAGCAAATTAATACACTGCCATATCCCTCTGGCTTGAGTTATGCATAAGCATGAATAACTGAAATTCTGCACACGCAGAAATTTCTGCCAAGGCCTTCCTTGTCCTGTAGAATGCAGTGTGTCTCTCTGCCAAACTACACATTGTCTTTACTATACAGCACACAGGTACATCTTGTTTATTTTCCTTATTCAGACATGAGTATCCTCTACATTCAAATCAGGGGCACATTGGGAAGGAGGCAAAGGCTTAAAATCCCCACCTTTGCATGGGACATGATCTGGATTGGGTCACTTATGCACAGTTTTGAGTAAAGAAAATGTGTGTTTGTGTGATACAGTGTGTGTGTCAAAACTATCAGCAGTCCAGCTGTATGTCTCAGTTTATGAGAAAGTGTTAGTAGTTTTTTAGTAGTTTTCACTTCTAGGACGGGAGTGACAGTGGGTAGGACAGGGTTATGCTACAGGCCAGGTGAAAAAAGGCCAGCAGGGATCAGGTTTGGTCTCCAAGGCTCCATTCCTGGTGTATGGCAGGCCTTGGAAACATTTTATGTGCTATAAATCCCAGAATACCTCATTACATTTTGCATTGTAATTCTTAGAATACCTGCTTGTAGGATTCTAGGAGTTGTAGTCCAAAGAAAGGGTAATTTTTCCAGGCTCTGATTTTGGTCAAGATCTAATAGTTCAGTGAGGAAATTGTTCTTGCCTCTCTGGCTGTCAGTGGCTTAGCTGCTCACAGACAGCCCTGCACTAGCTTGAGTGCTATGGTGCACTTGTGAAGCTCTGAAAAAGAATCTCAAGTTCAGTGAACACATTTCATTAAACAGATTCAGTGGTTTTGAAAAAGATGCATAAACAGACAACTGCTACTTACCAACAAGGGATATTAACCTGCTGCTGTTGAAACTGACCCTGCTTCAGTCTACTCTTTCTCCCAGAACAAGTATGCATTCCTCCTGCATGAATAAGCTTGTTCTTTTTTCCTCCACATGTTGCCCCCCCAACCCCACCTCCCAGCAATAGATGCTTACCAGACCAGAAGGAGGCATCAAAATACCTTGCACTGTGGTTAAAACATGATTTTCCTTGTCAGTCAATATGAGACAATTTGGCCACTGTCTTCAGATTTGGAATTTTTCTTCATTTCAAGTTGTATCCTTTGGGGATGAAGCCAAACTGAGCCCTACCATTAGGCAGTGTGAGGCTTGAGATTACAGATGCTGGCATTTGGAGGGTGCAGTGGTAGTCCTCCCAGCAGCTTCTCCTGAACTCACCAGCCATTCTCTTCTTTTGGAGGACAGTATGGTGTGTGCCAAATAGCCATGCTTGCACATTTAAACTATCTTGCTGCCTCCTGTTGTGGTGAGAGGGTACTAGCCCACTGACAACAGTGAAGTAAGAATAAATTTCCACTTTAGTTAGTTTCCATACCTGGCATGGATAAGCTGCCCTCTTGTCCTTTGACTAGGGCAACTGGTCTTGGACCAGCCTATCTAGGCCAGGAGTGGGGACAGTTCAGCCTCCCAAGTATCCCAGGAGACCCCCTACTTTTGTTAAAAAAAGGCCCAAACCCAGCCCAAAATACCTTCTCCTCCTCTATCCCACATAAACTTAAAGTCACCCAGCCACCCATACACACACAGGGCAATTTTGTAGCCAAAACCAGAAGTGACTTCTGGGTCAGCAAAAGTTGGTCTCTGCTCCTGGTCCAATGGTCTACTTCTGATCTAGAATGTAATGTTTCAGCCTTTTTTTTAGTTTGAATAGGACTCACTTCTTAAGACACAGAAAGACTGGGAATGCCAAGTCAAGTCTTACTAATGGCTCATGACCGCTGAGTTAAAGACAGGATCATAGAATCATAGAAATGTAGAGTTGGAAGAGACCACAGGGGCCATCCAGTCCAACCCCCTGCCATGCAGGAACACCCTCAAAGCACTCCAGACAGATGGCCATCCAGCCTCTGCTTAAAAACCTCCAAAGGAGACTCCAACACACTCCGAGGCAGTACGGTCCACTGCGTGACAGCCGGGACTGTTCTTCCTGAGGTTCAGGTGGAATCTCCTTTCCTGCAGCTTGAATCCATTGCTCCTTGTCCTGGTCTCTGGAGCAGCAGAAAACAAGCCCTCTCCTTCCAATACACGCATGCCTTCAAAGATTATGTACAATGAAAACAGGACTCTTCCCTAGCTAGGAATATCCTATCCAAGGAACAAGGAAAAAACATGCATCCTTTTATTAACATGATTCAACGTATGATGTGATATTTTATATGTTTGATGTTGCTTTATTATGGTGTATTTACTAATGTCACTAACTTTTTAAAAACATAATTTTATTAACAATACCGTTCATCTCAAGAAGTAGACTGTACTCCAGAAAAACTTAAAGCTGCAGCAAACCAATTAGTCTTAAAAGGTGCCCCAAGTCTCTTTTTCCTTTCCCTTTTAAACAGTGAAACAAACGGCTTTTGAAGCCTCTCTCGTTGGCCATTTCCGCACTAGCCTGTTATAGCGCGATGATTCCACTTTCAACCTCCTCTGGAATCCTGGGGTTTGCAGTTTCGGGAGGGGCCCGCCGGCCCCTCCCGAAACTGCAAACCCCAGGATTCCAGAGGAGGTTGAAAGTGGAATCATCGCGCTATAACAGGCTAGCGCGGACTCAGGTTGACGACTAGGCCAGAAACGCTTTCAAACCAACAACAGCGGCAGAGGCCTACGCAGGACTACTCAGGAGTCATTCCCCCCAAATGCGGGGGGGCTGGTGGACAAGCAGCGCTTAGCCCCGCAGCCTAAACTTTTAAAAGCAGCGCCGGGAGGGATTCCGCCACCGCACGGCCGTTCCATTTCATTTCTCGTTTCGGTCGTTCCCTCAAAACAAACCGCGGTTCACAGGCTCCTCCCGCTCGTCCGAAAGGCATTCGGCTCCCAAGACGGCAACCCCGCGTCCTCCTCAACCGGCGGCGGCAGCAGCCCGCTGAACTTTGTACCTTTCCCGGCGGCTGGAGCCCACTCGGGAAGGCGGGCCGACGAAGCCGCGCGTCCTCGGGCGCCTCAGTTTCTTGGCGCTGCCTCAGCTTCTCCTTTCGCTGAGGGAAAACGCAAGAGGGAGGGCGGGAGAGGAAGAGGAGGCCTCGCGGGCTCTCCGGCGTGGGTCGAAAGCGAACGGGAGGGCTCCCCCTCGGAGCCGGGAGCGGGACGCGTGGTGGTGGCTCCTCCTCCTCCTCCTCCCGGGTGCCTCACGGCGGCGTGGGAGAAGAGCCGCCAGCAAGCTCTGCCCATACGGGCCAGGCGGCGGGCGGGCGGGCGAGGCAATTCGCGGCGCTCCCGGGATGATGAGTCAGAGGCAGCCGGGGTCGGCCTGACGGGGCCGGGGCCGGCCATGCTCGCCGAGCAGCGCGGGAGACGGCCGCTCGAGCGCTTCCTCCCCGCCCGGCAGCCCCCCGGACCGGCCTCTCCGCCCGCGCGCCGCTCCTGCCGCTCGCAGCCCCCGCGGCTCGCCCCGACCGCCGCTTGACGCCGGCAGCAGCCCCGCCGCCGACGCCTCCCTCTCCATGGAGCAGCGAAGCGGCGGGGGAGGCAGCCCGGACCCGAGCCGGGGCAAGCGGCTGAGCGTCGGGGAGCTGCGCTCGCTCTTCGAGGCGCGCTGCGCGACGGCCGGCGGCCAGCTGCCCGAGCCGGCGAAGAAGAGCTGCCGGCCCCGCAACGGGGTGCTGCCGCCGCCGGTGATCCCGCAGCTGACGGTCACCACCGAGGAGGAGGAGGCGCCGCGCAGCCCGGCCGGAGCGCCCCGGGCCGCGGAGCCGGACGGCGCCTGGCTGACGACGGAGAGCTCGCTGCGCCTGCTCCAGTCCTCGCGGCGCCTCTCGACCTCCTCGCTCTCCTCCACGGGCTCCTCGTCGCTCTTCGAGGACTCCGAGGACGACCTGCTCAGCGACACGGAGGGCAGGAGCCAGGGCATCGTCCACCTGGAGCACGGCGAGGAGACGCACCAGGTGCCGGGCGGCCGGGGGAGGGACGGGGGCCCCGGCGGCACGTGGGAGTCGGGTGGAGGGCTTCCTGACCGCGGTGCCTCCCGGTTCCGCGGAGTGCCTGAGGTCCGCGCAGATGGTGCGAGAGCCCCGCTCTTGCAGCGAAGCCCTCTGCATACTTACCCAGAAGTAACTACGCACTTATGTCGGTTTGATACCGCTTAAAAGGTCATGGGCCCTTTCCGCACGAGCCTGTTCTAGCGCGATGATTCCGCTTTCGACCTCCTCTGGAATCCTGGGGTTTGCAGTTTCGGGAGGGGCCACCGGCCCCTCCCGAAACTGCAAACCCCAGGATTCCAGAGGAGGTCGAAAGTGGAATCATCGCGCTAGAACAGGCTCGTGCGGAAAGGGCCATGGTTCCATTTTATGGGATCCTGGGAATGGTAATCCCACCCACCCCTAAATGTAGCGCTAGACCTCTCTGGTAAAGAATTCGAAGTATCAAACTAGGAATCCCAGCATTCTGCAGGGCAGAACCGGGACAGTTCAAGTGAGTTTGAACCGCTACAGCGGCTTAGTGTAGATTTTCTATCTCCCCCCCATGTGTTCTGTTCAGTGGGTCTTACCTCCATTGCAGTTTTGCTGTTTTTAAGTAATGCAAGATAATCAGAGTTTGATCATTTGATACAATTCCAGCAGATTCTCAGGGTGTGTGACATCTATGAGCGGCTGCCACATGGGTCACTGAAATACTTAAGGGAAGTTCTGTCTAAATGTCAAATATACCTTGCACGTGGCTTTAGGAGTAGTGTCTTCCAGATCTGAATAACTTGTTAGTACAATATTAACACGACCCCACTTTGCACAGAACACAATGTGTGTGCAGTGTGATTACATCCATGCACTTTACATATCTAGTGCTCTTGAATTCTATACTGATGCATCTGCCCCACATTTCCCACCCCCTTTGTTGTTATGGACATATTATTGCTGTGGAAAGGAAACCAGTGCACTTTCCCTTTAATTCAGAGGAATTGTTCCTATGGCTGCAACACTCACTGGTTGTTGAACCACAGTGTTTCTGTGAGATGATGAATTGACTCTCCAGAAAACTTGAGAGTGACAATTCACCTTTTTAATAGGTCACAGGACCTCCGTGCACTGTTTTAACATCTAAAAGGTCAACTTTTTCAAAACCAGAAGTATAGTTCCAATGATATTTTCTTCATTGTTTGGTACTTTCTGAAGTCCTTGGAGAGCTGCAGGGCCAGAAAATTGACCCCTGAACTCACCAGTGTTGCTCACTAGTGCAATTTCAGTTTGAAGAACTTGAAGAAGCACAGAAATTCATATTAAGTGGTTTTACTTAAGATGCTGCTACTTAAGTTTTGTACTCAGTTACTAAGCTTGAGAATGCTTAGGGGAAATGCTGCAGTTCAGGGGCAGACTTCTGATTCATCCTAGTTCTGATAATGGACAGATAATAAGCTCTGGGAATAGTAGATTTTAGGTGTGTTGAAAATGGCAAGTTATGATATATTGTTTTATCTCACCTATTTTTCTGCCTCTTAGAAACTGTGGTTTGTGGACACTGTTAATCTAGGACTGCCTGCAGTGTGTCGCAGGAATTCCTAAATCTGTTAGGTTAGTGCTACTCAAAAATGGTGATCTATGAACTGGTACCAATTCATGAGCCATTGACAACCAATTTCGCAAGTTTCCATGAAAAGAGAAACATCATTAGGCACAAATATGGTACTGGTCCCTGGCACAGTTGAGAAAAATGCAGGTTCCCTGCATTTGATGCTTGGAGACCTACCGTGTTGTAGAGGGCAAAGTGACAGGCATTTTTAGGTGATTTCTTCAGACTCACTATTTCTTAACCCCTCACCACCCTGCCTGTGTGAAAATTGCAGTCTTGATGAGCCAGTTAATGAATGTTTGTTTAACATTATATAATAAACATGTTTTGCTTCTGGATTCAGTATGAAGAAAACTAAAATCACACTGCAGGGAATGGTTTAATGCCATTATGGGAGTTTAGCGCTTATAAATCAGGTGTGGAATAATTGTAGCATGTCAAATAGGGGAGGGGGGATCTATTTTTCTTCTAAAAATTACAGCAGCTTATAATTTAATTAGTGATTCTTTAATATTTCTGGTTGGTGTGATTACTTGCCAGTGTCTGCATGAAAATTTGAGGACTAAAGAAGATGTTCGCTTGAGTCTTATGATAATTAGGTGCTGGATGTACAGTTATGCAGTCACGCCTATTTTAGCATAAAGACTTGTCTGGAGCTTACATTCAGAATCCTGAAAATATTGGCTTTCACTTTTAAAAAAGTCACACATTTACGTTTTAAATCTGAAACATGAGGATAATATGTATTTACATCCACACTAGTGCGGTATCTTTCTTAGCAAAAGTTGGCCTTGGTTGCATTTATCACTCTCATTGTGCTGCCTTGTTTTATTGGCATGAAAAGCAAATTAACTAATAATGCAATATGGGTGTGGAACCCTTCACAAATAGGCTTGAGGTTATATGACAAAGCCTGATGAAATCTCAGCAACCAGTGGGGTGGGAAATGGTGTGGGTTTCCCAGTGATTATGAGTGCTGTGTCTTTCATACAGATTTGCCTTTTTCCAATATGAAGAGAAACTCAATGAAGTGTGTAAAATAAGTCATTAGGTGTGTTTACATAATATGTTTATCTTTCATGTAATCATCCATCATCAGACATGTTAGAGTTGAGAAAATGTATGAATGAAACAGTCAAGGATAAAGGTGACAGTGGATGCTACCATCATAGGTGTCCCTGCCATTCTTCTTAAAGACTGTGCAATTCACACTTAGTTTGGAACATATTGATATTTATTAAAGGCTTTCTGAGTTAATTAACTCATAGTTTCCCATTTCTTCCAAATCAGGATCAGGGCTCACTTAAAACCACAGTTTCATATCATGCTGTGTGCCAAGCTTGGTAAACATGGTTTCCCACTCTGGACACAATTAAAACTACAGGAACACAGGCCCTTACCTCATAGTTAATTGGTTCATTTTTTGGAGTACTGTGGTGATCCTGATGTGTAGTGGCTCTCTGGCATTTCAAATGGGATTTTTCTCCTGACCTTCCTCAGACTTACAAGAGATTGAACCAGTGACCTTCTGTACACACAGAGCATATGCTTACCCACAGAGCTACAACTCTTTTCAACTAACTTGATCAAGCAGTAGAGTTTTCTTTTAAATTGTAAAGTACTTGTAAGGATTTATAAAATCTGATAATGGCAGTCAGAAGATGAGTACCCACTTCTTTGTCATGCAGTAGGCAATGCCTCTTGTAAAGTTATTCCCACCATAAAATTGCAAGGAAAATTTAAAAGCAAATTACACTTGGTCCTTCACATTCACTTAGGGTTAGGGGCACAGGACCTCCAATTAGAAAACCCACAAATTTCAAAATGTGTCTGTGTGTCTGTGTGAAGGGGTCTGAGGCATAGTAGGGAGAACGGGCACCCAGGTTCCCAACCAGGTCAGGGAAAGGAGAGGAAAAGGGGATGTATCAGTAGGATGGCCTTACTTTCCTCTCTTTCTCACCTTCTCTGGTTGTGGGGAGACCTTGGGAAGGGGTTTGTGGTGCTGAGAACTTCGTTAGCTGACCAGGCAGCAGCTGGTGATAGAGGAGGAGGAAGACCAGACGTGGGTTTTTAAAGAACTCTGTGGCCTGATTGGAACCACCAAGAGTGGAGATTCCTCTG